>PDGT01000029.1:1806584-1895598 GCA_003671415.1 Megathymus violae | reverse complement strand
AAAGTTATTCCTTATTTTAATCATTACAACCACTTTGCAGTGTTGTTGCAATGGGAAATAAGTACAGCTCAAAAATATTACCAGGGGGAGGGGTTTATAAGTCCGTGTTGCTCGGTAATACGTGTTTACCGGCATCGCTTATCAACCATATTCAATGATTGGACGTCATCTATAACATTATGGTGTGCTCACCTTCCAAAATCTCCCTAAACAGCCGCCACGCTCTGAAGTGTTCCTGATACAAGCCGTTATCTATCGCCTGTCTGAGCGTGTTCTTCTCACAGAACTCCATCTGGATGTACAGCATCTGCTTCAACTGTACCCCCGGGGACTCCGATACGTCCTCGGTGGGAATCGACTGAGATTTGTTGGAGTCTACTTCAAATTCTATGTCACTGCTCGAGTCGTCTTCTGGCCTGTGAAAGGAGCAATGAAACAACACGATAGAACCTTTGACAAGCGATGCGGTTTTTACACCATCAATCCATTGACTCGTCTCATTCGAACACTGCCCGAAGTGTGAGATTTATAATTTCATTAATTTCACATTTGTAACACCAGGCATGTCATCAGAGTTTGCGAGAATTAAGCGATAGTTTGGAGAAGAATGATGGACCGATTTTGAAGGATATCATACTTATATCATAGCTCTATGAGAACACTGATCAAGGAAGTTATTTCCACAGTTTCATTTTTTCTTGCAATGTTGTTCTTATCTGTTAATGAGGTTCGATGTGTGAATGTCCATATCATAGCGGATCCTAGTGCGAAGATGTGATGCGTGAGCGTTTATATATTTATTTATATGTACTCTGCGGTGAACTTCTAACATTAATGTCGGCATAAATAAGACTATTCATGAAATTAGGTGTTAGTGACCTTGAGTTTCCGTTCTGACGATATGACGTAATTCAGTCTGTGTACTAGTCATAGGTCACCATTGCGACCGACTCCAAACTGGACTGTGTTTCATTTGAGTTGCGTAGATATCTATGAGTTTCAAAAGAAATTTTCTACTTCAGTGACAAAATAACAATTATCTCACTTGATCATATTGAACCAGGAGTCTGGTTCATCATCACTTTCTTCTTCGCTCTCCGACGACTCATCTCGGATCTGAACTGGTCCATCCGACATCGACCAGTTCACCTGCAATATGAGAAAACAAGTCTTAAAACACTCATAGTAATAACTAATATAATATAATAAATAATGTATAACACCCTGCCTGAGACAGCCCAGTCTTTTGAAAGTTTTCCCACTTGTGGAGCTTGGGTACGGAAATTTAAGTTTTCGAAGTTTTGCAGGTAGATTAATTATAAGTTAATATGATAAACATTAGAGATACATTACAGAGTTCCTTCATTCTAATTTGAGAGCTAATAATATTTGTCAATAAAGCAGTGTTGCTCTGTGGTGATAGCGTCGGTCTCTCGCACGGGAGATTCGAGTTCAAATCCTGCACGCACCTCTCATTTTTCCAAACTATGTGCCTATTACAAATTAATTATCACTCGCTTGGGTGCGGGAAAACATCGTGAGGAACAGAACGTTCTCCAAGTTGTGTGAAATTGGTCAACCCCCATTCGACAAGCGTGGCGGATTAAGGCCTTAACCCCTGTCGTTGTGAGAGGAAACCCGAGACCAGCAATGGGACAGTAACCGGTTCAAACGACAATCATGAAGATGGTGAATGCCCACAATGGAATGCAAACACCTGTCATTCTGACAGCCCCATAAGCAATATTTGTGACGCAAAACGTCATTACGACGTAACAAAAACATCACTGGCGTCACTGACCTTAACCTCCTGCCCCAATTTGGCCACAACATCCACGAGGCTGGCCACATTCCTCTTCCTCGCCGGGCTTTTCACTTCACTCGACTCCTCGAGCACGCTACCCTCCTCTATTTCCGTCTCGGTGATGGTCTCAATCCACGCGTTGTAGTACCGCACGACGTTCTCGTGGTTCAGTCGGGAGAGCAGTTTCACTTCCCTTGTGATCTTTTTGTTGAGCTCCACGCTCTTAGGGTTCAGTTTGATATGTTTTATTGCGTAGAAACCACCGTCCAACTTGTTCTGGACCTGTGGAACCAGAAAATATTTATAATGCCGTTTGGGAGTGATGGGCAATGTGTATGTCATTAATACCTACCTAATACTAGCAATACCTAATACTAACAATACCTACGACTATGTGAAATTGTTCATTGTATATTATTATATTATGTCAACATAACACCAATGTTCGAAGCGTTTCGATGAATCCTGAATCCATCCTTAACGGAAGTCATGTGTATGTTTTTAATTATCTCTTGTTTCTGTGAAGAAAATCATTACGAGGAAGCGTGAACATCTGAGTTTCCGATAATATTTGAACCCTGCCAACCTAGGAGTCCCGAATTCGTTTCCAGAACGGGGCAGTGATATTTAAATTTTGAATATTGGTTCTCGGGTCGACGGTGTTCGTATATGTCTATTGCACCCGCATCACAAGGGAATTCTAGTGCGGCGGTGTGTGAACTTATTATTCATTTATTTATTTTATTAAACATGTCCAGCTTGCTGGGCTATAGCTTCAGCGTAACGATGCAGAGGAGTTCAGACACGAATGATACCTTTAACACATCTCCAAAAGCGCCTTTACCGAGCCATGCCAGTACTTCAAACTCGATATTGAGCCGTGAGTGTCCGTTTGCCAACGTACTGATGGACTGTACCCTCCTCGTGCCGTCGTCATCCTGAAAAAGGAAAATTGTAGAAAGTGAGAAGTTTAGAATTAAACATGGAAACAACGAACTGTTTGATTGGTGGAAGGTGGAATTTTCACTTAACATATACCTCAGATTCACTTTCCCCGTTCCCCTTGTGTTTGTTGCTCGGTGATTTCGTCGGAGCGTCGGTCAAGAATCCGTGATTGACCAGTTGATCTGCTGACCACTGGCAGTGTTCATCTTCTGTAAGGCATCTGGAAATACAATTTATTACAATCTAACGAGGTCGTATTCATGCAATATATTTGTCAAAACAATGGTTCTGATGCTGTGGTTAAGTTATTAATTAACGGTTTTTGTAAGTCGCATAGATTCGTAATTAAATATACAAACAAAGTCAAAGGACAAAGTCTGCCAAAGCTATGTATGTACTAGACATCTTGAATTTGAATTTGAAACATAATTTATCTATACTACTACATAAATCTGTAGTGTCCGGCTATTTGTACATGATAAATATTTGCTTAATTTCGACCGTAATGCGATTCTAAAAAAAAAATACCTTGAAAAGAAGTCCTTAGCAGAACTAGGCATGTCAGATGGTATCTCTTGGCTGGTTTCCTTGGACACTATTGAGAGAAGCACCTGCGCTGCGGCGTATATGTCTTGAGCTTTTGTTTGTCTGCCGACGATAACATAATTATTTGCAGCGTAGAGGCTTTCATCGTTCCGAGTGCGAGCCAACCTCGTCAGCTCAACCCTTCAGAGAAATGGACGAGACAAAGACATCCTTCTATCGCAGGTAGTCTACTAGGCTCCATATTCACCAGCTTCATTACGAGGTATTCGTGCGTAATTACTAAGTTCTGTGGCTGCCTGACTAGCTATCACCGTCGTTCTAAATTCGACTGTGAACGTATTTAACTACTTGCTACTGTTCGAGAGCTTTGAACGTAAAGTTTCTGCATTGAAAGTCCTACGTTTATGAGCGACATTGAAAAACATGTGGCTGATGTCTTACTAATATAAAATATCGTTTGTTGGACAACATAGCATGTCGATAAAGCGTTTATTTTGTGTGGAGTAAATTATGTATGTATGTTTGTGCGTGCGTACACGCATATATACGTGTCTGCGTGCGTGTTTTTGTGTTTTTGCCTCAATTTTAAACTCACCTGTCACAGTAGCTGTCTCCTTCAACCATCTCACACAGCCTTGAATCCAAACTCGCTCCGACCAGCTTCACTCGCCCGTTGTCATCCAAGAACACATTCTCACTACGCACATCCCTATGCAGCACGCCAACACTATGTAACTCATTCAGCGCACTAAACACACCCAAACCCACTTGGCGCAACAATGTCATCCCTTCAAATTTGTCAAATATCCTGCATTTGTTTTGTAGATACTTCAAGGACACGCCAAGGACGAAGTCTCTGAATATATATATCAACTGTTTCCCAGTTCGTTTGGACTCTGTGCTCAGTTCCATTGCTATGTAGGGGATCAGATAAGGGTCTTTTAGCCGGTATGTGGCTCTTAGGTCCTGCTGGATGGATGTGAGTTGTCGGTTCCGGGTTTGGAAATCCGTCGCGGGTGGTAAGCACCACTTTTTGGCGACTACACGTTGACCGTCGTCGTCAATACCCAGGTATGTCGTTGAACCGGTGACGGAATGACCTGGAATGACGAATTAATAATAGCTTATATGAACACCACTTTCTTCCTGGCCGGCCAAAGGATGCCTCCAGTGCTGTGGCTGCCCAGTGGATACAAAGGGCCATTTGCTGTTTATGAACCAAAAAATGTGGTTTTTTTAAGCATTAAGTAGAGAAAAAATTAATTAGTCCTTTGTGGTAAGCGATCACCGTCTCCCATGGAAATTCGTGGCACCACGGATGCCATCATACGTTCTCAGCCTAACGGCTTTCGACTTTCGAACTAGGCTAGATAGCCTAGGTTGGAATCCTTGCCGAATGCATTGCGGTAAGGTATAAAGTTTGCCAATAGTTTGCTTAGGCAGGGTGGTGGACCATGAATTTTACACACATTGAGGAAGAAGACCCGAACTCAGCATTTGAACAATTACGAGGTGTGTTAGTGAATATAGAGAAACTTAATGTTTTCAGACGCAACGTATAGACCGCTGAGTAGCCAACTCATCTTACGAATCAATAAGTAAATTCAAATAGGCCTA
The DNA here is from genome assembly GCA_003671415.1 of Megathymus violae. NCBI lineage: Eukaryota > Metazoa > Arthropoda > Insecta > Lepidoptera > Hesperiidae > Megathymus > Megathymus violae. Next base: position 1,890,686 of record PDGT01000029.1, on the reverse strand, counting down.
CAGTACTATTTGACTTATACTATTTGTGCTTGCCACTTCTGAGAATTGAAATACAGTACTGTTTGCGCTTGCCCCTTGTGAGAATTGAGATGCAAAATGATGTGATGCAAGATGTTATCGGCCATTGAAATATAAGAGCCAAACTCTCACCGATACAATTCCCCACGTAAACCTTCTTGTTGTTCCGCTGGGTGTACCGGAACACCTGAGTGCCCCTCGTGTTGCAGGTGCACGGCACGTCCGTGTTGCGCGACCGCGACACCTTCTTAGCCGGCGATATCTTATCGTCTGCGTAGCTACAAGTTACGTTCGAGTTGTTTATTTCAATCACAGTTCATTTCCATGTAAAATTCTAAATTAGGTACTTATTGTGTATTTTGCCAATGTCCTTGGTATCAAAATATTATTTTGATGAGTAAACATTTAGCTTTAATAACAATTTTTCCAACGTTGCTCTAAACACTTTATTAGGTAACAATTTCAGGTAATCTGGTTAACTTATTATATATAGTAATACACACAGCATAGGCATAAGAGTGGTTAAACCATGTTTAACACTGTCTGACTGAAGCATAGTAGAACGAGAAGAAGTGCCAAACGATGAATTTTATATCGGCGCCAGTTTCGTTACCCTCACACAGACGAGGTCTGATCGCATTAATGTAACTTTACCATCTAGGGCTTTAAAGTTACAGTTGTTGTCTCAAATCTATATTGTTGCTATCCAATACTTTACGATTTTATTATCCTTCTGTTCTTATAAAAATACGAATATGTTTAAATAGCATTTCAACATCACAAACGATAAAAAATATAAAAAGAAATACTTATATACATTGTAGCTCGAGGAGATGGATAGAAGAACAAAATGTTGGTTGGAGAGATTAAAAGAGACTTGTTTACGTTTTTTCAGTTAAGGGCATTATTGATTAAGAATGGCGGAAAATTGCTTCATACAAAATTAAACCTTGTATCTAAGACCCGAAATTACATTTTCTTTAATCTGTAGCATTGATACCACAGTAGTGTTTAATTTTATAAACGTTGTTTATGGACTCCAAAGAGTATGTTTAAAGACTCACTTTAGATTCATAGTCCCTCATCTCACCAATTAAAATATCACGTACAATAGTAGTATTATTTGTAGATCTAGTAACATACATATATTACTAAATCTCACAACAAAATTACACGAGACACTTTATAAACATTCTCTTATAGACAACCATTGGGGCGAGTATACAATAATTTCTATAAATATAAGTCCATTCTGTTAATGGCAACTTTAAAATGGGACGAGATCCCTAATATGACGACTTACTACACCAACTTAGGTGCGTCCCCCTGCCCATCGTCCCGTCCGATCTCCTGGTGCAAGCTCGACAAGCGTACCCGCCTGCCCCCACTCTTTAAGGCCTCCTGTCGACGCTGGATCTCATCTTTCATCTTTTGACGCTGTTAAATAGAAGAAAACAAGGCTACGCTTCACTGTTTATTCCGATTCTGACATTCCGCATGCTTTTGAATTCTATTGACGGCCGGCTAGACATTTATGTCACACATAAATTTTCGGACCTGCCATTCAATTGTGATGATCTCATTTCATCGCTAAATTATAACACCGTGGAGTTAAAGAATGTCATTATATTATGTTTTCGAATAAATTATTATAGATGGAGAATTTAAAGACGTTAGCTAAGTTGATTAGAATGCGCATCTATTAATAATTATTGTTATCGTTTGTCAATCTTGGAACAGGTGTGTATGTAATAAATAATAATAAATAAATTTGCCGGTCAAATAAATGTATTCCCCGGCCCCTGAGAATCGAACCCCTCGTTCAATAAGCAGGGTCATTACCAACTGGGCTATATAGGGTCGTCAATGTATCATCTGTAATCGGTATGGAGGCCCTAAAGAAAGATTTTGCTTAGAAAAGCAGACATTTGGGAAAATTTCCAAAATTTTTGCTTAGAAAAGCAGACAATTGGGAAAATTTTCAAATTTTTTTTTTATTCAACTTAATCGCCTACTAACGCGTAGATGTACCACCTCACTATAAATGGTCTAGAAGGAAGCGGAGAAATCGGTTAATTTGACTCTGTTGGCGGCCAGGTCAATACCTCTAGGTAACTCAATGCTAACTTAGCGTTAATTTGTGCTACGAGTAGAAACAGAGTTAAAACGAGAATGTTACCTCTTCGTTTTCCTTGACTTGCAAATCGTGTTTCTTCATCTCTTCCATTTCAGTTTTCTGCTTCAACATCTCCTCGTAGAAAGAAAGAGTCGGTTTGTTGTGGTCGTGGAGAAATTGCTACGACATAGAATAGAATAGAATAGAATAGATATAGAAAATATTCATTCAGTTTAAGACTTAATATCTATTACAAAGTTAGTCTTAAGTATTATGTTAGACACATTAGTCTATTTTATAAGATTATAGGAACAAAACATATTAGCCTTAAATTGTGTGTTTGCCAAACACCAAATAGAATTTTTTTCCTTAAAAATATAGATACAAAACATATTTCAGTCTTAGAAACAGAAATAGGAAATATTTATTCAGTTTAGGACTTACAGATAACAAATTTAGTTTTAAGTATTATTTTAGACACCTGTCTATTTTATAAAATCATAGGAACAAAACATCTTAGTCTTAAATTATGTCTGCTATACACCATATAGAAAAAAAAATTCACCTTAAAATTACAGTAACAAAACATATTTTTAGTCTTATGTCATGTTCGACACTCTATCCGGCTCCAAAGCCCGGAGCAGGCATCCGCCAAAGCTCAAAGAGCTCCACTGGCCAGTCTAGTCCACTAGTCAATAGAACCCTTCAAGCTTCGACAGACCCCACACAACGAACTTTGGAACCGAGTGTACATCTATGCAAAATTATTAAGTATTATAATTGTCTTAAACCAAAAAGGCAATCGGCTCAGCTTATATCATGTAAGCGGAGGCATACACAACGCTGATTTTCAGTCGATCCCTGAAGATAAAAATAATAAAGAAAATAAATGAACCTATGTAAAATTTTTTCAATTTTTCATTTCTTTTGGTTCTGTGCTGTGTGAGTGTGTGTATGAGTGTGTATAATTTATTCATACATCGTACATGACATCGATTCGACGGTTTAAAAAATTGTTGTCTGTCTCTCTCTCTCTGTCTGCATGTCCCGTTGTAACCCACGAACGGCTTTACCGATCTTAATGAAAATTGGTATGAAGTGAAAACACTTGATTGCGTAGATGATAGATGATATCAGTATATAATCAAATCAAATCAAATATCAGTAAGGGTTACTGTCAGAATAATAATAATGTTAATAATGTCTAATCAGAGAAAAAAAACATAAAATTTTGAATATATACATATATAACATAAATATTTCAATCCGAACGAAGTCAAAAGGAGCCGCTAGTGAAGGTATAAATTGTAATAATTAAGATATGTGGTATACAACAATTATGCAGTGAAATAAATGAGAGTGCTACTTGGACGGCTTGGGTAAAAACATATATGTATGTTGCAATGACAATGAATTCTGGTGGGGAAAAGAACTGAATGTTTTGTATAAAGGTTGGGAATAAATATAGTATTAGTATATACCAATATGATGGTATATATTCCTGCCAGACAGCAAATAATGGGTACAAGGCCTTTTACAATACCTGAATATGCTGGGCCAACTGAAAAATCATGACTTCACCACATAAATCCATAGCCATTTTCTCCAATTCTCCCAATAGTTTTGTAGCATTGTCATTAGATATTCCATGTATTTTTTGTAATGATATTACTGGTGGCCTGGAATAAAATTTATGAATGTTTGAATAGCATGGCACCTCCATATGTAAAAAAAAATTGTTAGAGTGGATGACACTTGATGTTAACACAGTTTTTTCAAATATTAATTAATAAAATGTAATTCATTAAACCTCCCGTTTCTAATGCACCATATTGAACAACGGTCGAGGCTATGGCAAACGATCCCTTCTGTTGGAGGTCAATTTAAAAAAGTAGGGTCTCGGCACTCCACCATTTATGTAATTAACAAATATGACCAAAGGGCAATAGCGCACGCTGGAATACGCCAGACTAGTTGTCCTCTCCCGACCGTCACTGCACACCATGTTTGTATAATATAAAGTAAAAAGTCATTTGAAATTTAAATTGTATCTAGAGTGTCTATAAGTTGTAGTGTTGAAAAGACGTTTTTCTTTGTATTCTTTTTAATAATGAACGTGTATCACTACAACTATCTATATTAAAATTTGAAAAAAAAAAACATTTAAGTGCCATTGTGGGAGGCTCTCTGGGGAATATTTAAACTTAAAAGACTCGGGTCTCCTAATCACAAATCTACTAAATCCATGGGCCAATGGACTAAAAACCATGATAGAAAGAAGCCTTATTATTAGCAGCATTAATAAATGCAACTTCTATACTGACAACCTATTGAAGATACTTACTTATCAGGGTAATTATGACAACATTTGAACTGCACGGTGGCAGAACAGTGATTTCCTTCTGAATTGTGCAACGGGTATAATGTTATTGATAGATCTAATGGCCGAAATTCATTCCAAGCAGCTTTGCGCCTATTATCCACAACGGCGTCTCCATAAATTGCCTGAAACAAGGGAAGATAATCTTAGGTTATATGATATCTGTGAGGGTAGATTGATCACCAATAAACAACTTAAGTAATTGTCATACAATAACAGCACTTTATGTCCAGAGGCTCTAGAATGCCCAGTGACAAGGTTGAGTACAAGATTAACAGACAAGACATCAAAACCAATTGAGATCCAAAAACAGAAGTTTAGCTGATACATGAATGTCTGTGTCGGTCTAATTTGAAACTCCAGATACAACTTTTCCACAGCTTATTGAGATACAAAAAATATTATGTCCCAAATATAAATCTACCAAACAAAACTAAGTAACACCATCCAGTACAGTGAATTAAAAGTATAAAAGCCAAACAAAACTTTATTAACACGCCACGTAAATAATATAACAAATTTAACAGCCTCTACAAATGTAGTAAATTATCCAAATATAAAATCAAAGAAAAAAATAAAACTTTCTATAAAGGGTATCTAATTTTAATTGAAAATTTTATGTACATTTCTCATAAACCTTTTTAAATATATTATTAATCAAAATAGGCAGATGTATACAATTACCATATCCTATAAGTTTTCTTAATATTGCTTGCTGATTGCTACTCACACTGAAAATCAATGTGAAATAGACTATAAAATTTAAAAGATTGTAATCCAGTGTTAAGTGACAAAGTCACTTATAATATTTACTTTGTTAATAAGGCATTAAGGTATTAAATTTAAATTAAAGCTGTCTAATTTTTCATAGTTAACTAACTTAATTTTTTTATTTTATCAGCAGATAGATTAAACATTTGACATTAAAAGGTCACATATTATAATACTGTGATAATGAAAGAGGTTACCTATGTTATTAGCCTGGCACACCGACTATTGTTTGGGGGTATTTATTTCCAATAAGATTAATATTAATTTATGATTCTAACATATTTTCTAATTCAGTAGGTACTTATTTACGATAAAGATACAATCAAATAATCAGTAAGAATGTCAAATATCAGGAATTTTATAGAAATATTTGAAACTGGAATGTAAATATAGATTTGGGCGCCCGTTAAAACTGGTACAAATGCGTGTATTTTTAAAACAATATACACACCTGAAGGGCAACCATTTCATTAGTTTGACGTTCTTCCGGAGTTTCATCGCACATTTTACGTGGCTCAATATCACTAAGTTGAATTCATAATTCAAAAATAATAAAACAAAAATTCATTCGTTTTCTCAGCAAAGATAATCCAAAGTATAAGTCTGACAATTGTAAATAAACAGAACATATGTTTATGACATTACTAACAACGACAGCTGTCAAATTTAATTCGTTTAGAAAACGGTACAAAAATAATTAAAAAATATATAAATTTCATCTACTTCGAAAATAACAACCTTTCTTATTATTACAACTTCTTCCCAGCTTAATATGGTGGTTTATGTATATAAATAATAATATAACGGAAGACTTTCTCTTTTGGTATTTCTTACTAGTCTGTGCTTGTTGATTTTTGAGAACATAGAAACAGAACATGTGTAGTCGGACGCGTCAATTGAAATAATATTTAAAAGTTAATGAAAACAGAGTGGTTTTTCGTTGCCAATGTGTCGATCGATACGATAAATCTATAGTTAATATTATAGAGAGTGCGAATTTTATCAGTTTGTGTATATGTGGAGAGCACAGAGTACATTTGTTTATACTGTTAGTGGAAAGTAATTATCAAAATCACGGCACCTACTTGAAAAATTATTTTACCATTTAAAAGGCACATCAAGTGTATTTTAAACAATAAACGGCCGCTAATAAAATATAAAATAAAAATAATTGTAAATATGTAATTCAATTCAACCAAAAAAAATGTATGCAATGTATGTTGTTGTTTCCATATTTCTCATCTTAAGTTTCCTGTGTAGTTGCTGTATATTGTTAATTTAGAATAGCGATAGTTTATTTGACACTGAGAATTTCAAAAAGTGTTGTAAATAAAAGTGAAGAATCCGATCTCTTAGTGACTCCCCAACGCAGTACCGTATACCCAAAGGTTAACCCTACTTATACTTTCACGGTTGATGTTAGGCAGAGGCTTGTAGTCAATTGAGCGTATGATGAACTTTACCATCATATCTGAATACCTTTGCCCTTTACAATAAAACTGGTTGGTACAAATCCCTACGACCTCTAAAAGAAGGAACGTGGTGCTTTCACAGGTTGCAGGTCAGTGGGGTGCGCTCAGAGGCAAGGTTGGCTTAAATTCGATTCAATTCTAAGAAGAAAATATTTAAATAAATAGATATAGTAAACGAAATCAAAATCTACAAATTTATGTTATAATAAATTTAAGATATATTTTTATATTTCACAAAGGTATATAAATTATAGTACACTTACCTAAAATGATCTAAGGTATTTAAAAATTAATTTTGTTGATCAATGATCATTAATTATTAATAACAATGAATACATAGTGCGTTTACTACAAATTAATGTCTAAGGCCTGGCTTAGGCAATGCACATGTTGTTAGCAATTAAAAAAAATTGCAATTAATGATAATGGTGACGTCATTAATTTGTCAGAATGCCTACAGTATACATGTAGAAGTTTTGGAATTTGATCATCATTAACGATCTCTTACATTATATATACCGCTTGATGAACCTATAAAATCTGATCTGACAAATTGTTCATCGATGAATCTATAGTTTTCAATTGGTAAATTGACGATCAAAGATCCAGCTCAGCCCCTAACTTTAAAACTATTATTGCTTAAGTATCAATTTAGTTTTTTTAAAGCAACCATTTACGCATAAGGGTACATTACACGCTGTGCAATTTGGCAAATTTGCAACTCTGATATTGATTTTGGCGTTTTGTGACAAGCACTGACCGCAACGCTTCTTCAATAGTTTCTTCGAACGTATTTCCGATCTGTCAAATTTGTTAAATTTCTTTCTTCGGGTCATGTCACGAAATGTCCGAGTCGGTGCTGGTACCCAGTGAGGGTCGTTGGCAATCGTACATAGAAGTTGAAAGATGCTTGATCCATGTAGATGTTTTTAACACGCTTATATTAGCTCGGGTTGTATCTATGTATGTAACGGAATCTTTGAGCTTAATTTTCACTGGTTTCTAAAAGTCTGATCAACTTGAAACTTTGCACACATATCAAGGGCCGATGACAATGCAATAATTTGATAACAGTTTCCCATTATCCTTATTAGGACGGCCAGGATTCATTAATTCTTTTTTGATAAAAGTACAATCAACGAAAATGAATTAAAATAAATAATAGTTTAAAATAAATAATAGTTTAACTTATTTACTAGTTTTACTTCATTTTTATAACTTTTCTCTCATAGATAGTTGCCAATAGAATGATTGTGTCATATTTAATATATCGAGCACTCCACGCTTTTTACTTTGATTTGAATTATTTTGTTAATAACTTAAATTTTATTATAATGTTTATTTGAGGTAATTAATTATGATTGATTGTCCGACCTTCTACTACTGTAATAAAGACTCTTTCTAATTAAAAATTATTTTCTACTTTTTAGTTCAATTAGCAATAAAAGCGTGTTTTTTTTAGTTTTTTTAAACTATTATTTATTTTATTATATTATTCACTAAATGTAGTCTAAACGTGAACTGAAGAATTTTTCCCCCGTTAATTTCTCAACCAGTGTCCTGCTATTTAGAATGTAAACATTGAGAATTCTTTTAAAGAACATAAAATACCATTTATTACATTTTTTTTCTCGTTATTCTAAGTTTCTAACATTTGATCCTTCCTGTCATCCCTTCCCATCATCAAGTTTTAATTTCTGACTACCGAAGGTTTGGAGATATTTAGCTGTCTTTTTGATGGAGTAGAGATTTTGTAATCGTCATAATAAATTGATACCATAATAACACGGGGTTTATCTTGCAAGAAAGTAAAAAGAAACATCAAGGGCGTGCCGTGTGATCTATTGTCCTTCAGATATCGAAAGCATTAGTTCGGGGAACATGCGCTCGATTAGGTCTTAGTGTGCCTACGCAGTCTGTGTGATTCCTTTTCAGATAACGGCCTATGAGAGGGGAATTAAACCAATTGTCCATCCATAACGTAATTGCTTGACCCAATAAAGGACTAATCAGCCTAAGTATATGTACAACTTTACTGCTAAGAAAGCTTTACATCAGTGTTAGACTTCTGGCACCTAGTGTAAACAAAAAGGACCATATTTAACTGGTTTTTGAACATCACAATTCAAAAGTTTTGATTCCTTTGTCGCCCGCGTTCGAAGGGATACGCTGTTTGAAATTTAGCAGTCCTTTCCATAATGTTAGGGATTCATTCATAGTAATGTCTTTTTTTATAATACACAAGTTTTAGAATTTACTGTTAGTGTGGTCTATTATTGGCTTAATGTTGTACAATGAATCAGTTTTATCTGCAGTCAAAATATTGGTAAATGACAGATAACGGTGAAGTTAAAGTAATGGTCTCGAGTTAAAATACGGGAAGAAAGTATTCGAGAACAAATTTAATATGATTTAGAATAAACAGAATTTATGGAAAGGTATTTTACTATACCGAGCATCATATAAAATGCAAAGAGTACGAGAATTTCATTTCTACTTGTGGGACTGTCGACTGATTGATTTTTTTGGTGGTAGATTTGTACTGCGTATACATTAGTTGCTGTTACAATAACATCCAGGCTTTCATCTGTCCATATCGCACGAAAAGTATCATAGCTACTTTCGAAACTTTGAGTAGGTCCTGTTATAGGGTTTAGAGCCATTTCTAACAGACTTCAAAAAAGAAAGAGGTTCTCAATTCGTTTGTACTTGATTATGTTTGTTATCTCAAAACTTTGTAATTTAGTAACAGATTTGAAAAATTGTTTTTTTTTTGTTTGAGAGGATATATTTCCCTTTTGTTCCCATTTAAAGGAGATGTAACTAAGAAGTTTACTTTCTTTCAATTAAAGTCCTTTTTTGGTTAAAATATTTCCTTATAAATATAATATGAGTAGGTACCTACTCACGATTTACATTTTGCTGTTCGAATGACATCAAGTTATAAGCGACTTCTTGTGCAGCTGACCTCAGCAATTATGCGGAGTAGTGTAAATAGCAGCGGCTAAAACCTTTAAAGCTTAATCAACTATATTTCGCCTAAAAACTTTCGATACTCAGCTTGTCCATTAAATCTACAACATGTTTTATAACGGTGTGGTAGAGAACACTTCAGGGTTCATCGCTTATGAGAAGAGTATCCTGGAGTGGGCTAATGCTGGTGTGTAATTCACGTAGATGAATAACAAGGTCAATTGCTTTTGGAGGTATAATAGCAATGTTTAACAGTTGACAAAACAAACACTTGGGAATTCCATCTTCGTGGTCGCAAATTTCTGTAAGATCGGATGGAATACGTCTTCCTGCCATGCTCTTACACTGCTGTAGATCCTGCTAGGGACGTACTGAAAAAAAAATTGAGAGTGTAATATTCAAATATGTGTTAAGCTTTGTTCTTTTAAGTTTTTTACCCGTTACAAGTCAATGCATGACTACAATCTCACCTGATGGTTAGTGGCGATATGGCCTTAGATGGTAAAACGCGTATTCACTCTTGTTACGTACCGTTCGTCGTGACAGAACTTCAGTAACATTATTCGCTGGCATGAATGTCATTCTCGCGGCGCCCGTACCCGGATCAGTTAAGTCTATAGACGTAGTAATTTCTCCCGTGTGAAAATTTTTAAAAATCTGAAAGTCACAAAAATTATCAAAAATTAAGACTGGAGTAGCTGATAGCTTAAATACTTCTATGAATACATGAAATGAAATTATCGTTTCCATTGATTTTAATAAGTTATTCTTGTTGGTACCATTAGATAGGAAGCTGGTAAAACGTATAAACTGATCGAAATGTAAAATGTCACTAGAGGTGCATACATAGTAAAAGTACTGTTTGTATTTAGGAGAGAGATAATGATGTCTCCTCGTAATTAAGATGTGGAACCTTCTTCACGAATTGTTCTAGTGCGGGTAACTAAAGGTAAAAACGCTAACAGAAGTCTCATAACTCGTCAGACAAAACCCTTTAAAGACCTATAAAAATATACATTTGAAATAACAGTATTATTAGGGGCATACAAATTGCTACCTGCTCTTCAACGGTCAGTAGGACATGTGAATTCAAATTCAAAATCATTTAATCATATGGGTATTCTGTAAGTACACTTATGCACGTCATTTTTTACCTTTACTACCATTTCGAAAAGGTGCATTAACATTTGTTGTGAAGAAACGACGAAAGAAATGCACAAATGTAATACGTAATTGATTGACGACATACCGATGCGCGAAAACGAATCGAATTATACGTATAATTTCCAGTGTATCGTTGTTCGCTACCATCGTCCAGTTTGACGATCACGTCGAATCCTATATTCGAGTCCCTAAAGTTAACTAATCCTCGGACAGCGCCAGTCGCTTGTACCGTGCCGTTGACGGTGGGGCTGGTGAAGAGACTTTCAATGTTTGTGAGCTCTATCTTCTGAATGGAGATCAGGAAACCGTTGGCGTATGTCACGTTCCCGCTCACGTGCCATCTGTACATATGCTCGCTGTAATTGAAATGTGAACGATTGGTATACGTCAATATTTTAAGGCAGAGAAAAGTGTTTTATATATCAGTTATTTTTGAAGTAATATTGATAGGGCTTAATGAGTATAAACATACTTTACTGGTCCTTAATGAATTTGAACTAAAATGAACGAGGAATGACGGCACCCAATAATTCGCGACACTTCAACCAAAATATTGTAAAAACATTTCACAGTTGATTGTATAATAAGGGTGGTGGTTAGTCAGGCGGGTAAATTACTCTACCATCATAGACGAGTAACATTAAGTAAGTTTCATTCTTTGTCGGGAACACGTCTTTAACAGATAAGTTAACGGAGCCGCGGTGACCTCTAGGTCCGTTTAATCTCTTCTTGCCCTTGCTGTAAAAAATAAAACAGCCAGAATCTGACTATTCATTAATTATTGACTGTGTGTGAGCGCTTGCTCGTGAGCGCAACCCTCCCAATATTTTAGTAGGAATGCTTACTTTACGATGACAGTGTAATCCTCAATCTTTAAGTTGCACCATTCCCGCTTTTCCACTTCATAGATCGTATGCTGGATAACATCCGTGAAGTACTCAGTAAAATTTGTCAGTTTCGCTCTATTAACTGAAAAGGTTTGTTGAAAATATAAATAAGTATATTGATTTAATGTAGGTATATTTTTTATTGTTGTAAGTATGATTATTATTTATTTATTTATTGGACACCAACATAATTAATATTATTTATTAAATATATATATTTCGCTAACAGTAATTTCCTTAATATTGTCATAAGATAATAAATGATAATATAGAAAATATATATTCAGTTTTAAAACAATTTTTCTCGCCAACGTCCATACCACGTTGAACACACCGGTTCTCGTCCGATCACCGAAGTTAAGCAACGTCGGGCGCGGTCAGTACTTGGATGGGTGACCGCCTGGGAACACCGCGTGATGTTGGCTTTTTGAATTATTTTTTATTTGTTTATGTTTATTTTACTAATATGTATTTATTTTGTATATTTATATGTATTTTGTTAATATGCTTCAAGTTATTCATTGAAAAACCTACTACGTTTATTTGGACGTATTTCTTTAAAAACTTGACAAAGACTGCTGTGTGGAAAGTAGACTACGTTTATGGTTTAGACTTATCTTGTTTTTTTTTTGTTATTATTTTATTCGACGTACCTCTCAACTGTAAAGCGGTAGCTAGCGGAATATATACGAACTACATTACACACACAGCATTTATTTTAGTTCTACAGTGAATGGTATAGATACAAAAAGCAATAGTAGTTTATAACTACTCCAACATATGGCAATGTTGATATATAAATAGAAAAATTAATTTCCTGATTTACAAATTTCTCATATAATGATATACTATAAAAGTGCAAGTATGTTTGTGGTAACAAATTGTTTTACGCTGTCTTTAAAATCGACCAAGTTATCCTGATAGTTCCTGGGAAGCGATTGAAATAATCTATTTTGACATCACTAGATTCTTTTTGGTAGCAGATCGATCAAATTTCGAATTATACGTTTTCTTCGAATTTGCCTACTGATATAATTTATACCGTAAACAGCTCCGTAACAGAAGAGTCTATTTGGATATAACGTTAAAACAGCGAAATTGTTTCTTTCGACAAAGACAGTTGTTTTCATGTCAAAGGCTCGGATATGAGCAAATATGCGACTTAAACCTGAATATCTCTAACCCAATGTGATGAGACGCACACTATACTTTATTATTAGAAGTAGCACTTGCATTGTTTTAGGGCTAGGTTTTTCTCGTTCTGTGAATTAGAAATATATTTATTTATAACTTTTTTATTTATGGACGTATTGCAATGAAAACGTACTTTAAATATTACATGATGCTTACTGCAATTCATTATTGAAAACTATAATAAAACCGGTTAAGCCGTTTCTGAGATTAGAGCACAAAAACCCGCAGACAAACATACAGAAATTGTAATAACTTTTATTTTGTGTTCTATTGTGTTAATAAAGGCCTCTTGTAATAATTTTTCTTACATATCCTTCTAGTACAGAGGGCGATCAGTTAAAATTTTATTATAAATGTATAGATAGATAAGCCCAATGGATAAGTACCATGGAAATTAGACGTGGTAGTATACCCAGCGACCTTCAATAGAACAGACTGGGCGCTGCTGCCATCAACGCACCACGGTCCACTTGGTTTGAATTTAAGATGGGATGAAGCCCCCTTTTCAACTTAAAATGAAAAATCATCTTTATGTTGCCGCGCCTGCCGTTGCTGTAAGGCAATGTTTGCATTGCTCGTAACCAGACCTACCTGTACTAAGTTGAGATTTACATTTTAATCACCGTGAAGTAACAATTTTTTTTAATAATAATAATCTCTGCATATAAATAGCCCCTAAAGCAGTTGATTCTCCAAAAAAAGGTTTAATTTATTGATAACAGTAACAGTCATTCCATCAAAGAATCAATACTGTGGAAATGATTTTCTACTATGTCAAATGTGTGTTTTTATTTAGTGGAAGAGAAACTTCGAATGAAACTCCTTAGCACATGTTCTGAATCAACATACGACTATTACAAAGTTAGTTTTGATCTGTACCGAATCGGTTGGGATACTATTATTATATCCAGGCATTATGCTCCTAACTCTCTCCGATTAATAAAAATGTATCACTTACCCCATGTCTGTCCTGAAACGCCAATTATAGTAAGGGCGAGAAATATGCACTGAATCTCCATGTTTGGATATATTGTAGACAAAACAATCAGGAAAAAATCTTAGGTAATTTTTACAAAGATAAAGGTTGAGACTCTTATCCTTAATGTAACAATATAAGATAAGATATTATCCAGTTCAATTCTGATATCAGTATACTATGATTATCTATTGTTGCAGATATGTATATCATAGCTAAACGAAATAATACTGAGATATCATGCTTGACAGACAGATAGTCAAAAATTTAGAAAATTTTAGAATTTGAGTCAGTGAGTTAAAACAAATATTTGTGACAATAAAATTAAAAGAAACAAACTGAGCCTTCAGTAGTATAGATAGATTTTAAATTGATGAAACCTTGTTAGGGTGAAAGAAATTTGATTGGCTGATAGTTCTTAATATTGTTCACAATTTCATTTCAATTAAGTGAATGATTTAAACCTCTCACACAGTGGACGATTATGGCATGTATTGACGATGTTGATACAAATTGCATTAAACATATGTTTTCGAACGAAAACCAGTTGTTTTAATGTACTTATACTATTTTATGTAAGTTGACATTCAGGTCGAAAAGAACAGAGATTAATGAACGGAAATTGTGTATCGTGATATAGATATTAAACTCGTTAATTAGTGCGATAGACAGATAGATAGAGAGATATATAAAATAAATGTAATATGTTTATATGTTTTAGAACTAAATATTTGTTTTGCGATTAATATTGTAATAATTTTCATATTTAAAAATGAAACTTTATTTGGTTGTAAATTTCAATTTCGAATCTATTGGAACTACGCTTGTCAAATACGAGATATTGAATCTATGCTAATAATACGTAGTGAGTGTGATTTTTGTGGGATTGTGTGTACTTTGAGGGTAATGTTCGGGACCATGACACTTATTTAAAAACTAGCAAATGCCCCCGCTTCGTTTCGGCAAAACTACCTCACGCTTAAAGATAGCTTATGCATTTTTCTGGGTTTTTCTCGTTCTGTAAATTAGAAATACATATAATAATTCATAACTTTTTTATTTATGGACGGATTGCAATGAAACAAACTTTAAGTTTTAAGTGACGCTTATTGTAATACGTCAGTGAAAACGAGAACAAAATCGGTTAAGCTGGTTCTGAGATTAGCGGCAACAAACGCACAGACAAACAAACAGACAACAATTCTAACAACTATTGTTTTGGGTTCCATTGCGTTAATAAAGGCCCCTAATAATATTTTTACTCATATATCGTTCATGTACAGAAATCGATGAGTTAGAATTTTATTAATAGTATATATATGTATCTAATTATTCAACCCGAACAAAGTCGGTTCAGGCCGCTAGTATTTCATAAAAATGTAAGGTGCTTTAAGTTTTTCAAAATTTTTACTATTTAATGAAGTGTTTTATTTTGTTTAACTAGTCGACGTACGAGCAGACAAACCAACTGTCAAGTGGTCGCCATCGCCCATGGACTTCAATAACACCAAAGATCACCGAAGATTACCGACTGAGAACGAAGTGGGTGACCCGCATAAGGTATTACTGGCTCTTTGACATTGCGAGACGGAAACCCGTATGAAACATTTGACAGTCAATTTTAAAAGGAAGGTAGTAGCTATTCAGCGGGTAAAATTCCACCGTCATATCGCCAGGGTTAAACTGGGCGACACAAAAGCCAGCGACCTCCAATAGTAGGGAATGTTCGCCGTAGCCTCGTCCGTCGTTCGGTAGGGTGCACCATGACCAGGGGATGTTGGCTTGGACTTAAGACGGCCTATACACCCCAAATTTATTATTATAGTATTATACAAATATATTTGATTACAATACGCACCAATAGTTTTGAAGTCCTCCATAGAGTGGATGATGTATTATCGGTATATTAAAGTATTACTTGGTTTCTTGCATAATTCATAAACACAGCGTTAAGCCGACTTAAACAACTAATAATATAATTTTTCAGAGTATTCAATAACTTCATTATACTTGTAAAACTATATTTTAGAACATAATTATGACTCTACACTAAAAACGCAGTTTTTATTTTATTTTCAAGTTAGATTTTCTGTCGCTTCTAGGAACAGAAAAATGGTAGCTGATATTGAAGATCGCAACGTAGTCGGGTATAGCGCGGAATAACATTTAAGCAGCGTAGGAAATAGCGTGTTTACGGTGTTATAAATGTGTCACGTGACTGTCATCCGTCCGCTAGTCTGCCAGTTATGGAAGTGGAAAATAGAACAGAACGTTCCAACCTATATGGTGAAAGACAAACCTTTGGCTGGGGTAATACGTGGTACCTAAATACCTAATAACCTAGACAGGTTATGATCATCTTTCCTTGTTTGCTGTCTCCCTTCAATTACATTTTTTTGCAGTGAAATAATACACAAATGAATTTTAAAATTATTTTATTATAAACGTGGATAATTTCTCACCGAACTGGGCAGTTATAGCAAATCCTTGGGAACTGTATCTCACTGAGCGCCAGCTTGTAGGCGATCGGCTGAAATACATCCGAACACCAACTTAGGATTCCAACAGTGGTGCTATTCCAATCGTACTGAAATTTTAAATGTCATTAATATCAACGTATATTTGCAACTGTTTTGTATGTTTTTTATGAGTGTGGCATGCGCATGAACAAATGAAACATCGAAAGAAGTAAGCTTCGAGCGCAAATAAATGTCAGCCTTAAATGGGTATGCCCCTTGTAGTGCAAGGAAGATTATTCAATTAAGCGGTGCAAGGAAGATTACTCAATTAAGCGACAGGGCTATTAGGCTTTATTAAAAACAGCTTCAGTTAAAAGTCTCCGATTATATTTTATGCTACTATACTGGTATGCATCACTGGCAGTGTTTGGTTTACTTACAAGAGATGCAAATGCTTGACTGTGATATGTGTTCGGGACAAACTTGGGAGCATTGGTGATTTTAGGCACAGTTCCGACTACTCTGACATTGATATCGTCTAGGAACATATCCTTGATTACCTAAAACGAAAATTATATACATTGTGACTCAAGGATATTTAAATATAACAGTTTGAAATGTAAGTGGCTCTGTAACGTAGAGTATTGTACGTTGTGCACGGTCCTGATGAACGGATGAGGATGTACCCTTGGAATCCACTGACCGTCTTCAATTGTTGGGAGTTGAAGTTTCGCCGAACATCAACTTTGGACGGTTCATCGAGTCTAAAGCTAAAGCGGCTGCAGGGAAACTGGGGTTCCTTGCGAAGGTGAGGGAATACTTCACATCGAATCAGCTTTTAACCCTCTATAAAGCTCAGGTTCGACCATGTGTGGAGTACTGTTGTCACATTTGGGCTGGTGCTGCCAAATGTCATCTATGTGCGTTGGACTCGATGGAGAGGCGTGCAAAGAGGCTCACTGGTGACCCTGATCTGGTTAAAATCAATCTGCAAAGCCTCGAGCACAGGCGCAGGGTTGCCAGCCTTTCGGTCTTCTAAAGGGTACATTTTGGAGAGTGTGCACAGGAATTGTTCCAATTAATTCCCCTATCGCCTTTCCTACACCGGACAACTCGACGTACGGAAGGTGTCCACCCTTACGTAATGAACGTACCACCTGCACGGACGACGCGGATTGCATCTTCATTCATCATGCTCACTGCAAAGGACTGGAATAACTTCCCGCGTCGGTGTACCCGGCTACTTACGATGTGGAAGTCTTCAAGAGGACAGTGAATAGGCTATTTATAAGTCAGTGCATTGAACATTCCTTGGAGGCCATAACAGCACTTGTAAATAAATAATTTCGTACAGCTACTTATCCTGATCAATGGCAGCAAGGCAACCCTATTGGCTTAAAGATTTTAGTATATTGCTGAGTAAAGTATATAAATTCCATAATAGAAAGATATAATTCATGAAATACGTGAAATCTAGCGAAATTTTGCAAGTTATGCAATCAGGTTTAGAGAAAGGAAAAGTACTACCGTTGCGCTCATAGACGTTATTGATTATCTTCTAACACCTTGTGTGACTTGACATTCTAGACGATTCCAGACCTTTCGACCGTCTCTATGTTCCGCTTTTGTTGGCCAAACTATCATTCTACGGGTTGAGCAGCAAGGTGGTTAAGTGGTTCGCCAGTTATTTTTGCAAATCGATCACAAAAGGTTATTTTATAATGAGAGGATGAAAAATTATTACTCAAGTCAAATATTTATACGAGGTGTCTCGCAAGGTTCGCTACTAAGACCTTTTTTATTTGTTATCTATAACGCAGACATAATAAACCAGATTAAACATTGCGAATATCATATAATTGCTGATATGATATGATATGGTATAGACAGATTTAATGCAGACCTAGAACTTATCGCCAAGTGATCGGGTTCAAATACCTTGGTCTTTAGCTTCAATAAAACCAAGCATTTTATAATAGGAGCAAAGGGACAAGTGCAAAAAGTTTCGAATCATTATCACTAGTTATCTATCGATGTATATAAATCGCAGGACAAACTCATGAATGAAGAGTTACAGAACGCTCCGAAATGTTTTCATCGATTAAAAGTATTATATAAAATCAAAGATTACATTACATAAGCACTACGATTTGAGTAAGATTGTTCGAGTCACTAGTATTAATTAAAATAAATTACGTCCATACCGCTATTGGTCCAAGACTTCTGTGACGATGTGAAAAATACAACTACAAGCATAGCGGTATATTAAAACTGTATATTAAGTATTATAATAATATTGTATTCTATGCCATTAAATTAAATTTTTATCATAAACTATATTTTTTTATTATTATATTTGTATGTTATATAAATATACATTTATCAGGATACTTCACACATAAAGACAGCTCCAATCTCAAAACATTCATTGCGACGTAACACCATACGTGATACCTTTTGGTGTCATTAACACAAAGTTCATATTATATTTCTGTTTCTTTCTTCCTTCTGTTATATTTTATTGTTTAGGCTGCGTTGTTTTATTTTATTTTATGTTGGGACTACCTGCAGAAAAGGGTTGCACTGAAAATCAGTGGTGCAGTAGCTACTACCTACTGTAACGAGGCAGAGTGCAGTTATATTTGTTGAGTGGTCGCTGCAACAGAATAATATTCTACGTCGCCGTTGTGTTTAGATTAAAATTAGTTTTGGAAAATTAATGAGTTAACGCTTGACAACAATCCCACCTGATGGCAAGTGGTGATAAAGTCTACGATGTTGAGCGCATTAGCTTATAAAAGCCTATTCACTCTCCTCTTGAAGATTTTCTGTTGCGTCCACTGCATGATTTTTTCCTTCTTCTTCTTCTTCCAAATTAAGGCGTTCAAACAGACCAACTTTACGTAAAACCCCACTCACCGTAAAATCAAACTGTAGCAGCGGATGGACGAAGGTTGCTGTGTATCTTTCAAGCCCGTCCGTCATGTGCGCAGTTACATCGAACCCAAGGGTGACGGCATGCATACGTAGCGAAGCTCGCACTTCCACCGTCGTAGTATTGGCTACCCTGTTGAACCTCCACGCCTGTTGTACGCTTAACCTGATGATGTCCACCAACTGGATGGACACGACGAAGCCGTTTGTGTACTCCACCCGACCCGTCACGTTAGTCCCCAAGACGTCTTCGCTGTAAAGTTATTTTTATATATAAAATTCTCCTGTACGTCTGTCAGGTGTCATGTCCCTGGACTCCTCTGTCTGGACAAATTTTGATGAAATATTTTGCGAGTGTTTAAATGGTTTTGGTTAACGGTTGGCTTCGGTAGGAAAAAATGTCAATCGGTATAAGTTTATCTAAAATTACATTACAGAAGAAACGTTTGATAAACCTGGTAGCAGGTATGCTAACGTTTGGCTTTTGGCTTTCTTGGGTGTGCTTACAATATTCTGTTTTCGGATGTCATGGGCTTTATTTCATCGGAACTCCAAAGCGAATCCCGCTCGTGTTGCGTCCTGCTGAACAACGGACGAATAAAGAAGCCAGATTAATTTTTTGTAAGGATATATTTCATTAATGCCCAGGTTAATCCAACGGGACTTTAGCATACTGGTAAGGTTAAGCCCATTGACATCCTTAACACAAACGAAGTTCCTGACACGTTGCCGGTTGAAGTAGGCGATAAATCTGCCAGGCTTTGCAAATTTTCAACCGAAACATGTTAAGAGAACAATAGATTTTAAAAAGAGGGTAGCTAGGCTTATAAGGAACAGTGCCGCAACTGTCTTGCAAATGGACGAGCGCACAAAACAGGTCTTATGCTTGCAAACGTACTACACACCTACTAGTGCATTTTACTTACTCCAAATCCAAAGTGACGTCATTGACTTTCAGATTGCACCATTCCATCCCCTCCACCTCTCGCAACGTCTCCTCTATCACCGATACTATGTAGTCTTCATGACCCACCAGCCTCACGTTATTAACTAGAATTCAAAAAAATACGCTAACATACCTCCACATAGTGTAAGAACCAATATTCGAGGATAATCATTTATATAACCCGTCATATAGCAGTAAATGTCAGCCTCGGCTGACAATGAATCCGGGGCATTATATAAAATTATTTAATTTTTAAATTATATAAAAAAAATATCATTAAATTATATAAATTACATTATATAAAATTAGTAAATTTTTATTTCAATATATATATTATTATATATTGAAATAAAAAAATAGTAGAAATCATGAAATAATCTTACGTGTGTTGCCACAAACTATCATAAACGCAGCACCGAAGACTACGAAAATCGGACCGAATGCCATTTTGATTATTTTCCCTTTTCACAAGTCGCAAGACTTAAGACTGAATCTTGATCATTACGAATTAATGACTAAGTCATTATTGCTGATAATTTATTATCTACTCTAGAGCACAACACAGTATAAAAACTGACAGTGGTACATTGCCTTTGATGTTTGTACAAAAGTCGGAATAAGTCCGTTTAGACATTGTATTATATCTGCAACATTATCACAATGACATTATACAAAATAATGTTACGATAAAACAAATATTGAATTAGTATTAATTTACTTTGCAAGAATCCACAAGCACAATGTACGATGGTATATATGTACTTCTATACATGCATAGAACCTCCCTCCCTCCCACAAAGGAAAACATGTATTTATGATAAATAAAAGTCTGTCGTATGTATGTTGGTATATACTTTTATGGTTCTATGCATGTATAGAAGTATATACCATCAGACATTGTGCTTGCGGAATGTTGCAAAGTAAATTAATACTAATTTATTAACAATGAATTTCCGCACAGTAGCGCCTGATACTATAAACTATATAAAACAAATAATTACAGAGCGTGTGATACGAATGATTTTACTATATTTTTAATTTTAATGATGTTTGAAAACTGTAATTTTTACTTGTAATTTTTTGCAATTTTTACGGAATTTTATTATAATAAGTTACACATTTTCTCATGAAAGAGTCACCAGTTTTGCTAAGTCTCAAATTTGGTACAATCAACTCGGCCTTCTTCTTAGTATTAATGTCGTAAACATGACACGTTTTAAGAAAGCTATTAGAGTATATTTACTTATTGTAAATCAATGTTCGACTATACTTCACTTGATGGTATGTGACGTGGTAGCCTTAGATAATACTAGCCTTGCGGTCAATTTACTTGAGAGTTCAGTAGAGCTATGACAGTATTAAGGTACAGAGGGCTCATTCCTTAGACAGTGACGTAAGAAAGACTAAACGAACAATAGGAACCATTGACTTGACGTGGCCTACGAAGCACAGCACCACTTGTATTACAACGTACGTACATACATACGTATTACGTACGTAAATTACCTACGTAGTTTACGTAGTCCCAATCACGCGCAATATTGCTGATAATAGCTTAATATTGACGTACAGTATTGCATAATGCTGTGTTAATTATGATCGATGAAAGATATCACGTATTATTAGGTCTGAAGTGTAAGGGGCTTCACCCATTTTTGAAACCAAGCCAACCGGCTCTGCGCGGTCTCCCTGTTGAGTTTAATCTCAACGGCACTCGTGCATGGTGGTAGTATTTTGTCTCCTAGAACCTACCACCTTGCTTCTAGAATTAGTAGTGACATTTATTTTACTAGGTTCGGGTCCAATGATGGACAAGTAATAAGAGATACCCCCGCTTCGATCTTAGTCTACAAGACGGCAGTGATGCCTGTAGTATTGTGAACCAGCATGGACAGCAGTGACCACTTACCATCAGATGGCTGGTCTGCTTGGTCGGGTGTTGGGAAAAAAACACGAACGGTACCATCAAGGTATATAATTATTTATTTATTTTTCTCTAAATAATAGTCTACGGATAATGGCCGTGGAATAGGCGTGCTATGTACTAATAAAAAACCGAAGGTTTGTCTGTGTGACTGACACAGTCCGTCTATCCTTTCGTCCGTGCTTTTCTTTGTCTTTGTCTGTGTTGTGTGCCTATGTCGAGCGTAGCCGGCTGCAAGGCTGTAATAGCTATGTGCGATTACGACAAATACATGTAGTTATCTTGTAGATTAGATACATATCGTTCTTACATTGTATGAATATAAAAATCAGTTATTGAATTTCTTACAGATAATGTTTATAAAAGATAGTGCCATTTTTGTATATACATGCACGAACTCACACGTAGGTACGTGCGTGTCCGGGCAGGGCCACGTTATTAATTGGGTTTTAATATTTAATACTTGTTTTATTTGTGTCTAACGAAGCAGATGCATTTCTTTGGTTAATCGTCATGCTGAGTGTAGAACTAAAACAAATCCAAATAGAAAAAAATAATTACACGCAATCCATTTACCTTCCCAATCTATAAACTTCACACTTCTTCAGTTAAATGTCAAATTATAAAATTTCTGAGCCTTATTCAAAAGATTTGTAAAAAGTCAATTCCTATTTTTAGTAAATAATTACAATTAATACAAAAATGTATATATATTTATATCCTGCTAAATATCTTGTACAACAGATTTTGTTTTCTCCCATATAAAACTAAAATTAATTATTGTTCTTCATCGGGGTGCAATGCCATCTATGCAACGATATTGGTACTAAAATTAATGCTACTGTACTAATTTAATGAACGAATATCGTAGTTTCATTCTTGCCCACAGATGTCGCATTAAAAAAGTTGAATTAAATTAATTAATCACAATTTATTAATGAATGAATATTTGAAAAAACTGTATTAACATCTGATGAATAAAAAGTATTCAATGTAGAATGTTTCAATCGAAAATAAACTAGATATTATATAAATATAACATTGACGCCGGAAAGCGATCTTGTCGTTACTCCAAAAACGCAAATATGTGTTAAATATATTATTTGAATCAGAAAAAATTACTGCATCGCATAGTCTTCCAGCAAATTTTATATACGTAGTTAATTTTTTTTGTGAATATTTCGAAATTATCATTTAAAAATGTTGTAAATCAATGAAAATCCACCATGAAGCAACAAAATTGCTGCCTATACTTTAAAAATATTACAGACACCGCGGCTGAAGTTTCATTACTTGCAATGACTTACCTCATTAACACAGCATCGAACTATAGTTTGAATTGGATACAGCAAAATCCAATATTGCCAAATATACTATATAAATTCACCTCTCAACATTTATGTACTTACTCTCTATACTTACACCATTTTAAGGTACATATTTCTATAAAAATTTTATACTTACCTACTTCGAAGTGCAATAACTATGGCATGATATTCTATTGTATGGCATACGCTACTGAATACTTAAGGTTAAAATATGACAAAAAAGTTAAAGAGTTTCCGGGAGAAACTGATGACGAAGATAATTTGTAATGCTGCTTTTAATTATTATTGCTTTAATTTTTTATTTTATTAAAATTTTATTTTTCTGACATTTTAAAGTTGTTTCATTGAGGGCATCATATTTTTTACGATTTACGGTTATTTACGATTAATTCTTTTACTCACACACATGACTTGTAAATATAACTTCTGAGACTTTCCTTATCACGTGTTTTTTGTTCATTGTTTCAATTTTGGTTTTGGCTAGATTTTCAATATATTGCGTTTTTAATTTTGTTGGCAATTCCTGCCACGCCAGTGTCGTGGCGCCCTCTAACAACTTGTAATTACCAGATCTGCACCAATGAGCGACGTCAACCAATCAACGAGTACTCCCCCACCAAAGAAAAGTAAGGACTAAGCTGATGATGGGCGCTAGCGCATTACTTCGTGAACAAGTGTCGGGAAAAGACATTGCGTCTCCTTCGAAACCTTTCATTGTTTAAAATTGTTTGCTAAATAGTAATGATATTAATGTGAAATGAAGTGTGGTTAAATATAGGGTATTTAATGGTTACTTAATAATTTCGATAATATTTTCTTTGTTTATTAGTTCTGAAATTTGATTTAACATTAATGTTTTTTTTTCGAATTAATATATTTTCAAACATATAGCATTTTATTTTGATCCACCATTAACTGTAATACAATTTACAGGTAATGGCAAATAGCAATATAAAAAATTTTTTATAAAATTCGTATTAATTTAATTTTGCAGCAATCCGCAAGCACAATGTATGATGGTATATACCTACTTCTATACATGCATGAAACCTCCCTCCCTCCCAAAAAGGAAAACATGCAATTATGATAAAAGTATATACCAACATACATACCGTCACCAACACGTGTTTCGTTCCGAAACAGAGCATCAAAAAAAATATTTACTTAAAACTATTTAGTAGTCATCATTTTATATTTGTAATCAGACAGTACAGTACGAGTATATGAGCTGTTTATGAATTGAAAAACCAATTGCTGTATCTGGTAATCAATTAAATTGCACTAATCATAGATTCGATCAAATTGAAATTGAAATTCAAAATCATTTAATCATATAGGTATTCAGTAAATACACTTATGAACGTCATTTTTTTGCTTCTACCGCCGTTTCGAAAAGGTGCTTTAACAATGAGGAGAAGAAACGGCGAAAGAAACTCCTCAGCACATCTTTTAAACAACATATGGTAATTACAAAAGTTTAAACCTATGCGGAACTGGTTTCAACATTAATTTTGTCCAGGCAGCCTTGTTATTCATGTACTCATCTATACTATAATATCCTTTCGACCGCAAACAGAAGGTTTTAGGTTTAAAATTCAATTGCTACAAAAGATCTTGCTCAATTATCTGGTTCACAAGTTATGAGTATTTTAAATTGTTTTTTGTTTCTGGTGTAACGTTGCATTTTTCGACATAGGTACGGCAAGATTGCTTTCTGGCGTCGATATATACATATGTATATACAAACTCTCCATATATATATATATATATATAAGGATATATATAAGGATAAATATATATAAGGATGAAATACGCGACAAAGTAGGATTGTTACAAAAACTGTTATGATGTTTATTAGTATTGAATTGAAAACAGTGTACCTATTTGTATAGCCTTTCCCAATTTGAATAATCACCCACATTGCAATCTAAAGAATGTTAAGAAGGGCAACAATAAGCCTATTTAGCCTATAAAACCGGTATTTCACTTATTACAAATTCCGCTGATGAAAATATTCTGAATCTTTCTGGCAATGTCTTTCTTTACCAACGAGGAAAATAATATTCAGTGTGGTATACCGTACTATGGTACATAAACACTTAAATTACATTACATTGACATGTTCAATTGTCATTAATGTCTGTCAACTGTCAGCTGTCAAGAGCTTCTTCCCGCCACCGCAGTGTCGCCATAACCATATAACGCAAAAACTGTTACAGTTAAAACGCGTTTATATATTTTTTCTACATCATTTCAATGGCTTTTTTTCCTCGTTCGACATTTATATAATTTAATATACACTGAAATTGGTAACAAGTATATAAGTAACAGAATCCATTACGTCATAGCAATGTGTTTGACTGTAGGAAGGATGTCTCAGAGAAGAGCCATTGTTGGAGCCCCAGACAAGACGATTTGCATTAGAAAGGTAGTTGTTCCCTCTTAGATTAATTAAAGTTTAAACTTTAGATATACCGACTATAATGTGGTTGTGTTTGAGTCAAGAGTGAAAAGGCTTTTTTAAGAGACGGCGGATTACTGTCCAAGGCTACATGGTCATGTTTTGTGTGGTCGGCTTTTAATCGAGTCTTATTAATAATAATAATAATAATAGCCCTTATAGTACACCGGCAAGATAAGTACAATAACCAATTTTGTTTTCAGCATGTTATACGGCGGTGTTATCGTTAAACAACGATTTCTTCCAGACAACCAATGGTGAGAAGTTAAAATGATAGTGCCATATGCGAAGTGGCAGGGTTTTCTTAATTAGAACATGTAGTAAATACATATTGTCTCAATAGCAATAAGTATGTGAGAGGTAAGAAAAATGTTAACCAAGGAATAATTAGAGATGCAAGTCATGCGCCTTGACTTGGGATTTATATGATTATAGGGAGAGGGCTTGACGAGTAGTTTAGGGAAGGGAGTTCCAGATACGAACAACGGTAACTGCAAAGGAATTTCACACATATATATATATATATATATATATATATATATATAATATGGGAACTGCTTTTCACAGTTTTCTACCTACTATTATTGTAATTCGAAGTCCAAGGAGTTCCATCTTAATAACCAATGGTGTAGAAAAGACACCAGATTCTTAGGTCACTGGACTTTCATGCACTGTTATGGTAACAAAACAACTTTATCGACCTCGTGGGCTCCCATCCTCCTCCTAGTTTCAGACGCATGTGCCTGGCCGACCATTACACTTTCCATCATGTCGCTCGTCAAGTAATTTGCACGGTTTCACTACAAAAAATGTGGAAAATAATTAATTAGGATTTCAAATATGATATTTAAACTCTTTTTTTTATACATACGCACTCGCACGCACTCGCATGCACTTACACATCATGCACCAAATAATACATAATTATTACACAATTAAGTTATCAGCAGAATAGAATGTATGATCTTATGGTTTACAAGCGATTTATTGTAGATAATTCGCTTAGATTTTTTTTTGTGTTACTTTATAACTATATGAGACTATATTTTGACATTGGTAAGTTGCATCACTACATGTTTTAGGTTCGCTACGGAAATCAGCAAGATGTCGAGACTTTATTTTTTGTTACAAAAGATCTCGTTGACGTCGATCTAATCAAAACGAGTTCTTAATCGCACGTAAACGTGTGTACTATTCAACCCTTCCAATAATCTAAACCATTAAGTTTCTTCACAAATCCACCACGTAAATCGTACTAAGCAGAGTTTGAACGCCCTGTTTGAAAGTCCCTGGTAACTTTGACCCTTTTAGATTTGAAAGGGTTAACACAAAAACTTTATTAGTATTCCAAGTGGCTCAGGTGTGTTAGAGACGGGAATAGATGATAAGAGAATAGCGGGTCCGGTACATATTCTTGTTTCGTATTGTATGGCTAGACACTTTGTCCATTGCAAGGAATACATGAGAGTTGAGGTCACAGAAATATAAAACTTTCTTATATCTTTGATTGAGTCGCCAAACGGCACGTCGTGTTCCGGCTGGGAGCTTGAGAGTACCTTCTTTCTAATCTTCTTCTCATTTTCTGACTGACAACGCACCAGTGATACTTTTGGTCTTGCTGATGTCCATGGGCGACGGTGACCACTTACCATTAGGTGGCTCGTCTGCTCGTTTGTTGGCTATAAACATAAAAAAAAGATAGATATACCTCAAATGTGGTGTTATCGCTTAGTAACGATCTCATCAAAATCTTCGTAGAGATGACATTTAGTTTAAATTTTGTATGTAACGCAAGAAATCTTCATGTGTTAGAGATACGTATACTTTATTAATGTCATTATGTGATATTAGGTTTTTTTGAAATTTTTACTCACTAAAAATCTTCGTACGACGACCCTATAGCTCAGTTGGAAGTGATCATGCCTGCCGAGCGAGGGGTCCGGGGTACGATTTACGGCCGGAGCAGACATTTATGAAACAGATAAATGTTTATTCTCGGGTCATGGCTGTTTGTAATGTCATATTTGTGTATGTATGCCACCTGTAACACAGGGAATCCTAGAGCGGGGTGTGAGTGTCTAAGCGTATATTGTTTTATGTTTTATATATGTACATGTTTTTCTTGCGTTCAATGTTACCCTTTTTCAGTAATAAGAATTGATATCATTAATTATTATTACATGTTTTGACTGTGGAGGAAACTGTTTAGCAAAGAAAATCCATATACACTACTATTTTTTGCTTACTAAAAATATTTTACCGGGCAACGTAGAACAGGTAAATGTTAACAGGCAAGTTAAGTTAATATTAAAACTAAACCTACAAAATGTGAATAGAACTCTTGCACAGCTTTTTTTAAAAATGACAGTTCCATTAGAATAGTTATTTTATTTTAAATAGAAAAATAGTCACTTATAACTTACACCACAGTCCGAACCTCGCGAAAAACATTCCGGTTGACAGAGGACTGCGGAATCGACACAATTTGACAGCTGTCATGACAGCCGACAGGTTAATGCAAGTTGGATGAGTCGGGATGTTATTCAGAAATGTCAAAATGGAATTTGACTTAAAGGAGATAAGCTTAATTTTCGCGTGTGATAAAAATAAAAATTTTTACTCAGATTCACGAGTAATTAGGTATAATAAAAATCTTAACCTACAAGGTGTTGTCAATCTAGATGTTACTCAAAATGCAATAGTTTACCACTAGAGGCACCAGAGTTCGTTGCTGACGCGTCTAGACGATCGCTAATACCGATACCCAGTGGCGGGAAACGTCTGTTATAGCTGTCAAACTGAATTTTTATTTGTTTTCCAATGACGCCTTCATTTCCGAACGCTCTGTGATGTTGTTTAGTTAGTTATATTTTAGTTTGCTGTTACGATGGAAGTGAGAACTAATTACTATTTTCGTGCAACGTTCGAAATGTTACTTTTATTTATCATACAATTTTTTTTTGTTAATATGCTAAACTGTTGGGAATATTATGAACTTTGGGATCTGGATGTGGATACGGATATATGAATAATATTTTACCGGTTTCAGATACGTTTAAAGATATGAAATAATTTCAGATTATCCGATTGTTTCTGATAATTTTAGTTGCGGATACTAGATGATTTAGGACTTGGAAAAAAAAGTAAAGTAAAGTAAAATAACAAGGCAACACTGACTTTACATCTAGTTATTATAGTCACAGAAAAAAAATCGTCTTAAAAATTAAATAATAAAAACGTGTTTCATTTACAGTCTACTCCTATCCAAAGTTTTGGTAACATTTTTATCGGATTCGGTTACGGTTTCGGTTATATTTTCATTTCGAATATCCGATAAT
Organism: Megathymus violae; assembly: GCA_003671415.1. Taxonomy (NCBI): domain Eukaryota; kingdom Metazoa; phylum Arthropoda; class Insecta; order Lepidoptera; family Hesperiidae; genus Megathymus; species Megathymus violae. The sequence continues at coordinate 1,861,345 of PDGT01000029.1, read as the reverse complement.
CTCGGTTACGGTTACGGAGCTCCATAAAATCTCTGGTTTTGACTGACATTAGAATTGAATTTTTTCCTATCAAGTTGTCTATATTTCTAAAAAATGGAAATTAGTTGGAGCACGTTTTGGAGGGCACGGAACGCGACATTGAACTTATAGTATTGAACCTTTTTTCCAGTAATTTTATAATCATCCGCTACGTAGTCTAGCGTTATTATAAAAAACAGTGGGCTACGAAAATTGGCGACGGATGAGCCTGTCTCCTTTACGTCTACTGCGTTTTACGTTCCAAGGTATCATATCACAATACACGACATTCTAGTATAAAATTTCAGGAAGCTCCCCGGCCCAGTCTGCAACATGTGCTGAATCTCTTGATATATAATTCGCGGATTGTATTCAGTAATTTTTTTATCGTTACCTTCTAACCGTATCAACCGTCAAAGGATGACTGCATGTTTCTTGTAATCTAAAACTTGTCGCTTAGCGCTTAAGTTCATTCAACTGTTGGTATGCGATTACCTTACAAGAGAGCTTTTAACCGTAAATATCATATGAAATGATGTGAAATTACAAATTTATCGCGTGACAATTACATATACATGATTTTTTTGGCTTGTTAAAAATGTTTGGGGAAATTTTAACAATAAAACATTTGTTTCAAACAAACGTATCATCAAAATAAATTATGTTTAGCCAGCCAGATTTTTGGAAAACATTCTCCATTACCTGGTATGAATAGTATAATTAAATTGGTTATGAACATTTCATAAAAGTAAATAAAAATACAATGATGATATCCCTGTAAGCGTTGTTAATCACTGTTCGCTAGAGCTCGAAGGCATATTTACCTACGTGGAGGTAAGCTGACACAAAATAAATATATGAATAAACGTTTACACACTCACATCCCCGCACTAGGATTCACCGTGTTGCGGGTGGCGTGGACATACACAAATATGACATCACAAACACCCAAGACCCGAGAACTTTATATTTGTCTTGATCTAAAAATATGTAAAAATTATATTTGTCTTGATCTATAAATATGTACCTTAACATTATATTATTATTTTTCGTAGTATTGAGCTCGAATGAGATACCCAAAAATGATAACAGTTCAATTAAATAAGTGAATATTGCCAACTTTTATATATTTTTAGAGAAAACTATGCTGAGCTGTCAGGTCTACAGGTTTCCATACTAAGTGTTTCTTTAGCGAAATACATGTTTTTTTGTTTTCGAGGGGGAAACCTTCAAAAGGTTCCCGGTGCCGTGGGAGCGACGCCGGGTTATGTGGGATTTTTATCGCACTAAAACCCCCCGTTGACCTTCTTCAGCGTTATGTAGAGGACTCTGAGCGTGGTACCCCTGTCGGGCTCCATTCGGGAGGGACAACATGTCTCGTCCCGCACCATCCGATTTTATCGACGGTACGCGGCCACATATACCGTCGTCCTTCCCAGGCTTGCTAGCCGGACGGTTCGAGTTCCCACTCATACCGCCCGCAACCCCGAAAGTCCCCTTTTAGTCGCCTATTGCGACAGGCTGGGGATACCGTAGCTCGTATTCTGGTCCCGAGCTACAGGGACATCACCGCAATGCTTACCTGATAATTTACCTGATAAAAAAAAAATGCGTCCAGGATTCATTCCAGGGCCTCTGCATGGGACTTAATCTTCAAACCACTGAACAGCACCTTTTTTTATGTAACTAGTCGACCAACGGTCATACGAGCCACCTGATGGCATGTGGTCACTGCCGCCATTAACAATCATCAAAGCACAGCAAAACCATCATGGAAGCGTTACTAACCAAAAAGGAAGCGGCAGGCATGCATTGCTATTACTGGTCTTCTGATACTCCGACACAAACATTTCATGGTCGATTTTAGAACGAGGGTGGTAGCTATCCAGTGGGGCAAAATACCCTACAGCCATGCAAGTATCGTCTGGATTAAACAGGGTGGTACAGAGTCCAGCGATCTCCAACAGGAAGGACCGTTTGCTATAGTCTCGTGAGATGTTCAGCAGGGTTCTCCACGAGCAAGGAGGTTGGCTTGGATAAAAGGATGGACGGAGCCTCTAACATCATAAATACCTTTCCCATATACAGTGCCCAAGTAAAGTGGACAAAACGAAGTCAATAACGGTTTTGTCATTTAGCTTTGTTAACTTCAATATTAGACGCTCCCCACAGGTAGGGCGACCGAACGACCCCTACCACGCGGATGGTTTTTGCCTATCAGCCGTTTAATTACACAGACTATAATGCCGGAACACAGAGTAATATCATTTCTTGTTTCCGCCCTTTAGATGCGAACCCTCCCCTATGAAAGAGGGTTGTTGACGATAAGTTTACACGAATAATCCCATAGACAATAATGGAATAAATTAACTAAGTCTTACAAATTGCTTGTTTAAAATACAAATTGAGAATTAAGTTACACGATAACTTTGTAATTAGGAATTGTATCATATAACATGTACTGTGATTGCTATTCGAATCTTCATCAACATTCCTCAACTCCTACACAACTGTCGTATTACTGGGTTAGGGTTTGTTTAAGAATAAAAGGGTTTAGGTTTTTTAATGGTAATAGTCGAGAACTGATTCGACGAGCCACCTGATGGTAAGTGATCACCGTCGCCCATCGATTGTCGGCCAGGAAATGAGAAGAAGATAAGAAAGTAAGGACTGGCTCTCAAGCCCCCAGTCGGAACACGACAAGTCGTTTGGCGTTTGACTCAAACAGGAGGGTGGTAGCTAGCCAGGCAGGCTTTACGAAAAGATAATAATACCAGTAGTAATATTACTGACTTAATAATAATACTGATAATATAATCCTTACGCGAAGCCTTACCACCAAGCATGTTGGCTTCTGTCGCCTCTTACGACACCCTGTTCTGCCAGCAGGAGATTGATGGGAGGATTGTAGGCCGACCCAATACGGCCAGGCTAGACTTAGGTTAGGCTAGACTCCAAATTCGGGTTGGTAGACGTCATGTATCTTCCTGTAAATTATACAGAACTTCCAATATACTTTTCCTTCGTCGAAGCAAATGATAAATAGTTTCTAATAGGATATATGAATAACATTTTAACTAATTAATTAAAACCAGCGGTCTCGTCCGACTACGTTCGGTTTGGACTATAAATTATATGTACAAGGGTAATGAAAGTTTAATATTTTTTGCCTTGATTAGATATCATTAGGTTAACTGACATTTTATATATCTATGCTACATACCTATAATCTGCATAATCACGTGTTCTCACTACATAACAATTTTTCCGTTCTTGAGTTATTTCGAGACATACACGAAAATCTCAACAGATTTATATAGTAGCATAGATTTTATTGACTAACTAATTAATTGATTAAAATTGGTATTTTTACTGATGTAAGAACCGGGCCATGAAGTCCACAGGGTTTCGACCACTACACTTACTGAATATTTGTAACCTGCGTCCAATTGAACAACATTTCTATTACACTATTAGTATCAAAGTCAATGGATCGACGTACACGCCGAACAAAGCTATATCTGCGAAAGAATTACAGGAGAGCAATTAACAGAATGTTGAGCAATTTTCGTTTTACTTTTGTCTATTGCTCGTTCTATAGAAATGTTTATCGTTTGTACGTAATTACGATTATGAATAACTGCAGATTTATATGAAATCGTAATAAACACATACCTATATTACAAAACTTAAGACGTTCAGCAAGAGGATTCTATTGATGCAGAGGTTTTTAGGTGAAAAAGCCACTATATGGTTACGCGAAAACCGTGCGGATTAAAGTAGATGTACCTCAGCGATGTGTTAATGGAGGGTCTCTTCACTGTAGCTTCATCAGTTATTCAAGCAGGTAGCGAGAAGCGCAGATTGGTTAGGAATCAAGGATAGGAAAAGCTCTTTACATCATAAAATAAAATTCTAAATCATCGTTTTCTGTACATGAAGAGTATATGAGAAAAACTTTTACAACGTATGTTTATTGACGCAACAGAACCAAAAACAATAGTTCCTGGAATTTTCGTCTGTTTGTCTGTGTGTTTGTTCGCAATGATCTCAGAAACGAGTGAACCGATTTCGTTATGGTGTTGCAGTAAGCATTACTTATTATTTAAAGTTCGTTGCATTGCAAAGTCTATCCGTCTATAAATAATAAGTTTATAAGTGAATATCTGTATTTCTAATTCACATAACGAAAAAAACCCAGTTTCTAAAACAATGCACGTGCTATTTCTAAGCGCAAGGTGTAGGTTTTCTGGAGCGAAGCGAAGGTAGTTATAAATATAAATCGAACCTATTCCTTAAGGGTGAAAAATTTCATCTCCTATTTTCACCCTTGGGATGAGGTGTTTTCTTCAAATTTAAATAGAACAAAACGGAACCTTCTCAGACAAAAATGCATTTTCCGAATAGGTTAATAAATGAAATAGTTCTGTGGTAATCAATACAAATAAAAACAAATAAAAAATTACAAACGAACTGAGAAGTTTCTTCTATTTGAAGTAGGTTAAAAATGTAATAAAACATTATACAGTGTTGTTCTACATATGTATGTAAGTCGAAGTGTATCCCTACTTGTGTATCGAGACCGACAGCGTAGCACCCAACCTCTTTATCACTGAAACACAAATTAATAATGCTAATAGAGGTTTCACAGCTTTCATCAGTCGATACAAGGAGTATTATGGACGTCAAATAATGTCTTTATTAACCTTGGCTGGCTATTATCGTACATTTTGTTAAAAAATCAATATTTTATTATATACTGAATTATGAATTCAGTTTTAAGCGGCGCCATGAACGGATTAAGAGCAAAGTTCGTCATCTGTGATCGTTAAATAATTTAGTCTAATCAACTTAAACTTAAACTATCTTGATGTGAATATCAGGTTTGAGTATAAAATTGTTCAGAGCTTAAAATAATATTGATACTTGGATAATGTAACAGTTAAATTAGAAGGTAATAAGATTCATACACAATAACTTTAATAAATTTATTAGTTATAAAAAAAAATAGGTAGGTACATATTTTAGTTCGGAGCAGTATTTGCAATTTTGTATATTTCCTTATAACAGGATTTCCTTCATCATGTCTCATTAATTTTCTTTTCACGGTACATAAATTAAAATTAATTTCGAAGTATAGTTAATTGTACTTTGCAAATTTTACTCCCATCGCGCACTCAAGCAACTCCCAGGAAATTAATATGTCCCCTACGTTACACGTGTTTTAATTAGAAGTAAAATTAATTCGTGAAAGAGAATTAATAAAATCCATATTCAAATTTTAATTAAATGTCTATTGTATCTTTTGGAGGTAAATGAATTTGTTTTTCGCTAATGCAATAATTTGTGAACATCTTCAAAATAAACAATATATTGCTTTAAATTATTTATAGTTACTCTTCGTAACCGGTTTTGATCTACGATTGTTGTTGACAAACCTAAAGCACACTTCGTAGAGATGGTTCCGGGTTCTATATAACATATAAATGCTTGAAAAGGATCGTAGTGGCAATCACAAGTCTTATTTGTTCATTAATTAATTATGTAAAATATTATTAAAATAAGTCCTACTCTAAGTTAGTCACAAATGCATTCTTACTCCATAAGATAATACTTGAAATACCTTAATTCATCGATAGAAAAATATCATTGGTCATTTAATAAGATTTGTTATTAAAATTCTCTTAAGCTACTTTAACATCAAGCAGGTTGAGGCCTTAACTTGATTAAATTTTGAGATTTAACTTAACAAAAATAGTATATATTCTAAGTTAAAAAATCTGCTAAAATTCTTCAAAATCTTATCAAAAAAGCCTTCTAATAATTTTGGAGACAAATCAGAACAAATAACGCCAAGAAACGAAACATACAAATAGACAGAATAATTATAAAAAATCTTGACTAGTTCATTTAATAATTATTGTCTGCTATTATTTAGTTACACATATACTATTACTTCAATCATATCCTCATGAAGAAATAGTTACAGATTCTAAACCGTGTCACAGTTAAGTTATTCTTTATCCTAGTGTTAAACTATGAATCGCAATTTCTGTGTTGAATCTTAGTTAAGGTTTGTTTTTAATTTCACAATGTAATCCTAAAACAATGCTCCAATGTTTCTTTTAAATGTACCAGGAGCGCGCATAGGGTGGTCCCGGTACAGCGGTGAGTGGCGAGGGCGTTTCAATGAACGGCAAACTGATTTATGACGACGAAATTCCCGTTTTCCGTTGCAGCTTATCGGTAATTGCATAGTCACTGGAGATGGGGAGGAAAATAAAAAGAAAAATTCCAACATTTTTTCATCCTTGAAAATAATTCGCGCTGCGGTCAGAATAAAATGGAAAAATGTTTCAGATAGCTCTCAAGACGCCTTTTGAGATGAGAGATTGGTTTTTAAGCAGGCAATTTTGTGTGGAAACGCTCTTAAATGAAAACGTACATAACTCCCAGTACTTTAAATCTCGTTAAACGTATATGAAGTTAAGTTATTCACAATAAATTAGGGTAAGTATTCATCATTGCTTTAAATAATGTGTGATATATCTTTATACGTACTAAGGACGATCGATCGTGCGTTGACGCTGGTATTATATGAATGACTAGACTGTTTGAGGTCATATTCACAACATACGATTGTTTTGTAGAGAGAGATACACGAAACACAGTTTCGACTACCACAGGGAATAGAACATTCACAACTATTATCTACATGATTGATATATAATAAAGAAATATTACTATTATCCATAACTAAACCAAGATCTGATAAAGGTGCTGCATTAAGTTATTATTAACTAAGTAACCGCCCCCCCTCCCCCCTTCGCTTCAGAAAAACCACACCTTACACTTAGAAATAGCACATGTATTGTTTGAGAATTGGATTTGTCTCTTTATGTGATTTAGAAATATAATATATCAGTTATTTATTTACGGCCATCAGTCAGTTGGTTATTTATTTACTTACGGATTGAATATATTGATTGCAATATCTGAGTGAAGACCGTAACGAAATCGGTTAAGCCGTTTCTGAGATTACCGTGTACAAACGCACAGAAAAACGGATACAACTTGTAACAACTGTTGTTTTGGGTTCACAAACAAAGTAACTATCAAAAATTCTTTGAAATAGCTTAAAATATTTTATGTTCCTGTGAATATCACTTCGGGACGTATGATATTACTAATTGAAGCGGTTTGTTTACTACGAATACATGTCGTATGGAAGACAGGTTTTTTCGTTTAAGCCCTCTGTTATATCGAAAGACAACAAATAAAGTAATCAACATGATTTATAGACTTTATAGAAAGCGTGTATGGAATATAGTATCGGTCACCCAACCAAATTCCGACTGAGCTGTGGTTATGGAAACTCACAAAAGAAAATCACTCGCTGATTCCGTTAAATAATAATAACTTAACCATAATAAATGGTTCAATAAAGCATAAAAGTGTAAATAATTTATACAGCTTATTATTACAGCAATCTTATGTGCGCTTGGCAATGACTTTGATCTGAGACAATTACCACGCTGCGTGTGTGTCGCTCAGTGCGTTTCTTTCGTCAATATAATATCAACTCAATAACATACTGATTGCCTCTAGATCGCTGCGCCTGCCAACACAATCTCCATAACATAGGAACACAATTAAATATCCGTTTTCACACAGGCGCTTTGGATGAAAAATTTCATATAGAGTCTGACCGTTTGAGAATGTTCTGTAAAATCTTTTAAAATGTTCCAATTATTGATATTCATAAATTATTATGTATATTTTAAGATTCATGCATTTCGTAATTATTGATAGTTTTTAATAAAAGTATAAGGGGTTAGGAATTCTATATATGTAGATTATTTTTTGGATTACGTTATAATTGACTTTGTCAACGATATAAGGGCCTATACATATGTGTATTTTTTTTTATTTTCACCTGTCTGTACATGTATAGCAGTAAAATCTTTGAATATATTTAGATGATCCTTGGCATATTCAGAAGTTATATTACAGGTTATAATCTACAATACTCTTTAGTTCAGGAAATGGATTTGTTTCCGCAGAATTATCCACAACGAAGCGACGGTAGCTCACTGTTGAAGCATGCAAAAACGGATAATTTGGGTTCAGCGTGATTATTTGAGAAAACATAACATTAATCAGTGGTCCATAGTATGATATTTGTATGAATTTTTCTAGACACAAGATTCTCTATTCATCTTTTATCGCTTATATAATGGTAAATCCTATCGAATGATCAGAAAACGTTCAATTATAGAACTGTCATACACAATGTGATGCGGTTTATACTTGAATGTGAGTCGTTGTGAAAAATTTCATTGTTGTTGCAACGGGGGAGCCTGAACCGTTTTTGATTATTCCGTCTAACGAATTGGTTTGTGAGAGAACATTATATTTCGTGTGTGACTTTCATTGTATTCCGATTTATTTCCAAGAGTGTTAATCGAAATGTTTTTGAGTGAAGCTAAAGAGTAAGTAAATTAACACCGCTTTAAAGCACAGCTTATTTGTAAAGGATATTATGGTGTAGATGGATATATTAATGACAAGGACGCCTGAAAATAACAATGCCGAAACCAGTTCCGCGCAAGTTTAAACTTACTTGTAATTACCATGTGTTGTTTTAAAAGATGTACTGAGGAATTTCTTTCGCCATTTCTTCTCCTCGATATTAAATCACCGTTTCTAAACGGTAGCAGAAGCAAAAACTTGCGTGGGCAAGTGTATTTACAGAAATGATTTTGAGTTTAACACTCAAAATTGACCATAAGCACCTCACACGTCGAATGTTTCTATCTTCCTCTCAGGACGGAGTGTTGTAATTAAGAAGTATTTTACAACGATTGTTATCAAAACCCAGCACAGGTACAACTGCTCAATGCGTACCAAGTGTAAGTCATTGAATTCAACAGAATCGAATTGTCGGTAGTTCGTGAGCTCGTATCGACGGTAACAATTCCTTTGTAGGAATGTGCCGCTCGGACCTAATACAGTATGATAGTGGATTAAATATGAGAATACAAAATTCTAATTTAATGAATGAAATGAGATGAGACGAGAAGATTGAATTTTATTCGAAGTTGGTTTTTACAAAAAGTTTTGAAAGTCAAATTACGCCGCAGTTCTATGGTCCCGGAAGAAGTAGCGGCTAGTAGATTCATGTCTGAAGTCTGTAGTGATCGATCAGTGGACTTGAACATTAAAAAAAACATATTTTTCGTATTGCTTCGGCACCTATATTAATTTGCTTCTTTCCATGCGTGTTTGTGTGTTATATTAGATACTGTAAGTTGCTGTAATTTATATAACACATAAATATGAAATGCAGTAATTATCTCATTAATTTTTTATCGTGAGTGTTGTGTTAAGCTATATTAATTGCAAAATGTTGCTGGAGAGCTAACTATAAATAAATATATATGACAGATGAAATAAATTTCGCGATGGTACACTGTGTAAAAAAAAATTGAAAGTATTTAAATATCTGTACAACTAAATTTGTGGGCGTTTGCTAGTACATAAGATAATTGTTTTTACTATGTCTTAATGTCATTTTATTGGCAACCTTTTTATTTGAATAATTTTTGTTAAGTTTATTGTCACGTGTCACAAGTTCTAACCATCACCCTAGATTGACTGAGAATGCCAATAGGCATCGAGTCTGCGGTTCGTAAAACCTAAATTTAGGATGGTACTAGAAAGAATAAATAAAAAAAATTAAAAAAATGTTCCTTTAATTATCAGGGTACATATTTTATCATCGTTATAATTTTGTGATTGTAATATGCAATTTTACCGGTCTTGTTCAATTCTCGAACACCCTATGCGCTCCGGGCATTTGCGCTGCACGTCAACGATGGCGATGCTTGGATGCCGGGGTCGCCGAACATTCCTTCCCATGGTTTTACTCATGAAGTCTATATTCCGCTAATAAATTCCTGACTGTTTCAACATAGCTTTAGCTTTAACAATACATCAGAATACATTCACAGTATTAAGCATTGCGTTCAAACGCTAATAGCCCGACAACTTCTGTCTATTGTAAGTGTAAGCCGGTAAGTAAATAGTGACGGAAATAATATCGTTGTCGTGATGTACGTTTTGCTCGTATTGAGGCGGCCTAGAATACTAATCCCGATTCCATGCTGGCAGACCAGTGTGTCGTAAGAGGCGACAGAAGCCAGCCTGCTTGGTGGCATGGCTTCACATGCGGATTATATTATCAGTATTATTATAAAATCATTAATATTATTACTGGTATTATTATCTTTCCGTAAAACCTGCCTGGCTAGCTACCCTTCTGCTCGAGTCAGCTGCCAAACGACTCGTCGCGTTCCGTCTGGTGGCTTGAGAGCCAGTATTTTCTTTCTTAGCTTCTTCTCATTTCCTGGCCGACATCGCATCAGTGATACCTTTGGTCTTGCAGATGTCCGTGGGCGACGGTAACCACTTGCCATCAAGTGACTGGTCTACTCGTTTATCAGCTATTAACATTAAAAAAAGAACGCAAAGTCGGATTAGCGACCGCTAATGACAAAATGGCGCTCCGATATATCGGTAAATTAAACTCTGTTATGTAAACTTCTTAGGATTAGTTTGAAATCCATATATCGTAAAGAAGCTGCTGTGTTTGATTATACATAAAAGTATTTATTACAGATTTTGAAGTCATGTTTTGTCTTTGGATGTTTACACGTCATATCGTCTGTTGACAGAGCAATTTGATTTGACATTTTAGATGTCTTTGCCACCAGCACCACAGAAAATCTTATCTAAACACGGTATATTTATTGTCTGTGCGTTCCCAAAATACACAACAACACTCAATCTATACGCGTGTAACGTATGAAAACTCTACAGTATTACGTGGAACTGTGATAAGACGAGCGTAAATAGACAGACAGCCACAATTACCACGCTCCTGCGATCGAAATTCCAAGACAAATATTTAAGGAGCACACAGATTGCTGAAGTCCTGGTTAATCTAATCTGCCACTAAATTATGCAAGCCTGCGTACGTTGGTGACTTGTTTACACCTATATTGTTTTTGGTAGGCAATCTGTGTCCAGATAAATAAATCTGATTCGAAGCTAGAAATGAATTGACGTTGAAATAAGACTACCAAACAAAATGCTTGTTAAGCGTCATACAGATTTCATATAGATGAGTATGTTCTTATTTCATTACGATAGTAATCCTAAAAAAATCATACATTGGTAGCTTTCAGAAATAGTCTTGCCTCGATTTTCGACAGGTATCCGGCATCGGGATTCTATCGGACTGTTTGGAAACGTGTTTACATTCGTTCAGTACTTGGTCGAGTGCGCTGTCGTTATCTCAGCTTAGTCAGCTTAGTCAGCTCAGTCGTAAGCTCAGAAAATGTAAACTATGTGGTTTGGAAATTGTGGTGAGGAATGTTTGCGACGTGTCACCCGATATTGACGGGGAAATACCGAGATGAAGATCTGCCTATGTAACCATGGAAAGAGAATGTTTACGAGCCAAATATCAGGGTAAGTCAAGAAATCTGGGATATAATTTCAAATACTTCCGGATACATAGAAGTACCGAGATGAGGGAGTACATATAACGAAAATAGCGACCATGATGAACGATTATGAATCTTTGTTGATTTTGCGGTGAGATTATGTTACCTTATTACTGATAAAATTATAATTTTACTTAATATTAATAATTATTGTTTCACCGTAAATTAATAGCGATTTTAATCTGTGAGATTCGCGAGATAGTTATGTATGTAGTCTGTGAAAGATTGTTTAAGATAGGTATTGTATCATACAGTGATTTGACATGACCATGTGCCCGCTACAGACCAACAAAGAAGATCCACGTGTCAGCTTCAAAGTGATTATAACCTAATTAATAACCTCTAAATCTTTCCGCTCTAGTTTTAACTACCTTAGGAAGAGGAGCACCCTGAGTATGCTCTGTTTCGGAGCGAAACACATGTTGGTGACGGTATGTATGTCGGTATATACTTTTATTTATCATAATTGCATGTTTTCCTTTGTGGGCGGGAGAGAGGTTCTATGCACGTATAGAAGTACAATATACCATCGTACATTGTGCTTGCGGATTTGCAAAGTAAATTAATACTAATTTAATAAATGTGTATAGGTGAAGATCTCGTATCATTGCAACATCTGCTAGTAACTGTGAAATTTTTAAACGACTTCGCCGATATGTCATTTGTTAAGTTACATAGGTGGCGATGCAGTCAGTTCATTAACAAATCCAAGTTTTTTTTATTAATACATATTTGTAAAAAAATTGATATTTAATTCTATGGTAGAATTCTATTTGTCGACCTAGAAAGAGTATTATTTGACTGATTAATGAAAGGTCTTTGCTTTTATATAAACTAATCTTATCAAACAAGGTTCACCAAACATTACGTGGCCATTTTGATAATCTAGTAAGGCACACGTAGGAGTCTCTATGTTTACACTTTGTTATGATAACGATAAGATTATAATTGGTGGTAGGAGCGTAACGTGATTGGTAGTCATTCCGCAGAGCGAGTATATTAGTTATTCTCGGTATATTAGTTCAATTATAATTAGTTCAGTTTAAACTGATACAACTTTTATTTAAATATGTCTATTGCATACATCAACTAAAGTAGGTGTAAATCAGGTTACTTTGAATCCCTTTATTTCCATATTCATCAAAACTCCTCGCGCACGCACTACGAGATCCTACGTTAAAAAGGACTTGCAAACTTTTCAACGTTTTGACACTTATAAATTGACACCCTAACCCATATGTCACTTGGCAGATTCCAAATCTTGCTGGCAATAATCATTCAATAATATACCTTCTTCTTACAGCGACTTGCGTATTCTGATCTCCAAATATGTTCCGGTGCAACGAAAAAAATTAACAGTCCCATACCAAGTAAGGGTGGTTGTTTAAAATTTAAAGATGTTTAGGGTATCTCCTGCTTGTTTATCCAGCGCCCCTCATAAAGAGGGACCGTCGTGATTTCCTGTCACCTCTCCCCTGAGAGTTCCCGATTATTTATGGCTTAAATTTTGAAGCGTTATTGTAAACTTTGGTGTTTAATGCGAGGGATGCCAAAAGTTATAAGTAATAGACTTAAGGTCTCGAATGAAAAGCATTTTCGTATTACGATGAGACAACAGATGGCGCGGCGAAATATGGACTCGGAAATATTGTCAAAAACATGTGAGGAGTTTCACTAAGTACGTACAGGTATAATTTAATTACGGTCGCTTATTTATTAGAAGTCAGTTCTACAGTTCTCATGATAAATTTTGCTAATTATGGCAAGATTTATGGGTAGACTACTCATTTCAGATGTAGATGTGGACGTGACGCCTCTGTTATTTTAAGGTAATTACAAGATAGAATTAGACTTATGCTGTATGTATTTTTTTAATGGGAACATTTTGGCGATAAATACATTGATTGGACAAAATTAAAATATACCGATACGAAACCGATGGCGGGAATCTGTACGGAGTGCTTTGTTTGATGATTAATGTTCGTTGACATAATTATTATTAAATACTTAATGTTATGTAAAGTAACTGTAAGATGAATGTAATTGTAATTTAAAACAGTTACAATATTTAAATTGAATTATTGGCTGGCACAGTGGGTGTACTTAGCTTACATTTATCATCACACACTATTTTTTTACACATTAACCATGCTTTTCATTTTGACAAGAGTTTATTTCATAACAGCGTTTCTCAATAAGTACGGTTTATAACACAAATTATCCTAAAATAGGATGAATTTATGAATATGAACAATACCAAATATATAAATAAAAACTGTGCAGATTAATTGACTCATTAAAAAACCTTAAAACATTTGTTAAATAATTACTGGGTGATACATAAGGATTTGCCTTAATGTATATCCCCAAATATTTCCCAGTTTCGGTAAAAGCATTTGCGTTCAGGTTTCCATGTAAATTATGCTATAAATAAAATTACAAAATGAAAGGTAGGCAGATAGAAAAGTGATGGTATAAAATTTTGTTATTTTATAGACTCACGCTAAAAATAACAATGTTATGAAAATAATAATAATATTGAGAATCGCTTTGTGCGTTGTTACTGACACACCCCATCCCAAATTTGCAAATGTCTTTGATAGATTTTTAGGTGCCTGTTATTGAATTTTTACAGTTTCTTTCTTTTTCTTTTTTGCTTTTCACAAGCACAGGGGTGAATGTTATTTAACCATTCTGCGTTGTAAAGTTTATATATTAAAATATATCGGGAAGAAGACAAATATATTTATAATATCAGACATTTATGTTGTTATTCAATATTTTTGTTTATAATTATTTCATTTCATTTCTTGCTTTTATCTTAGTCGGTAACTCATTGATGATGTCTTTCGTATCACGGGTGTACATGGGCAACAATGACCACTTACCATCAAGTGGACCGTCAGCTCGTCTGTTGATAGCCAATAGCTCATTAAAAATAATACAATATTTTAAGCATTCATACTTTCAATTAAGTAAAACATTGAATTTTTTTGAAGAGTATCACCTATACGGTTAAATCCTATTGACAATTTGACGGCCACGTCAAAGGCCAGTCGTTTGTCGGCCTGAAAGCAGCTGTCAAGGTAAAATAAGATAAAGTAACAGTTATTGGAACTTCCTGCTTACGATAAATTCCAAAGCAGATGTTATAGATATATGTATTACTAGCAAAAGCCCTCGCTTTGCTTCTGAAAAACTACCTTTCGCTTAAAGATATCATCTGCATTTTTCTGGGTTTTTGTCGTTTTGTGAATTAGAAACACATATATTAATTCATCACTTTTTTATTTATGGACGGATTGCAATGAAATAAACTTTAAGTTTTAAGTGATGGTTACTGCATAACATTAGTGAAAACCAGAACAAAATCGGTTGAGCCGTTTCGGAGATTAGCGGGAATAAATGCACAGACAAACGAACAAAAATTCTAACTATTGTTTTGGGTTCTATTGCGTTAATAAAGGATCGTAATAACGTTTTTTTCTTATATATCGTACATGTACAGAAATTGATTAGTTAGTATTTTATTATTAGTATAGATATGTGTGTATATCTTGATAGATATGTATTACGTGAATTTTGGAATGTATTCCAGCCACCTTCACATGTCAACTACTATGTAGGGACAGAAGAAGCTCATTTGTTTGTCTGTGAACCGTTGTATAAGCGTTGGTCGACTTGGTCAATTACTTTACTTACACTTGTTAAATCCATGACACTAAAAAATAAAAACAATTTGGATAGACAGTGAAAAGTATTAACACAAAGCAATTTTGTGTCAAAAAGTTTTATATTGCCAATTTATTCGTTTACGTCTTGTGCCTTATGTGTTGAACCTTTATTATTTTATACTTCTTTCTTCATCTCTTTTACTATTTCAATGCTGTCTTGGGCATTTTGGATATTTTCGGTCATATTTTCTTTTACTGATTCTTTATTTGCGCTTTTTTTCACTACTTCCTGGGGTTTTTGTTGATCTTTGTGATGTTCCTTCTTTACGTCCCCGACAATTACTTTTTCTTTGACATTATTTTGTTTGATATTATTATCTTTCTTTCTAGTTTCATCTCCTACTTTCTTTTCTTTATTAGCCATCTTAATTTCATTCTTCTTTTCAGTAACTATCTTTGAATCTCTTATTCCTTTACCTTCGTGAAGTTTGTTTTCCATATCATCATCAAGTTTGCTGTTTTTGCTTTTACTTATTTTTCCTATCTGCACAGAGTCAGCTTTATTAATCTCTTGTTTCTCGGGTTGTTTTGGAGCTGTTGGGTTCCAATAATACTTTTCGTAAAATTTGTTCCAAAAGTTATATCCATCAGCAAAAAGATTCTTTTTCATCGTTGGTTTCTTGTTTATTTGTAAATAATTCTGGTTTTCATTGGTATATGGCAGCCATTTGTAATTAATAACTGCGCTTTCGTATGCCGTTGGGTCCCTGTAGATTTAAAAACAGTTTTAAAAATCAATAATGCATTTGTATAATTATTTAACAAAATCATAAAACAGCCTAAAATGTAAATTTACATACCCATATTTTACAAAATCTGCCCACATAATACTCATTCGATCTCTCATATCCAAATCTTTGTAACTGTTTGTCCAACCGAAGAAATCTAAAATATATGCTGTTTGATCCCTATGGCTAGCCCCTTTGATTCTGTCCATGTAGTTATGTTGCATATTGAGCTTTCCAACATAGCTAAATTCATAAAGATATATTTTCGATTTAGAGACCCCTGCCCGTATTCTAAGCGATTTAATAATTGAATATTTAAACATGGCATCAGAAAAATAATCGATATAATTTTGCAATTTTTCATGAGTTACTTCATCACCTTTGAAGTAATGTTTCTTTATCTCTTTAACTACAGCTTGTTTAGTTTTTTCGTTATCAAAAACTAAATCAACTGGTAAAAAATTTGTAAAATCTTTTGTCATTTGTTCTCTCCAGTCACCGAATTTGATTGTTCGACTTATTCCTTCCATGTTTGCAAAGCCTATTAAAACGGGAATTTTACTGTTTTCACTTTTATGCAATATATCCATTGGTGATTCTATCAGGAATGGCTCGATGCCTTCATAAACATTTTCAATGCAAGGTGCAAATCCAAAAGTACTATTTGGTAAGAAAAAGTTTAAACTTGTTTTAGCTAGTATTTCGTTCGAAGCATTTAAATAAAATTCAGTTAATTCATTCAAATTTTCTGTTCCATTATACCCCATTGCGTAGGCTAGGTTTTTAGCTGTGCCAATAGGATCTCTATTAATCGCAAATGGCGATAGAGCTGATGCACTATCGAGTATGAGTTGATCAATTAATCCGCTTGTTGTTTTCGATAGTGACAAAAGTTCTGCCATCGATGCACCAACACTGTATCCTGCTAACGTAATTTTGTTGGGATTACCACCAAATTTTTCAACATTTTTTTTAATCCACTTCAATGCTGCTGCTTGATCCTTTAAACCGGCATTTCCAGGGATTTCTTTATTACCTAAGCAAGCAAAACCTATTGCACCTAATCTGTAATTAAAACTAATTACAATAATGTCATGTCTTGCTAAATAATGAAACCTTGCCATATTTCCATTTCCACCCGCAAATGCTCCACTATGAATATAAACCACAACAGGCACTAAATTGTCGTTGGAAGCAATTTCAGGGACATAAAGATTCATAACTAGGCAATCATCCTCTCCGGACACTATGAATTCTTCGTTTTCTTCTTCAGTATAGTAAGACTGATAACATACAATATTTTTGGCGTCAGCTGAAATTATACCTTTCCAAGGTTTTACAGGTAGGGGCGCCTGAAAGAGTTTGTTAGTAGTTATTACAACGAATTTTCAACAATAATAAAATTCTGAGTACTGTCAAGATAACTAAGATAAATTTAATGTAAGTAACGATATATGAAAAATGAAATAATAAATATGATTATTGTCTCAATATGATTGTCATCGATACTTCAATGAAAATAATAATTGTAAAGATACAATTTAATATTTTACTTACCTGATATCGGTCTTGTCCAGTTGGTGCCACAGCGTACGGAATGCCAAAGAACTCGTAGAAGTCTCCATCATAATATTTCCTTCCTACGACGCCTCCTTCGTCTAAAATAACTGTTCTAGTTTTTTCATCTTCGTCAGCGAATATGTTATTGAAAATTATAAAATAAAATATTATCTGCCACCTCATGACTGCCCTCTGCCATACAATAAATCGGAATACGAGATACGTGGATTACACACGCGATAATGATTGATAAATTTAGTACTGACCCATAGAAATATTATCGTTGTAGATAAAGTTATTAATTGATATTAAAATAAATTAATTATTTAATAAAATTCACACCTTTCAAGAACCGATGACCAAATCGGTTTCACGCGACTTAAGAAATTGAAGACTTGAAAAAGTTAAATAAAACTAAATATTTAACTTAAAACTTGTTACCTTTGAGCGAGGATCAATATTTTTTTTTTTATTTTCGCAGATACTGGGTGAATGGTAAATTTTGGTGAATATCTTTTATTTATGCAATTTATGTATCACATGCTATATGATATAGGCACATTTCATATGTATATGTCACATAACATGATAGATAATTCTTCGAATGCTAAGAGTATATAACTTGAGAAAACTGGATAGAATACAAAAAGCTATACTCAGTAAAAGTGAACGCGAGAGGGTGGCGTATTTTATGCGCAGATCTTCGCGGAAACTAAACAATCTGAATATATTCAGCGCAAAGAGTTTACCTTTACATTTGTTGACTTGGAAAAGAAAATCGTCGCTTGAAACGGAATGATGGAAAAATTTGTTTCGTAATGTATTTAGACAGATTTTGATGACCTTGTTAATCTGGTCGCCGAGCGAAGGTCCCTGGGTTCGTTTGTAGGCGGGAACAGATATTTTTGTGGCATGATTGTGTGTTTTGGTATCGTAAGTATTTGTGATGTTTCCTTTAAGGGTGTTGACAACAACAAATTACTCTCGGCCGCAACGTAGCGTCAGCAGGTTTGAATATGCAAGATGCTCACGACCGCATGATTTTGTAAAAATACCGTAATTTTATTCAAATATATAAAATCAATTATGATTTTTTTTATAAAAACACTGCAACGTTGGCGAGACTGTTTCAAAGTTTTTTTTGGATAGCAGGGCATTCTAGTAAAATCAGCCACAAAATTATATTTATATTTTCTTGCAATTATATGATAATGATATCGCACCTAAATAGCTGACCAAATATAAATAATACTTAGCGCATCTGTAACTTAACTTATGTTATAGATAGATACTTTTCACTCCCTCAAATTAAGTTGTTTCCGAGGAATTAAACATTAGAGAAAGTGTGGAACTATGAATTAATGGTCTACTGGTAAGACGGTACTAAACAAAATGCTAAATATTTTTCTACAGTAATTCCAATAAATTTATTTATTTATGTTTCTTATAACATGAAATACCGTCCATTAAAACAATTGGGCAAAACAAGAAATTTATAAAATGCCCTATAAATAAGAATAATAATAAATGTAAGGCGTAGTTTGGCTAAAGCG
Source organism: Megathymus violae (assembly GCA_003671415.1). Taxonomy (NCBI): domain Eukaryota; kingdom Metazoa; phylum Arthropoda; class Insecta; order Lepidoptera; family Hesperiidae; genus Megathymus; species Megathymus violae. The sequence goes on along the minus strand of PDGT01000029.1, from coordinate 1,842,182 downwards.
AAATGGCCAGTGGGCAACTATAGTTATACCGATTTACATGATTTGATAGCATGCAAATAGGCGAGTATTTCGTTACAATAACTGTAATTGAATTGACTATTATAATTTTTTTAAATATTAGTATGTAAGTATTAGTAATGTATTTTTTTTAATATTAGTATGATGTATTTTCTTGAATATTTGGTAAAACTAAAATAATAAATATATTTCATTCGTTTATGTGTTATCATATTCAGTGAAAAGACTCATCATAATGAATCTCACGCTATCTATTACGGATTTAAAGCGCTAAAGTTTTTTTTATAATTTACTTGCAATATCAACCTTCGATATATTACAATTAAAAAAATATGTTATATATACATCATTAGGTAGCATACCAATCTTTATTTGAGTACTAAATTGTTGATTTTCCAGCCACAACTCTGCGAAATAACGCAGTAGGTATTACAGACGGTCAAACAGACACCAGTGATTCTATAGGACTTGTTATTACATCGAATGTTTAATTGGGTATTGGTACAAGCATCAGTATGTAAAAGGTAAATACTTTACACCTGGGTTTAACCAGTGCAAACCTAAACGCATTATGGATTCTATCTGAAAGTATAAACGGGACGATAACTCGGACACCATACGTTGTATACTTTATGGTAATGAATCCGCCAGGTGGCGTTCGTATATTTTTCTATTTATGCACTCGACGTAATGATATTTTTATGGAACTCCCAGAGCCGCGTTGTTTTTGAAGTGCTTTATTTATTTCTCTTTTATCCTCTTTCATTGTATGTTTTATTGCGTGGAGTTATTACCTTAACTCCCGTATCTTGCTGATTATAATGTATACAGCCGAGTATTCTTTATTGAGGGAAACGGGTTTTATTCTTATCTGTGGACTTGCAAATCCTTTTGCTTCGAGAAACTATGTTTACGTCGTTACACCAACTTGAAAATAATGTTTCTAACCTCTTGTCTACCTACCTACCTAAATGTCTCGAATTTAAGTACAGAAATGACTTTCATACTCATTTTCATTACATATCCTTTAGGGGGTGAAATTTGTAGAACTCCAAATGGTGATAAATAACGAATTTTCAAGTGACCACCTTACACCCTGTTTTTAGTGGAAATTCCATAATTAATTTTATCTTCGTCTAAATTTTTATCTGCTATCAAAATCTGAATTTATGTATTGCATGCATTGCAATAATTAAGAGCAAGTTAACAAGTCGGTTGCATCAATTAATTATCACATGCTTTGGTGTAGGAACACATTGTAAATCTACACACCTGATAGTTCTCCATAATAGCTCAAAGCTAACCCGCACTTGACCAGCGTATAAATTACGCGTAACGCCTCACATTGTAAGAGCAGACTGGGCCCATCAGTGGGGCAATAATGTTTGAAATGGTCATGTATCCCAGTTTGCCCAGCAAAGCGCCGACAACATCTCTATTGTTGTAGACCACAAAAGAAGCAAGAGTAGCAAAACAACAGTTCTTTTTTATTGTATAGCAACCAACTTATAGGTGAGTACATTGAAAGCAATCCGACTCCGGAATCGGACAAGCCTGATAATCTCAATAATAGCATTCTTACAAGGAAAACTAGTTTGTACGACGTGACATCCGAAGTACAGAACTTGTTGTTTTATTGCTTATTAATGTTAATAAAACATCATAACAATAAAGCGCTTTATTTAGAAAAAGCCTTTTCACTGTTGAGTTCAAGTCACTCGCTTTATAATCGGACGAGGACCCCAATTTCAGTCTTTCTTTGAGCTTTTTTATATGAGTATTCTTTGAAGGGAGTTTAGGGAAGGCTAGGTTTGGTATCATGCGCGCACTTCCACGAAGAAGTCTGCTTTCCTGCGAATCTATTATGTTATGAAAGCTGTAAATTCGCATTTGCCCAGGATGCGGTCATGCATACCTCTCATATTAGCAGCGAGAAAACTATGGGTATGGATGCTCGTATAACTAGATAAATTTAAAATAGATTTTGACTTTAATTCACTCATCTTTTCCAGGTAGATCAGGTAATGAATTCTATTTTCGTGGAGCTTAACCAATTTTCACACAAACAATTGTTGCAACTATAGCGAAGTCAAGAAGTAAACATCAAACAACTGGGAACAAATGCAGTTTGCTTTGCCGCAATCCAAGAATAAACCAATTGCCGCGGTGTGCTTAGAATATACACATGAACGCTCTCAGGACTAAAGGGATTTCACATCCAATGCAGAAACAATTCCAAAAGTTCTATACACCCTTGCTCTATTTATACGAAGCAAAAATCACTATTCGAAATTATAATAACGTTTTTTAACCTTTACACCTATTTGATTAACAGTAATAAAATATTTTCTTATGTCATTACCAGAATCAGCAGGCGCGGCAATATTGTAGCACGTGTTACGAATCTGTGTGATATTTCTAAATAAACGGATCCCATTTTCCAATGAGAATACATTCCAGCACTAGTAATTAAGAAGAAAAACAGCTAATTGTAATCAGAATTAGCCATTATGTGAACGCATTAGAACATAATTCAACCAGTCGAGAATTAGGCCTTCGGGTTGAACGACGCGGAGAATTCAGATTGAATCCAAAGCAGGGGCGTTTACGTGGTTGAAGCTGTTCTGTAGCTTTGTGCGTGCGTATTAACACTTAAATCTGTATTGGTTATTGGTTAAAGATGTCTTATTCTAATTTCTAAGGTTTATTACATTGATCATTTGTATAAGAAAATTTACAAGTTAAACTTTTTTGAGTATATGAATTGAATTGACAAATCAACAAAATACTAACTTTTATTTTATATTTTTTGTTTTATTTAGATTTACGCACAGCATTAAGTAATAAGGATTTAATTTACTCGTAGTTGATAAAAAGATACCTTTATTCATATCTTTGTAGTCTTATTAGCTTTTTAGGAATCTCCTGCAAATTTAAAGATCTACTCATACATTTATATTCACATAGATGAAGAAAAGGATAATAATTATACAAAACTAATCAACGCAGCGCTTAAATTTCTTTAAACACATTCGCTTTTTCAAATTGAAATTAAAAATCACTTATAAATATAATAGATATATAATAACAATGATTATTAAATTCTTAAGAATTTATACAAAAATAATGGATATAATGTTTATAACACAAATAAAATATCTGAAAAAACGGTGGCTGACATTTATGAGAAGTTAGTATATCAAATAATCTATCTCCTTTAACTTAAGGCAGCTCTTCCTTCGGGAAATTACCGTTTCGACCAATTAGAAGCCTAGAATAAATTTCAGCTAGACACTTGGATATATTTTTTAATTATAAGCATTACGTAACTCAGAAACGTATTTGGCAAAGATCCCGGTCTTATTTCATTGGGGCAGGATTACTATACATATATTTTTAACTTACAGGAAACTTTATAAATTTTCTTTTGAAGATTACATATTTTCGGGTACATTGTTATTGATATAGAAGTAATTAATATACAACAAGGAATTATGTTGCCTGTATCGTACGCGCATTAATAAATATTTTTTATTTCTTGCGTTTCATTCGTCTAATTGTAATGTATGCTAGTTGAGAAAAAAGCTAATGTAGGTGTTGTCTTCTTCTGCGAGACTACCCTAGTAAACCAGGAGATAGTAGTGAGGGAGTTGGTGGTGGAGATCAGCAGGGGTACTCCTGCTGAAGTCAGTATTGATAATCATTGTTCTGGTACTCGTACGTCTCAACGGACCTTGAGATGTTGGAATCTTAGAAGTCTCTTAGTATTCTCAGAAGGTTTCTCTCCCAATATCAAAACTTGCATCCAAACTCAAATTTGGTGCAGTCTATGCTATACACTATGCACCTATTTACCTAGTTACAGTTATTTGATAAATATAATATTTATCTAAAACTATCGCGATGACCTTCTCCAGGATAAATGTCCAAAGCATTAAGTACCTAGAACCGAACCTAGCTCGATAATACGAGATAATTTAGTATGGAAGCATACATACCAACCGTTCCAACAATTATTTCCTGAATGTAATTACACTGAGCTCGTAAATTACATCGAGTCACTGACGCAGTGTCTGACTGCAGTTGTTTCATTTGTTTGCGTGTCACATTGTCTCAGGTGACTCAGTGGAAACTGCTTAAGACGTGCCGAGTTAAACACACGTCCCAATGTAATTTAAAGGTTTTTAGCTTTTGAATATTATGCCCTAAACACTGTTCAGTTTGTTACTATTGAGGGATCTGTTCTGAAGTTAATTTCCGACCAGATTAGACAGTTTGTCCGAAAGATGTATGTTTGTTTTCGGATATATAACAAGTCTACTAAGAATTAAATAGCCACTTGGCGTAGTAAAAATCTGTGCACGACCTCAAATAGGACAGCAATTTATTAAAATACGTACGAAATATCAAACAAAAACTGAATGATGGAAGGCTTTAACGGAATCATTTTAATCGACTCTGTAGCCCAGTTGGTATTGACACTGCCCACCGAACGAGGAGCACTGGGTTCAATTCTCGCCAGGGGTAGACATTTATATAGTCAATAAACCGTTTTTTGGAGCGTGGGTGCTTATGTCTTAAATCATACAGTAGGATCGTTTGACTTTATAAAATTCACCTTACCACCAGAGGTATGGTATACATGGTAAGGCTTAAGCGTTATTGACGCACGTTTATGCCACCGACAACATTTATTATTTTAGCGTCTGCTTTACAAGATCTTGAAAATAGATCTCCTAAAGCGTGATAAATCAATTAAAATTTAATGGCTTTTAAGTTAAAGATGAAAACTAAGATTGGTTCTGAGGATTAAAATAAGAGATACATTTCACGGCGTACTGAACATCCACCCAACACGACCTGTCTTCAAAACCAAATGTTAAGACTAATCGAAGTTAATATTGTTGTTGCCACACAGATTCCATAGGCAATACCTATACCGTTTCGAAAAAGTACTTTAATATTGAGGAGATGAAACGGGAAAAGAAACTCCTCAGCACATCTTTTAAAACAACGCGGGACTGGTTTTAACAAGAATATTCCCAGGCGTCCTTATCGTTAATACATTCATCTATACTATAATATCCTTTACCATCTTACATCTTACAGATGTTCTTTAATGCGTCGCTTAAAATTTCTAATAGGTAACTCCCGTATCAACTGTAGAACGTTATTGCAGAAAAACCCTATTCCAAATCAATGATGAAATCTTGGGCAAATAAAAGACTGATGTTACAATAGATTCCAACAGAGCAAACTTGATCTTCTTTGTTGAGCGTTCGAAAGATTGACGCTTTCAGAACGGTGCACTTTGAGTCGTCTTGAAGGCGTCGAAGTGCAAAATTCCGTCGTATCTTCACAAAGAGCTGTTTGATTTGACAAATTGCATCCTTTGTCGGAACCGCCCCCCAAACTGTCGATAACCCTACACTATTTGACGTTCTATTTCGGCTAAACGATTCAATTCTGCGTCAACTTCAGGGAAATGTGTTTTGTTAAGTTTCGAGAAGCAATTTTTTTCTGAAGCACCCCTGAAAGCTGTACAATTGAATCGGGGAAGTTAATTTATCTGCAAGTAAAAGTATTTAAATATAGGGTGCTCTCGATATTTGAATTTCACATCAGTCATGGCGATGTTTTTCGTTATCATGATCTGTGTAAAGGAATCAAAAACTTTATATAAAATATATAAATCGTAAGAACCCATAACAGTACAAATTGTATGAATCATTTTGTGTGCAAAGCGCTTCAATTCATTCTCATTCATTCATTCTAGCCAAATTTCCCTGCTCGTGGTGCATCTTTGAAAAACCGAAGAGGCTGTGACGCCACAGTTACAGTGTTTCAGAGCCAATAATAAGTGGGTCCTCTGCGTCTATCTTCGCAAATAGTCAATGATGCCTTCCGTGTTATAGATGCAGTAATGGCTTCTTCTACTAGCGTTTCGGAAAGTGCTACTATGGATGAGAAGAAATGGCAAAAAAATTCTCTGCAACTTCTTTTAAAAACTCAACTGTTTTTAATACTAACATCTAACTTGAGCGGAACTGTCTGCGGAGTTAGTTATTTTATGCATATGATTAAATAGAGTTGTCTGGATGCTGGAGAAAGCCCCAAAATTGCTCCTGGTACAAAGGAGGATACAATGATAGACTATGTTTCAGAGTAAATAGCCGACAAACGAGCAGATGAGCCACCTGATGGTAAGTGGTCACAGTCGCCCATGGATATCAGCAAGACCAAAGGCATCATCGATGTGTTGTCGGCCAGGAAATGAGAAGAAGGTAAGAAAGAAAATAAGGGCTCTCAAGCCCCCAGCCAGAACACGACGAGTCGTTTGGCGGCTGATTTAAGCAGGAGGGTAGTAGCTAGCCAGGCAGGCTTCGCGGAAAGATAATAATACCAGTAATAATATTAATGACATAATAATAATAATACTATTAATATAATCTTTATACGTAGCCCTACTACCAAGCATGCCGGCTTCTGTCGCCTCTTACGACACCCTGTTCTGCCAGCATGGGATTGGGGGGAGTATTCTAGGCCGCCCTAATACGGCCAAAACGTATTGCAGTAAGTATCACTTAATATTTAAAGTTCGTTGCATTGCAATCCGTTTATTTATAAAGTTATAAATTAATATATTTCTAATTCACATAACGCAAAAAACCCAGTTCTAAAACATGTGCAATTTCGAAGCGTAAGGCGTTGTTCTTCTGAATTGCCAGGGCGGTATGCTCGTATAATATAAGTATTCAGTAATCAGGTATGTAAGAAATAGCCTTTGAATAAATCTTTATGCAATGGTAGCCGATTTATTGTATGCACATTAAATATTTAATGATATGTTCGTGTTATATATTAACTATCACTTGTTTCTTTGAAGGAAAATACCGTGAGGAAACCTGCATTTGTAAGAGTTCTCCATAACGTTCTCAAAGGTCTGTGAAATCTGCCCTTAACCGCTCGTATGGCCGTAATTCCCAATTGTGAGAGGAGACCCAAGCCCGGTACTGGAACAGTCACGGCTGATGATGAATAGTCTTTGTTGACTGGTTAAAAAAATGTTGGATGGACATATATATAATTAAAGGTTTGGGTGGTCATTACGTTATGGCCAGAAAACGAACTGATTGGTTGGTCACTGGCAGGAGGTCACCACCATCCATGGGTAAGTCTAATACACATCACCGACGCGTTGGCGAAGTAAAGTGGAAGACTGACAACGATAACAATTCTAAAAACACGTTCATTGACATATTAAAAAAAAAAAACTAGAATGCGATGCCTGTCTCCTGCAAACGAACGCAATAAATACATTGTAATGAATTTGAATCCAATGTAACATATCTAACAGCTGAGTTAGTTAATTAGTTCTCTTTGCCAGTAATGTTTGCAACTTTGTCCGTTTATTGACGCACGTCCGAGGGCAACGGAGACTTATGAGGGGGCTTCCTGACACTGCGTATGTATTTAATACTGTCTGTAAATTTAATGATGAATAGTATTGACAATAAAATTGGTCATTGGAATTTGGGTTGTTAAGCATCGTTGCATTCAAATGAGATCCCAACACCCTTCATTAAGGGCATCACCAATGCGTTGTCGGCCAACATTCGGCCACATTGCCACCGAACGCGTAAAAATATTCCACGGTTCATTCTGGCAGAACGGCATGAGCGATCTTGATGAAAATCGGTATGTATTGAGAACGCGATTGCGCAGATTGCGGCTACGAGTATATAAAATATCAGTAAACCGTATTATGTGTAGTCACTAAACATAAAATTTTGAATAATCGTGTATACATATATAATTAATCGTTTATTCCGAACGTAGTTCGAGGGGTCGCTAGTCACCATAGTAGACATTAAAACTCAAGTAGCTGACACACAAACATTAGTGAGAGTGATGCAGATGGGCACGTAGTTGGTATATTTAATTGCCGGACGGTCTGGCGGTATCAAATTCAATGTGCAAGTAAATAACCCAATTTGTAAGGGATCATTTGTAACTGAGTATACTATATAAGCGTTTGGTTTAGGTGAAACGGGCCTCAGCCAATATGAGGCCCGGTAATGACACCAAGTAATGCCTGTTAGATGTCGTTGGGTTCTATTAAATCTTGAGAGAAAAAAAAATTTATCAATTAAATCTTATTATACATTAGTTGAAAGCAAAATAATAATACAATAATAATTAATAGGTAGAACATTTATATTAGAATTTATATTATAGGTAGAACATTTATAGAGCCCTTTTTGTTCATAAATTAATATGCATTATTTATTGTGTATATTATTACGCAATTATACTTAATTAAGTTACAAACGATTAGGGTTTAACTTAACCCCCCCGTGGTTCGTACCCATTGTACAACACGTGTCCTCATTCACTCAGTTTGGGCGTGACCACGATCTACTGCATCGAAATATCGGCATACCACATATTGCGTATACCTGTATCATTTGTACATAATATCAAGATTTATTGCCGCTTTGCTTAGTTAGCTTGAATCCACAATACAAATTTGAAAAGCGAAATATTTTATTTCTATTGCAGTGTTGTTTAGTCAGGCGACACTTTGCCCAATGTAGGCAAAAAGAGATTAATTTTTTCATAAAGAAGAATATTTGAAATTTTAAACAATAGAAAAAATACGCAGCGTAGATAAGAGCTCCTAATAAAAGGAAATAAAATATCATTGCTTCATATCTCCGCAGATCTCATTTCGTAAGGAATTATACATTTTTCCTCAACCCTTAAATACAACCCTTAAATAACCCAAGCCGGTTATAAGATTTGAACCTTTCTGGCGTTTTAGACACCATTTTGTTATCGACATTGATCTCTTCAGTTTTCTCTATGTCCATTACACAAAATAAACATAACCTTTTGTGCAAATCTGTAAAGCGCGTAAACACAGATCAAACATAATCATTAAATAAAGTTGTATCCAAATACTTTTATTGATGAATAACTTATGAATAAAAAAATAATATACCATATTTTTGTGACAGACAAAAACTATAAAAATTTTCTTCTTCTTTTTTCACATTTCCATGTATCGTCATCTACTTCTGAGCTATGGTTTAAATTTAAAGTATCTAGCTCATCGGGAAGTTAGTTTAAAATCAATTACAAAAATCCATCTTACGCTTTAAAATTCGTCAATGGCTACGAAACTAAAGGAAAACAAAAAACGGTTGACAAATCAAGGAGAAAAATTAGTACAAAGGTTTTTCTTCATGTATTAATCTGGAAACTGTAAAAGGTGTACCAAAATATACATTAAATACTTTTCAACATCTTTATACAGGTAAGCCTTGTTAACAGTACGAAGGGCAATACTCCTTTGCTACAATTATCATCTATTTGTCCACGTGTAAACTGGTAACTACATAACACATTTTTATTACCGTTTATGGGTTTGTTAAATGTAAAAATTACAATTTATAAATAGTAAAACAATACTATTAATATATAGAAATGATAATAAGATTTGAATAACATGTGCATAAAGTGCACATCTTAATGTGCATAAAGAAACCTTTGAAATGCTTTGTCATGTAAAAATAAGTCGCCAGCAGATACAGACCCTCACGTCTACAGTTTCCAATGACGTAATCAAAGCATAATAATTGGAAGACGATTCTCTAATTCAATAAGCATCTGACACTGGACACATGTTCGAACAACATCTTAAGAAAGTGTTGGACCGAGAGTTTAAACTTTATCTCAGTATCTCGCTGCGTACCATTCCGTGTTTAGGACTTGTCGTAAAGTTAATGCGATCCTTTGTTGTCAGTGAAAGTGACAAAAGTTCTGTTAAAAGGATTTTTGTACTGTGATTTAGTGTTGGAAATATTGCTAATTTATCGCTCTCTTTGTTTGTTTTGATGACTTATCCGGGTGCTGCTCTCTTAGAAACATTTATGTTATTTTCGTAGTTCTAAATTCTAGTGAAAATGCTCGTAATTTCCACGATGGAAATTCGTGCAGAAAATGTGAAATCTCCGATCAAAAGCTGATCTGAGTGTAGGAATTGCATGTACATTACTTACATGATAATGCATGGAATAAAGACCTTGTCTTTGCTTCAAACGGTGAATCAGTCTTCGATATCAATGGACTAATATAATTGTTGCCGTTATTAATACAAGATTACAACTTACATATTAACCGGAATAATTTCAATACAATTTGTTTCTTTGTCATAAATCGGGGAAAAGTTAAAAAATATTCTGTGAAATGAATAAGTAAAGTTAAAATAAAAAACAATATCGTGAGCATTTTTATTACTTTGCGATTTATAGGCAAAATAGCGGCCCCTGAGTTCGTTTGGGTAAACAATGAATTATATGTAGGTACATGATTATTCAAACTTTTATAATTTTTGCCTTCATTAGACATCGTAGAGGTTATTGATATTTCATATAGCTTAGCATTTGCGCAATCGCGTATTCTTACTACATATCTATTTTCATTAAGATCGATCGAGCGTTTGTTGAGTTATAAAATACAGACAGGCAGAGATGCAGAAATTTTCAAAATGGTCAAAATGATGTCAGTGGGTGTTAAAACGAATATTTATCATGAAACTTGACGAAAAAATGGGATATAATGATAGACTACAGATTTATTTATATAGTACGAGTAGTATAGATACGAATTTTCTTAGATTCACATAATGAGGAATGACTGAATATAATATGTATATCTATCACTTGATCAGATGGGATTTTAGTTGATTTAATGTTATTATGAAATATGAACTTGCATGAAATTAAATTCATAAAAATCTGTTTTTATAACATTTTATTCTGTAATGTTTTTCACCGATTTCAAAAAGAAAGAGGTTTTCAATTTTAGTAATAATTTTAAGATCACCTGATCAAACAATAGCAAACAGGCTGATCAAGCAACAGCAAACATATTTGCTGCGGCGGATATTTTGTTTTATACCAAGTAGTAATAAAGCTGCTTAAAGTCAAGCACAACCATGCAAAATAACCGACTAATTTAATTCCATAACAGTTTTACATATACACGTCACCTTTATTGTTTTCCTCATTCAATAGTTCTTTCCCGTTTGTATGACCAACACTATATAAAGGTGAATATCATTTCGTATCCAATAACTTCACAGCTAAATACCTAGGCGTGTAGACGCTTCGAAATAATTGTATTTTTTTAATTGTTTTTAAAATGAAGTGTGTATTTATAAGTGCCATTGTAGCTTGCATGGTAGTGATGGCACACGGTCAAGGTATACCTATAAGTGAGTATTTTCACTGTCTTTCATAGTTACCGGGGAATAAATCGATATGTGGGGAACTGTGGTATATGAAAGACTAATGCGTCGAAACTCTTGTTGGCCGCACCCTTTCTTTTGAGCCTTGATGCTTTTGCTTGTATGATTGTACCGGTGATTACCGACGTAGTGGTGGGTTTGTTCCCGGCTTGTTAGTTTCTATACACATCTGTCGTTTAAAATAGTAATATGAATCCTATTATTCTGTTTGAATACACCATCCGTCGCTGTTTGTGGTCCGGTTTACTAGCATCATACCCGATAACTGTATCAATATTATGTTAGCGTCTTCTCTCATAACATCAGGGTCATAGGTCCACGACATTGAACAAACGCGGATTGGCACTCTTCATACACCTTTGAGAATATATGACGAGCTCTCAGGTTTCCTCACGATGTTTTCCTTCACCAAAGCAAGTGATAATTCATTTGTAATACGCACATAATTGTGAATATTAGAGATGCGTGCCGGATTGAACTTGAGTTTCTCGTACAGGTAACCTACGTTCGAACCACTAGACTGTTGCTGCTACAATGTACACATACTCGTATGTTGAACGAGGTATTGTCCTTGACACAATTAATTAACAAAATTACTTATTGCTGTGTTTGTAACTCTTAACATCATCGAAACAATTCCCCCAGTCTCGTTCCTCCATCGAACAATTCGAGGTACGGCAGATATCCACCCTTACGTAGTGAATGTACCACCTGAACGGACGACGCGGTTTGCGTCTTCATTCATTATGCGTACTGCCATGGACTGGAATAATTTGCCCGCGTCGGTGTTTCCGGGTACTTATAATGTGGGAGTCTTCAAGAGGAGAGTGAATAGGCTTTCATAAGCCAGTGCGTTCACCATCTAGACTTCATCACCACTTACCATCAGGTGGGGTCGTTGTCAAGCATTAACTTATTTCATCTAAAAAAAAATATTGTGTATTCTTTCAGAGTCTTGCCCACCAGGGGAACACTCGGTACTCTACTGCCCGCCGAAATCAGAACCAACGTGCGACAAGCCGTACCTCCATGACCCAGAACGTCCCCTGCCCTGTGATATACCACAATGTTTCTGTAACAAGGGCACCATCAGAAACACACTCAACAAGAAATGTGTAGCGCTTAAAAATTGTTGATGAAATTACATTTAGTAATAATAAAAATTGGAAAAACCAAGATTAAATACCTAGGAATTTCGTGTTTTTTTTTGTGTGAACCAATAATTTGTATGCTTAGTACAATTGAACTATTGACCTCGCAGTAAAACATTAGTCGACTTGTTTAGTTCATTCGATGATTTGTTCGTTTGTTCGTTCGACCATTGTCGACCCGTAGGCCAGTTCATAATGACCCTGTCTGCCGCGTGGGGTCATTATGAACTCATATTTGTGTACGTCCGTGCCTATCCGCAACACAGGGAATCCCAGTGCGGACGTGGGAATGGGTTAATTTTTTCTATTGCTCACGGATCGACGATAATCTGACGCAAAATCTGACGAAGGCACGGATAACTACGAGTTATCGATGTTTATATATCGCACTCTTAGAATGAATGAGACTAAACTCAAAAATTGCAATTTATGGGAAATGACGAAGAAAGTTTTCAAAAATGTATGGTCTTGAGTAAATTTAAAGAGACTGATGTATGAGGTTTTCCCTTTTTTCCTTTCTCATTCATAATTCGGGCTCTTTTTCACCGCGGGGTTTTAGAGTAGCCTTTTTTAAGTAAATTTATAGTAAAATCTGGAATTTCAGGAATTTTGAGTTAAGTCTCTTTTATACTTAGTGTGCGATAAATTATAATTATGTTGGGGTCCTTCAACAAAACGACGGTTAAGTGGACTGTAAGCACTTTAATAAAGAAGGAAATCGGTACAAGTTAGTAGCTCCGTACGAAAGATGCGCGCACGCAGTGTTGTCGGCGGTCAGAAGCGAAGTCCTTAGTGACACGCCGCGCGCCTCGTCCCGCGCTCCCGCAACCCGGCTGGTAGTCGGCAACCGGTTCGCGCTCGAACAAATAATTATATTTATAAGAACTGCTTTGTTATTTCTCACATAAATACCTAATGACTCATTCATTAGTTTGAAAGTGATCTCATAATACAGTATAACGAAAATATTGTATTGAAATACTACATTTTATGAAGTCATATATTCTGAACTGATAAATTAACGGCATAAATTTTTTTGGTACGTTGCCTGCCTGCATTTACAATTTTTTTTCCACTATATCTACTTCTAATTATGACATTTGCGATAAATATTTACTGATAATAAAACTAAGGTACATACAAATTTTTTATATCCAATATTTTTTGTAAATTTTAATTTTAACTTTTTATTTTAAGCCAATATAGAGGCTAATACATATATTTTCCGAAATCTTCGCATGAACTAAAAATTTGAAAATACAATCTGTCTTAAATAAGAATAGGTACTACACCTAATATTCGTGTGAACTTTACTAAGTCACCACACATTTTTCCTCTTATTCATCTAACGAATACTCTAAGTTATAAGATTATGTTCTACTAATACAATGTTTTGTCTTATAACATAATTTGTTAGTATTTGCTACCTAACATGTACATATGTCGGGTATGGCTCAGACATCACAAGTAAACCACTACTATACACACACTAACAAACAAAGTTAACACACACTAACAAAGTGGTGATCGCAACATTTTATAAATAAATAAAATAATTCGATTATTATTTTATTTATTTCGATAGAATCAGTAGGACAAACATTTTCGCGGGCGGGTAATTGGCAATTCCACTAGTAACGCGTCTACAATAATTCACTGTTTTAACAATAATTACAAACAAAGCATTATACAGTTTCTGGCTGAGAGGCACTTGTCTCCAGCACGGTTGATACAGTACAATCCTACAATAGCGTAACAAGGCTCCGTTGTAGAAGGAGTTGGCTACCGTTGAGACATAGCGACGGTGCTGACTCAGGTCACCTGTCGCGTTCCGTTTAGTCACCGTATTCACGACGGTCTGCGACATAACAGTGACAAGTATTAACTTAAGTAAGGGGTTCCACGCATCCTTGAAAGGAAGTCGAGTTTCCCTATCCATGGTGCACCCTGCTGAATAACAGACGAGGCTATGGCGAACGGATCTATCGCTAAGTTTAATTCCGGTGGTGCTAATGGTAATAAGTCTTTTTATCTGTTTGGTTAGCTACCACCCTCATTGCTGGATAAATCGTGAAACGTACCTTAATATTCCAATGGTGATATGGTAATTAACTATTGAAACTGAAAAGCGACGTGTTAAAGCGCAGTTTGTAGGTAAAGGATATTATAGTATACATGAATGTATAAAATTCCTGGACGCCTGGAAATAACAGTGCCGCAACCGATTCCGTGCAGTTCAAAAGTTTTTATGTAATTTTCATATGATTAATTAAAAGATTCGCTGAGGAGTTTCTTTTGCTGTGGCTTCCCTCGTTGTTAAAGTAAATAAATGATTTGGAACTTGAAATGTTGTTTACGTGTTTTGGACATAGTGGCCCAGAGACAACATACGTACATGGACGGTTATTGTCAAAAAAATATAAAAATGCGATACAACATAAGTCCGCACTTAAACAGTATGGCAGACATGGCCCCTCTCATGAGGAGCAGAGACGCGAGCTCAGCAGTGGGGCAAGATGGGTAATAGTCATGAATGTAAAACGAATAATTTTAATCAATATACGAGTACATTCTTTTTAGTTAATTGCGGCCCACTTTTTGGATACATTGTTTCGTTATTGCCATACCTAATTTAAAATTTGAACGTTCATCAATATGGTAAGTTGATACTGGAACGATATTACAAAATTAAATCAACGAGTCAGTAATGTTCTCGGTAATTTGATTGCATATGATCATACCACGAATATTATTAGTTTTATTACGAAAATAAAATTAATATGATTAAAAAAAAATTGATTAACTGAGTCACGGACAAGCAAAAAATATGGAATCCGAACCGTGTTTTTTTAAAATAAAACAGCTATGTATACCGATCTGTTTGAATATATTATATGCCCCACTAACTCACTCATATCTATTCGTAGTGGTTTAATACGAGTACGCGAGGGGAAATTTTTGTGATCTCACAGATCAAAGTCAGAGCTGATTACGCGGTGATATACATTTAGTAAACGTTTATTCATATCCCTCGCACTAGAATTCCAATTGTTGTGTGCTGACGTACACAAATATGATATCAATAAAATCTAACCCGAGAAAAAATATGTTTCATATAAATATCTGCCTATCGAATCTGGAACCTATGGCTCGGCAGGCACGGTCACTATCACTTGCGCTACGGAGTCGTCAATATTATTTATTATAGCAATTTAATAACATAGCCATAAGAGCGTTCTGTAACTGTGGGTAGGAAGAAAAACTCCTCGGGAGTTTCTTGCCGCTTCTTCTTCCGGGACCTCTCACGGCGGGGCTTTGTTGAAGTGAGGGCGTAGTTAGAAATTCGAAAAGTGTTTGTAAAAACCAAAACTTCGAATAATCTTTCATTCATTCATTTATAATACATAACTTAAATATAACCAAAGTTATTATTGAGATAAGCTTCAAAATAATCAATAATTAGATTAAATATTACAATTATCTCATTGCAGAATCAGACATGAGTGTAATGCGATATTACAGATTTAATTTTTTCAAATTAAAATAATATAATCTTGTGTAATAAAATGTATGAAATGAAAGTGTGAAAGTGATTTACTTTTTATCTATTTTTGAGAATTAACACATTAAATTAAGCACAAACAAACGGTTCTGCACTATCGACATTTGCATGGCAAAGTACTTGTTTTAGATCCGTGATTTTAGTATATTTAATTACATTTCAAATCTTATATCCATATCCTTACGAATCGTTGTTCTTATATCGATATATTTACAAATCATTGTTCTTATATCGATATACATACTTATAGATCGTTGTTGTAAGTCTTTATACTTACAGATAGTTGTTCTTATGTCGTTATACTAGTAAATTAGGCGTCATTTTTATGATTAAATTCACAAGTTATATTTGGGCTACCGATAAAAAAAATCAATAATCACATATTTAATGCTTTTTAAAATTCGCATCCCCTATATATGCAATCGGGGTTGACAGTTTGCATTTTTTTTTACATAGAAAAAGTTAACGCTTGACCACAATCCCACCTGATGGTAAGTGGTGATGAAGTCTAAGATGGTGAACGCACTCACTTATAAAAGCCTATGCACTCTCCTCTTGAAGACTCCCACATTGCTAGAAGGCGGGAACTCCGACGCGGACACGTTATTCCAGTCCTTTGCCTCCCGTAAAGGTGGTACGTTCACGTTTGTACGTAGATTTTAACAAATATTTATAGATTTACTTACAATTATTTTTGATCTACGAAAGTACATCGAACCCAGAAAGGTACAACTAAGCTGGGCAGGTAAGGAACCTTACTACGGTGGTACCTTTCACCTTCGGTAGACAGATTAAACTGGTGGTAAACTAGCGGTCTCCAATAGGACGAATTTGGTGCCATAACTTCATCCGTTGTTCTGTTGAGGGCGCGACGAGCAGGTTACATTTGGTTCCATTACGACGGATTTCTTACACACCAAAATGACTGTATTTTGCTCAATCTTACCAATAAATCATATGTTGTAAACAAAAAATTTTCCGTAGATACCCCTGAATGGAGCAAACCCAGCGATTACATGACAATCCCGTTTTCTTTTTTGTCTGTGCCATTTAATTTTTACAATGCTCGATTATTTTAATGTCTCGACGGGGCGCGCGCGCGTAAATTTTTTATGCACCTTTCAAGAGGTTCCTTTCGTTGTCGGATGATTTCCACGCGTAGAATTGTTAGTTTATGGGGAATATTTGGTTTTTTGAATTGAATCGAATTGAGTCTTTCTTTAATATACGAGTAAGACTGCTGATGATATTTAGAAAATTATAACTTTATCTCATAATTTGTATTGCAGTTTAAGGTCAAAGCGTTCATATAAATAAGAGACTGTTTTACAACACGTAGAGATCCTCATTCGCCAAAGATTTTCGCAAGAGTTCTACATTAATTACAAGTGAATTTCCACACCGTCACGCTTCAAACTAGTAGCTCGTACAAAGCTTGTTAGATAAACATTACATCGTGTTTAATCTCACGGTGGAATTTCATACAGTGTGTGATCATTATGACAGGTTAATTTGAGCCCGTCTCATGTCAATCACGGTGACAGATATTATGAACGGACGGTAGCTA
Source organism: Megathymus violae (assembly GCA_003671415.1). NCBI lineage: Eukaryota > Metazoa > Arthropoda > Insecta > Lepidoptera > Hesperiidae > Megathymus > Megathymus violae. The sequence continues at coordinate 1,824,570 of PDGT01000029.1, read as the reverse complement.
ATATTATTTATTAATGATAATAATAATATGAAATATTAATATATAATAACAATACTCTTTATTGTACATGCATGGATATGATTTAAAAACAATTTGATCAACATAATATTATTCAACGTACCGCCAGTTTTTATCCTATTTATCCCTTAGGCTGGATGAAATAATATGCAGTCACTGTTACTATATTTTTTGCGTTTTGATAAGCGTATATATATATACCATTTTTATCCAAGATATTGATCGACAGCTCTGAAAGTTAAGTCAGTTCATAAGAAAAAAACCCAACCTAACCTAACTAAGAATAAAGGATAGATTAATTATATCAATCGGCGGGTAGCGTGTAATTCAATATCTAATCATTTATGTATTTCGTAAATACACTTATATACATACGTAATTTCTTTACTACGTTAGTGAAAATGTGTTTTACTTTGATGAGATGAAACGGCTTTAGTAACTCAGCACATCTTTTAATTGCAACTTTTAATCACAGCCCATAGGACGGTTAGTGGTTCGTCACAAGCCATATCTGACCCACTGCTGGTCTCGTCTCACAATGACACGGATCAAGAACCACCACGCTGGCCACAATTAGTGTAAATTGAAACTTCACACACCTTTGAGAACATTACGAAGAACTCTCAGGTACAAAGGTTTCTTTATGATGTGTTCCTTCAAGGAAGCAAGTGAAATTTGATTTCTACCTACTTTTAATTATACAGAATTAATTACGATTGTGCTGAACGACGTTTTGGACAATTAAATTATTTTATTATGCGGCAGTAACATTTTACACAATAATAGCTGTATAATTTGATTATTAAATTTATATATTACAATTCAAAATCATTTCATCCTTTAGGTATTCAAAATCTATAAAAATGTATAGATATAGATAATATTTATGTACATGGATTCCAAATAAATAGGAATTTAATGATTACTGCGGTAAAAATCACGGATAAAAAAAAATTTGAAAATGTTTTCAATAACTAAAATTATTATTTCTGTAACTTAAAATTTTCATTATAACTTGTGTTGGTTCCGCCATGTGAGTTTCCAAATACCACAATTGAAAGGTTGTCTAATAAAGACTTGTATTGACAGGACAATCTGTTTTGTAACTTGTGCAACTTTTATGTCCTTGTTATTATTTTTGTTTTCCTAAACAAAATAAATAAAATAAAATAGTGTACGCGTATGTAATAATAAAAGGTACCCGTTAAATTGAAAATGTATTTATTATACGTAATAATACAACGAAAATGTACTATTTACAGTATGCTTATAAATTTCAAACCTAAACTCGAGACGTTAGAGGCAAGAGATATGAAATTAATTACAGATTAATTAATCCCATGGCAACCGTCTGTGGATGTTAAGTTAATTAAAGCAGAGCTAGTGTAGGAAAAATCTGTCCGTAACAACTTTAAATTCCTAAGTGGTAATTACAGACTTTCGAAGTACCGTTTTTTCACCAAGCGACTTCACTCTCTGGAACTATTTTTAAATTTTACAGAGTTTTGGTTGTGAACTCCAACCATGTTTCAGTGTAAGGTCTTCTGTCCTGCTCGTTTTGTATTATGCTGAAAAGTGACGAGGCTGTGGTGCCAGGTCTGTTGGAGCTCGCCGAGACCTTTAACATCCACATCTATATCGAGGGTGCTTGTGATAGAGGTTTTACCTGGCTCCCTAGCTACCTCTGTCTTTACAGTACGTATCGTCAAATTATTTCAACGTGTTTCAGTTGCAGTACCAAAGAGCCAGTAATATGTGGGTTCCTCGTTACCTTCATAGCCGTTACTGCGTTGATTATTTCTTAACGGTCTTCGATGTTAAGAGACGGCAGCGACCACATGCGGTAAAGTTAGTCGTCTGTCCGTTTAAAAAGGTTAAAATAAAATAAACTTTATGTTTATGTTGATAGTCTTGGTGACTACTTTTGAATGGATCTGATTGTGTGCAGTATTCGAACTGAGTACATCCGAATAGCAGGCTACATTTAAAACCTTTGTGTCGTCACTGTCACCTCTGTTTATGTAAATAGAAGGCTATTTGTGAAGTTATTTCCGTACTAGTGTCGACTGAACAAACATGTGGACGACGCACTGGTTATTTCCCTTGAGGGCGCCACTTGTAATGGTTTTTCACCTTGTTACATATGTCTTGCGACTTCGCGGTTTCCTTTGGCTTCCTAGTATTTATATGGAAGATATATAGGTATGCCGGTTACCTTACTAACCATTGCAGCCTATTGAAACAAGTCTAAAGTCCTATCTGAACTCTGTTACGGATGAATTGCTGTTGGAAAATTTACGTGAAAATGCAAAAAATGCCGGAACCCAAAGTTTTATTGTTAGTTTACAAAATTTAAGCGCGTGCTTTTCTTTCTGTTGAAGTTGAATTTTCTAGTTCTGTAACTTTGAGACTTCTGTCTCTGTTGGATTCAACCTTGAATAAAATCCAATTTGGCTGACACAACGAGGAAAAATATTTTATATACAGAACGCTGTGAATAACATTTCTAATGTGATGGTCGTGTCGTAGGGTATGGTATATTGGTCATGATAAACGTGTTGGTTTGAATTCATTTACAACTGCTTAAACGTGTTATAATTTTTTGTTAATTAAGTGAAAATTTTTTTGTGTGTGATGTAAAGGAATGCAAAATAATTTTGTTTGTTGAATATTTGAATCCTCAACTTTGTTTCTACCTTAGAATCACTCATTATGCTTGTGATTCAATTATAAGATCCTTCGCTCGCTTGGGATTCAAGCTCGGCACTCACAATAAGAAACAAAATAGGAACTTGGCTCTTATTAAATAAATAATTTCATAAAAGTTACATGGATTTAAAAACATAACAAATACATAATATATAAAATACATAATATAAAATATTGAATATTTAATGTAAGTAAATCAAATATCTTATCGATCACGAAAAATATTAAATCAACTTACAATCGGTAGACAGTTGTCGCGACAATAATTTTAATTAAATAACTTACCTTTTTGTGTAAGGTTTATTGAATCCCATTTAAATTTAATTTTCACAATGCCATGCAGCATGTGATGTTACTTCCCCCGAGGATTCACTAGTGACATGTTCGCATATCGTGTGCAATTTTACCTCACATTTACCTCATGTTTACCTACGTAGAGTCGTATTGTATCTATACTAATATTATAAAGAGAGAGTGCGAATTTTGTGAGTCGAATAAGATATTATAACACAGAATACGTATATCATTACCGATTATTACTTCAAATCAAAGAGATTGTTACACGAGGATATATCGACGCACTGTCGCCACGTCATTTGTTAAATGAGTACTTAGGTATCTTAGGTATCTAGTATGAGATTACGCAATCGTTCTGTCTTCCAACAGTTGTACACGACAATTACTACTAACACTCCAGTCCTGCCCAGTGCAGTCTCAGAGATGTTGATGCTGCTCTTCTTCTTCTGAAAACTTTTGCTCTGAGCAGATCTGTCGTAAAAGTAGAGGCAGACTAGTCCTTTTGACGTCGATTTTCCACACATCCGAGAATGGCGAGTAAACCTGGATATTTGAAAGTACACCGTAATCTTTTCGAGGTTGTGTGATCGTCGGTACGTCGTTAGGGTTGTCACTGAATACCATCATCTCTAATCAATTGTGACGTATGGTTCGAACCAATATAATTAGGAAGGACTATTAAAAGTAAGCTACTAATGTGTTGAAGTCACGTACAAATTGAATTGTGCCCAATTCATGGTTTAATGAATAACCATAAATAACTAATTGTTACAGTAGATTTGACAAGAAATATCGCACCGATTCATACCAGTTCACGGGTAAATGCACATCCGCGGAATTAGTTTGCATAATGATATTCGGGTGTGTTGATATGCAAAATACTGAAATGGGTTGCAAGCGAATATGGAGAGTAATGACACACAAACTATGATTATATAGAACGACATAGAATAAGTTAATGCTTGATAACAATCCCATCCGATGGTAAGTGGTGAACAACGACGCGGGCAAGTTATTCCAGGCCTTTGCAGTGCGTATAATGAATGATGAATGTTGAATGTTATTTAAGAAGTTTCGGGTATAAAGTTTTTCTTTGGTCTAAGCCGTATTGTTCTAATCTAGTCTAGTCTGGACTAATGAGTTCTGTTCGAGCAGCAGTTGAAAATGGATGAGGTAATATTGTCAGGTTCTTCCGGTTGGAAATCTCTAGGTCATGTACTATTTGGAAGATACCTGAATATGATGGTAAGGTTATTGACTTACTTCTGATTGATTTGATTCATTCTCAAGCATCACCGGTGTCTGGACTTTGGCGTTTGCAATTGTGGAAAGATGCTCACACACTCACACCCCCGCACTAGGATTCTCTGTGCTGCGGATCGCTTGGACGCATATCCACAAACACCTATGATCTGACAATAAATATTTATCTGTCACATATATGTCTGCCCCGGCCGGGAATCGAATCCGGAGTGCCTCAAAAGGCAGGCGGGGTCACTACCAACTGGGCTTCGGCGCCACGTAACGGTAATTTGAATTTCTATTTAAATTCATCAGCATGTATTCTTATAACGTAATGACTATAATAGTTTTAAATCACACTGGGTCTAAAACAAAATCTTAAACCAAAATTTTTTTTCGTCACAATATGTAAGTTTGTGGTACAATACCAAAAATTTTTCACCAAATATATTGGTTGAGCAATTACGATATCATACATATATACAGACATCTGCATTAATTTCACCTACCTCAATCTAAAATGAAAATGCATAGTACTCCACACGCAACAACTGCCAAAATTAACAAGCAACTCGAAACATACATAAAAAATTTGAGTATTTTAAAATCTTTATCTACTAGAGAATTATTTCTACTGTACAATATATTATGATATTAATAAACGAAATACGACAAAAGTATATATTTAATATACAGGCACTTAAAAAAATACGACATCAATTAACACAATGAATCGGTCCCTACCTGTCCATAAGTTCCTACACCCTATTAAGGTATCTGTTTTATAGTATTTAGTGTGTCTACTCGTAAATAAGCATCGATTAAGTATAGAGTCTTGGAACAATTATTACTTTCCTCCGTTCCAACTCTTCTCATTAATCTAACATTGAATCATTTTGATCAACAGCATTACTGTCAAAACTTCGTTACAAAGATTGATTAATCCGAGCTATGTTTAACGAATAGATGTCACTTTGGATTAAACGACATCTCAAGATGGGAATCATTCAGAACATCCAATTGAAACTCAGTTATAAATCAAAACCATTGCTAAATTCAATCATTGTTTATGACAGATGGCTTTCCATGCTGCGAACTTGTTATTTGTGCTCTCATTCTCAAAGGAACTCTTATGCAAGGGGACAAGGTTGAGATTAAATTCGCGTGTTGTATTTAGGTAACTCGTTAGGTGTTAGGCGCCAGAGAAATGATTGATTCGTTCTAACTAAATGTTATTGATTGTCTCTTTTCTCGTTTCTGAGGCGTTGATTTTTGTATTTGCGTATTTAAGAGGCAATTACGAAGCACATAACTTATGCAAGTCCTGTAATTGACGTCCACCCAAATGTGGGCCGTGGTCATGATTAGTCTAATTCTAAAGCTTATTATTAACTTTTGGTTTTTATGATGTATCCACTAATGTTGGTTAATATATAATGTCACTATATGGCTGTGTGTGTGTGCGTTGTTGCATTTTAATGATCAAAGATATCAAATGTACGTTTCTAGGGATATTGGATCCTTTCTATCGCTCCATCGGTCTGTGTCAGTGAGCGAATAATGAAATGTAGGTAAGAAACATTTATCCTAATGTTTTCCTAAACCTATCTGTCTTTTCTTATTGTTGGTGAGTACATTAATTTTTTATTAAATTAACTAACTATTTTTTAAAAATTTAATTAATTTATTTTTTAATTAGTAATTTAACGGCTGCTTTCCTATAACATTAAATTAAGTAAATGGACTTAACAAAGTTACTTAACTTAAAAAGTAAGTTTAGCTTTATATGAGCATACACCAATAACATAGTGCAAACAAGCATCCACCATCCGAGAACAAATATTTATCTGTCACATAAATATTTGTCCGGCTGTACATCGAACTTGGAACTTCCAGCTAGAAAGACATGGCAACTGGGTTACAGGATCTATACACTAAATATTTAACCATTTTTATCTCCACGAAAATCAGCAATCGTTTTAAATATTGCATTTTGTGATGGCCTAACATCTTGTTTAATATGCAAACTTCGTTAATTCGTATACTCCGTTCCGAGATGAAAATTGAGCTTTAAGGCGTCGACACCCCGTTCCAATTTTACTAATATACTTACGGGAAGATAGAATCTTTCTAATAAATGCATAATGCTTTGTAACGTTTCTGTCCAATTGGGCTATGGAAATAGAGATTTTGCCTAGAGCAAAATTAAGCAAAATTGCCAGAATCATACCGAATACAACATAGAAGATAATGGCATCAGGGGCTGTAGGAAAGAAGAATAAATAAGGCTCCTTGGCGGCACGGTATTTATCCACGTATTTATTTATTATTATCCCCTACGTAAATGTAGAATGGAGTATCGGCGCCAAGTTCGCTCACGCTTCCTGAACACTGGGTCAATAATTCCTACAATGGGTCAATAATGGGTCTATGTCAGTGTTGTCTGATCAAAATCTTTTCATATTTAATAAATTTTGCACCGATTGCATTAGATCATTATACTGTGTAAATTCGTTTCCGCTTCTCGTGGTTTCTAAATCTGCTCTGTGCTGTTTCTGAGAGTGAACCTGGCATATATTATTTATGACTGCAATAATGTAGAGTGGTTTTCCTCTTAGTGCATCTGAATTTGTAATATTCCTGTTCTATTAAGTGAAATGATAGTCTTGTGCAATATTGTGCATTTTAATTTCGTCGATTTAAGGTGCAATTGGTATCAGTGCTCATGATATTTTACTGGTCTTTAAGATCTATTTAGACGCTGTGCATCAATACAGATATGCGATTAATATCTGGAGTGTAGGTGAAACTATCCATCCTTGAGCACACTTCCTCGCACGTGTTGCATAGTGCTGAACAACGGACAAGGTTTATGATGCTAGGTCTTCTGTTTTGAGTCGGTTGGGTTTATACTTCCTTTAGAATCAATCAAGAAAAGTTTTCATGTTAACATGTTTTAGTAATGTCAAATAACCAGTTAAAAAGCGGATTCCCTACATCGTTCTTGGCCTGCGTTAGAAATGTTTTTGATCTATGCGTCCATAAGTGACCACTTTTTTATGTTAAAAGCCGACAAACGAGCAGACGAGCCACTTGATGGTAAGTGGTCACCGTCGTCCATGGACATCAACAAGACCAAAGGTGTCACTGATGCGTTGTCGGCCAGGAAATGAGAAGAAGGTTAGAAAGAATGTACTGGCTCTCGATCGACCACTAACTATCAGGTGGTTCATCTTCTCGCCTATCGCCTGCTTGTATAAAAAATCAACGGGTACCCATACCTATTTTTTTTTTGTTGACGAGGGGGAAACCTTCAAAAGGTACCCGGTGCCGTGGGAGCAACGCCGGGTTATGTGGGATTTTTACCGCACTACAACCCCCACGGTGGCCTTCGTCGGCGCTATGATGGGACTCCGGAATCTCCATCGGAACATGACCGGAGTCCTATGAGCGCGTGCCCCGTCGGGCTCTGCTCAGGATGAGCGGACGATTATCCCCGAATTTCTGGTGTTACGCCGGTATGCGGCCACACATACCGACGTCCTTCCTGGGGTCGTTGGCAAGACGGTTCAGGCTCCCACCCTAGCCGCCCACGACCCCGGAGCCCCCTTTTAGTCGCCTCTTACGACAGGCAGGGGATACCGTAGCCCTATTCTGGTCCCGGGCTACAGTGACAACGGGTACCTATACCTGACCGTGCCCTCTAAACAGTACCGGTCTCTTCTGACCGCGTCCAACATTTCTTTATCCGATCGATCTGTTACCATAGACACACGTCATCGGGCTGAGAACGCTTTAATATATTAAATATTTTATATCTTATACTTCAAACATATCAACACATTAAACTTGTTTGCTTTGCTCGTATCAAAGAAGCGTCTGGTACAATTTTTACTGTGAGACAAATATCGAGAAAATTTCTCACGAAGTTAGAATACTCTCAATGGAGGCTTCAAACAAGATTCTGGGAAAGCGATCAAATGGAAAATTGTTCCGACTATACCTTTGCTTTGATCTTGTTCGTTTTTAAAGGTGTCCAATATAAAAATGAGAGCAGGTTTTTTTTTTCCGAAAAATAAATATGTACCTACGTATTATTTTGTGTCGCCAATAAAAAAGCTGTAACTTAAAAATAAACGTTAATAAGGTGTTCATTTGATGTGATTTTAGAATTTACACGTATTTGTCAGCAATTTGTCCCCATATTGTCCCTGAATCATTTAAAGCGTTATGAAGTTACAAACCTTAATGAATATACGCGATTACATTTGTAACGACTTAGTACACTGTCATCGTACAAATCCATATTCATATTGACTTAAATTTTTGTTGGCATTAAGTGGATTACATAATTTTAACGTTCAGGAACCACCAGGATCTGATGCTGACTTACCAAGACGGTCGTTCGTTCGATGACATCTGATAAGAAAATACGAAAAAAATCTCAGTAGAATCTACTTTTCATATAGGTCCACGTCACATGATGTTTGAAGCATCAATGTCTCATCATCATCATCATCATCCGGCTGTTAACATACACGTGCACTCTCCGAGCATTTATTGGTTACTATTTGAAGTTAGTGACGTCAGGTACAATGACGTGTGCAGGCCAAATATCTGCATAGAACCAATTAGGTACATTTGTGTACGTGAGATCGGTGTTACTAGCATCATTATTTTGACCTGTACAGGGCTCTATTAATGTTTGAGTCGAAGTCAACCTATCTTACATGTGACACCACCTGTAAAATGAAGCACGACGGTATCGCGCCAAGTCACTGAAGCATTAAGGTCACTGTGCTATATCATTATTACTACGGAGAATTGTCCCAATGCAGGCTTTGCAACAATTGCTTATTGGCAGAGTTCACACACCTTGAATATTACGCAGAACTCTCAAATATGCTGGCTTCCTCACGATGTTTGGCCTTCACCTAAGCAAATAATATTTAATTCTCTTAACTTTATCACTTAATATAAGCTTGATGGTCCTTGTGTGTGGTGGATGGGTTACATGCCTTGCTAGCTGCCATCCTTTTTCCTGAACAACAAATCAAGTTCTGGGTGCTATGTTAAGGAGCCAGTAAAAATTGGTTTCACATTTATTTCTTACCAGCAAACGCGTAGTTGATATTTTGATGGTGCAGACCTCCATAGGTGGCGGTGACCACTTTTCACCATGTGTCTATGTACTCGTTTGTCGACGAACCGTGTAATGATTATTCATTTTGTGTATGAAATCTGAGCAATATATCAATAAATTGCTGAGGAACCTTCACAAGTCAGCTATTTGTGGGACATCAACTCCTTATTTCGCAAATAGAGATGACTATTTCATCCCATTCATTACATTATTTCCACCATAGCAAATGGATAGTAGGATTATCCTTGCTATGTTAAATTTAACGGAAAATCGAATTGGAATTTGTCTTTTATAAGTTTTTTCCAAATAATGGTTTGCAGTTGTTGTGATATTAAAACCGATGAGTGGAAACGATGGAAATTTAGACTATACTATAGCTTGGTAGGGGCCCGCCTGCTGAGGGAGTTACAGGTTCATTTGCAAAACAGATATTTATGTGATAGACAAATTTTGTCATACTGGACCAACAAGGTGGCTTGTCTATATATACCCTTCACATTGTGAGAAATTCAAATCTGGCAGTGAGTGTTAATGATTGTCATGATTTGATTCTATGAACATGATATAAATAGTTTACATTGTAGCTTGCTATACACGTCATACCTTGTGAAGTTATCCGGTGACATAGTTCATAGATGTTGCAACTCTGCAGTAAATCAATCGAGAAAGTTCAGCTCATCCCACGTAAATCAGGGACTGTTAGGGTAATTCCCAATTTTCTCACCAACGGTTTGATATTACTCAAGAAATCTCGGCCGTCCGGGTTTTCGATAAAAACTATCCCGAGAAGAATGCGAATAGAGTGATAAATCAAGCCAGGATTGAATCCTTTTGGGTGCGGGATATCCTTCATCGGTGACTTTAAAATTTGTTATCGCGTAGAGAATGTAAAGTAATAGAAAATGTTACGAGTTTCTTCCCAGAATTTTCCTGTACTTACTTAAAGACAGCAGTTCCATGAAATTGTGATTTTTATGGTGTTTTTCTTTTGTATGATATAAAAATGGTAGAAATGATAACAACGTAGACCGATGGATTAAGTGTATGCCACGGCATGGAATCACTCGAGAAATTCACAACACAACTAGCAACTGAACGCGAAGTTAACTCGGTCACTTCAAACTACACATTCTCAAAATACAACGCTGCATACTTCGTTCTCCATAGCATAAAAGTCTTTGACAGCACATAATTTTAATACAAGCACATCATAAACAAGCGTATTGAAGTGTGTTCTGAAGTTAGTGAACAAGTTCAATCTACAAACACATATTCTTGGCACTGTCATCATTATGAGACACACGATGAAAGTTACTCGTGTGTGGAATACGGCGCGTCTTGTTTTAAGTTGAGCGAACGTGCGGTGTGTGATGTACGTAAAGATTTCGAGGTGTTGAGACACTGGCTTGGGGAGAATTTAGAGTAAGTTACAAGCGACTGACTGCCACCTTTACCTCCGTAATGTCATATTCGCAACTAAAACCGTATTCTGAAGTGTAAAAGGTAATTCAAAGTTCAAACAAATCTGCTGTCTCCGCTCGTCGTGCACGCAGTTGACCTTAAGATGTAAAGGTGACAGGTTTCAGCTGTTAAAGATCGCTGTTCTTGGTAAGCTGCATCTTCAAATCGAGTGAAAAATGTCTTTAATATGTTTTAGCTCTATTGGAGAAATAATTATTACGTGGATTCACAGCTTTATTTTTGTTTTGCAACACATCAGTGATATGGCTAGTGTTACGGGTGTCCAATGGTGATAGAGATTGTTTATCATCACCTGATTGAAAAATGGTTAAATGTTACTGACGTAGAAATAGCAAATAAGCACATTGTTCAGTTGATGTTCAAGAGATAGAGAAGGGTATTACGAGTCGCACACATCTAGAACCATTTGAAATCAATGACGTTTATCTTCCAAGTAAATTACAGATGATGATGACGAAATATATTATATTTGAACGTCACTAGCCTTAATTGTTTTCAAACCACAACAGAGAATTGTCTAAAACTTCATGATAAAATCGGATAACTTTGTCGTGGTTAAGGATCAAGGAAACGTATTAAGGGTCTACTATACTTTATCAAATCGCAATAACCTTGCCATTGGACCGCTTTCTACAGTGCACCTTGATAGGGCGAAAACTTCAGAAGGCGTTGTTGTTCAAATTATCGGCATTGTACGGGGAGAGGAGCGAACTGACTAGTTATAGCAAACTTATATCTTGAGATTGAACCCTATTTAATAAAACAAGATGCTGAGTGGGAGGATGAAGGCTTGAGATATTATTATTGCTTAGTTATACCTGTCTTACTCTGCAACTTGTCTTTCCACTTTTCATGGTATAAAAAATTATACAACACTGTAACATCTGTACTAATAACAAAACACGTAGTTTATTATTAAATATATTAACAATCTTTTGTCTTAGATGATTGTATCTGTCTCTTTGTGCACGTATTCCGCACTAAACATAGAACAGATTTAAATGACACTTGGCATATTTGTAACTTATACTTTTGGTCATTACCCAGGATACTTTTTACCTTAGGGAATGGATACATGACGACTGAATAAGAAATAAAATGTTGTTTTGAGGATAGTTTTAAAAGTTGTAAACAGCGAAACCGAGTGAAACTAATATTTGTTCAATATTCAATACCCAACTCTTGATTATATTAGACAAGGTAACCTCAATGTTTTGGGATGGAACTAAATTACAGTATGGATTGCGCAAACATTCGTTATTGTAAATAAGCACATGTGGTTAGAGGAGCGACTCGTCATAGCAGATCACGTTGAATATGAGGCGTTGGTAGATATATATACATTATGATATTATTATTTTTATAAAACAAGCCAAAAATCGTTCTTAATGTTATTAAGGTTGCCTGATGAATAATACCATCTTTCAATAACAACGCATGTTATAATTTAGTTATCTGTGTTTTTTCGGCGTACATTTATATCGGCGTACACAAATGTATTTCGTACATACAAATTACGAGAATCAAAAAATTCTTTATGTCGGTACCGCCACCTTGTTTGTAAGCAGCACGTGAAACGGGTATACCGTCCTCCACTGCCATCCTAGATATCCTATATAAGGCGGCGCACGACAAGGCAACGGGGCGTCGTAACCGATGAAGGCTTAGAGGCTGTAGGGCCAAAGCCTCAGGTAGTGTTTAGTGGGTAGGACCCTAGGTTTATCGGGGTACCACATAACCAGCGAAGCTGGCTACGGTGGTATGCATGAGAAATCCCCACCTCCCTAATGCGCATCTCCGGAGGGTAGCCCTTTTCCTTTTGTCTGGGCGCAAAAAAAAAGCAACGGGTCTTCTGATCGACGGCGGTAGCTTGATGCGCACGCTGTGTCGTGATACGAATAATATTGAAAATTTTATTTGAATTCCGTGTAATTTATTATTAGTTAAAATAATATAAAAATTATTACAAGAACTACTTGTTATTTTTATGAAGATATCCCTCTCTCTGTTTGTATATATATAGATTTGACTTACATGATACACCTGGAGGATGAGCAAAGATATAATGATCGCGAAAGTAAGTAGGTGAAGAAGGGCTCTGCAACATCTGAGTAGACATAAGAGTCGAGTGTTCCTGCGAAGTCGAATTGGGAGAATTGAGATGCGAAATTAAGATATTCGACCGAAATTTCTCGTCCGACAAGCGAATAGACAAGTCTTGCAAGGGTTCAAATTTATTAGAGAACACCTTAGTGGCATCCAAAAACCAGACATCAGCATAGTTTTTTATTAGCCGGATTAATGTCCACATATTAAAAAATTTCGTTTTGAAGGGCAAGAGTTTTTGAATTTTTTAAGATAAATTATTATCTCTGTTTTTCGATGTTTCAGTGTAAGTTATAGGAATAACATCATAGCAAAGAAGATTTAATTGAATACGGTGTTATTTTCTACAAATTATGAAGACCTGTCACTTACCAGGAGATTACTGCAGATTTTACTAGGAGTCTAAAAGATCTGGATTTGCTAACACGAACCAAATCGTAGCGAATTGAATTAATTGCATTCTTATGTTCCGCACTAGGAAATGGTGATATAACATTAGTAATAGAGTAAATGAAAATAGAAAACAATAAAGGAGATAAGACGTCACCCTGAGGACCACCCACAATTACATTATTCCAAACGGACAGATTGTCTATAACGCGGATGCAAGGTTAAGAACGAAACTAAATCCGCAGTTGTCCAGTATGGTACGTAATGGTTATGAGGTCTATGCTCCTATGAAGCTTGACATCAGTAATGACACAGTTATACACAGGATGTTGAAATAAACACCTGAAGTAGTTCGATATTCACTATTATTATTCTCTTAATATGTACTGTCAACGTTGAAACGTTGAAAGTTCCTTTAAAAGCAATATAATGTTTCATGATTAATTATTAATCACCAACACTGTTATGCCATCGTTTGCTTAATAAGTCCCCTCGAGCAGCCCCTGCGAGGTATCGATCGAAGGTTTGCTTTGACTTGGGGGTTCTCGAATATTTTTAACTTTATAAAATTCCTAAATGTTATAATATGGTTCAATCTACAAAACGCCCAATTCTTGCAATGTCCAATTTTCTTAATGCCATATTCTAAAAATCTTTGAAATACTCAGTTTTAGTACAAATTACAAAAAATTACATTTCTAATTGTAATAAAATGCTATAGTACTGTTGGGCTCGAACACTTCTCATACTATGTGAGAGGAGTAAAAGTGGCACAGGTCGAGTGTGAAGAAGGTAGTATCAGCACTGCAAGTGGTAATTAATTTCACATTTTATAAATGTAAGTTGGAAAAAATCACGTGCAGTCGAACCTCGAGCAATCTGTACGTCCAAGTTTCCAATGGACTGATCAATTGAACCGTCAACTCTGTCTTCAACTGTCCACCCCTTTACCCAGTGACCCACTAAACAAATTACTTCCTTAATGGCCGATCCACTAACCGACCTATCTACGAACCGAGGTTCCACCAACTGACCATTCCGACCATTCCGACCATTCCACCAATCGACTCATTAACAGACCGTACCTCAGACTGACCGTGCAATCTACTTAATCATTAATTGATAGACCGCTATTCGAACTACTAGGCCATCACTATCAGATTAGTGCTGTATCTGCTAACAACACATGGCTAAGTACTTAAAGCAATGTAATAGAACTACTTCTCTTTTAAATGCAAATGAAAATTAGTTAGGTTGAACTTTGTGTGTAAGTGTTGTCAGGTACTGGTGAAGTTTGGAAGATTAGTCACGTGACGTATATTAGGAGAACAATGCAACAGCGAAATTACGCCCGAACTGAAACACTATACATGTTTGGAGAACGCGCCAACAACGTAAGGGCATTGTTGTGAAAATAATTTGCGAATATGTATTTTGTGTAATTACAGATTTGTTGAATTGAAAATTTGTAATGAATATATACATATAAATATTAATGAGTATATAGATAAATAGATATATTTTAGTGTTCTGTACATTCCTGTACAGTAATTATGTAGGATGTTTAAATAAATGGGATAGAAAAATGGAGATCGCTTTAAGTCACGCAGTCTCTGTGTTTAAGGTAATAAACATCCGTTCAGTTATAGTTTTTATAGAAATTTTTCACTGCTCCACTGTTTGTTTTTTAATCTGTTTATTTTTTGTCATGCAAAAACTACATCACTTCCTTTGATGCAATTTAAACTTTTCAAGTATCAACTTTATGACAATATAGAATTGTTGTTAATATTATGGCTACACACACACATATATATATACTATGGATTTTGATTTACATCTGCATTTATGCATCGCGGTGTCGTATTCTCATACAATAGCAAGACCTGTTTCAGTATATACTAATGTACTCTGTGAAGACCTGCTAACTGTGGAATGTAATTACTTTTGTTATACTCATATAGTCGGAGCAATATGAAATGGAGTTCTTTAAAGAAGGCATAAAAATAGTTTCTTACACGGCCTACATTTTATTGACGCCTATTTTCTTGTTACCCATATATGTACCTATTTAGGCGATGGTAAATCTTTAGCACAATGTGCACTGGCTGCCTTTTTGTTAGCCCTTCACAAAATACCCTGTTCAGTGAATATGTAATTTTCATAGATGAAGTTAATGTCAACATTTAGTGATATTCACACTCTTGATTCTTCATATTGTATACAGCTTATACTGTTTGTCAAAGAAAAGCAATAAATTAAGAAAAGATTTATTAGAGAGTAAGTTAGTAAGTGTCGACAAAGGACCCCAGTGGCCGGTTGCGATCGGGGGAAGATAAAACCTAATGAAGATTTATCGGATGTGGCCAGCCTTTGCTAAGAGATTTTCAACCATTAGTCTGCTAACCGACCCCTCGACATCTAAACTTGGTTGACCGATCCTTTCACCGATTAGGTAAAATTTTCCTGAAATCGTAAATAGATTCCTAGATGTAAATAGTACGTGTCATGAACATACAAAATTAAAACATCATAAACAGCTTTCACCCAAGAAACACGGTCGAGAATTTAACTCCGGAATGGTTTGACAGGTTCACTGCCACCAGGTCTATAGGTCAATAACCATAGAACTTTAAGAATGTTGGAAATTGTTAATTAATTATCACTAAATATTCTTGAACAGATTTCTCTGTAGTCCAGCTGGTGATAGTTAATTCTAATTGTTGAATGACGAGTTCCCGTTTTCAATTTCTGTCCAGGGCAGACATTTCTGTGAGAGGTAAACCTTTGTTTTCAGATATTGTGGGTATCAAATATAAAATTAATGCATAATGACTTATTGGGTCGCTCTGCCCTACAGCAAAAGCAAAATAAAAATATATGAAATGACTGTTTGTGTGTATGTGTACGTTGTTGTCGTTGTGTGAGTAAATGTAGAAGTACTGTTGGACAATGAAACCTTAGTAACGTTCAAACTTAAACAATCAATCGCGGTCTAATTTCAACCATTGGACGAGCACTGTTTATACCACAATAATGATACTGTCAAGAGTACTCTTGAAGGAATAGGGATTATATAGATACACCTAAAATATAGTGTTTTCTACAGTATAGCCATAACTTTTTTAATGAAACCAGCCAAGAAGGAAATTACTTGGCCAACTATTACCCTCCTTCTAAAAGCAACTGTAAAACGTTACATGTTTCGCTTGAAGAAATGGCGAGCCAGTGCACGAATAGTTTCATCACTTATTTCTGGGAAAGAAATGTCCTTGAGTGGTGATGATTATTTACTATCACCTAGTCCATTCCCTTGTCAGCTTCATAGAAATGCTTAGGTTCTTTGAATAAGAATTGTAATTTGTTCGTTAATCGCTCATTCACCGGGAATCGCAATGTCATCTGAAAGGTTAATATAAGGCTGGTACGCAATAAATATGCTAATGGACCCAACAGTTCACTATACGCCACTTTAGCACCTACCTCATTCCAAATAGAATCCAACTTAGCATGATCGTGGTTTTTGACTCTCTCAGAGTTCTTCGTCAAGTAGTTACATTTAACAGATAACTTAGTTTGAAAATCAGTGTGGACCTTTTTCAAGTTCATTTGAGATGACACTATTGAACTTTCAAAAATTACACGGCACATTTTGGCGGAGTAAATGGTGTGAAAGTTATCTTTTTCTTTAAACGAATGACTGATTGATTGTACAAACGTTGTCAAATTATAAAGGTGATGTTATTATTCAAATTTGTTCAGTCGATTTTCTGAATTAAATTCGATTTTTTTTATTCAAAGTAAGTTTTATAAAATAATCCGAAAGTCAAACTACTCTATTTTTCAGTCACTGGAAAAATATTTTTCATCTGCACCAACAAACGACGGCAACGACCACCAATTAGCGAAGAGTTTTCCTCATCAGCACAAAAAAGAATACAAACCTGATAAGGGGCGCCAGCGCATGGTTATATTTTAAAAAATGTTTTCCAGTTACTTAGTTAATTTAAGTAAGCCGTAATAAGTTTATTTTGTGTTCTATAATACTCGAGTTTGTGTCTACGAAATTTTGTGTATATATTTCAGTAAAATTAACAATTTTTTTATAAACACGTTGATATGATAAATGTATCAAATACATATCAATTACAAATAAATAATGGAGTAATTCACATCATAATAATAAAATCTTCATATATGTATAAAAGAGAATGTATGTATGTATGTAAAACTCGAGAACTGTTAGCCCAATTGATATGAAACTTTACTTACAGATAAAGAGCGACATGACCACTCCGACGAACATAATTACGTTAGTAACCCGATAGGTGGCGCTGGTGGCATTTTTATCTTTTTAACCATAGCTCTAATTAATATGAAATTTTGCATATATCCAAGCAGCATTGGAACACTAAAAAAATTGTTTTTACTCAACATGCCAAAACCAAAAATATTGTAAGTGCTTTAGCATAACAAAAATCATAAACATTAAAAAAATATTTTATATTTATGTATTAAAGAAAGTAGAATTTTTTAGGTGAAGCGAAGCGCCCCGGACAATAGCTATTATGTATTATAAAATAAATTAATTTTGTTAAA
>PDGT01000029.1:1764554-1805903 GCA_003671415.1 Megathymus violae | reverse complement strand
ATGACTAAGGTTTACAGTAAATAAAATAATTTGGGACATTCCCGGTTTATTTTTCGTTAATTTTCACGTGATAAATATTTAAATATTCTGAAATTTATTCACAGTTTACTACACAAGGTATAATAGTTGCTTTTGTTAAAATAATTACAATAATTTTATGTAAAACTGTCAGTAAAGACATTATTTTTCTACTGATTCATCTGTGCCGTAATTCTAAGATTGTATTTTATACATAATTGTTTAATCTTTTAGGATCGTAATCGTAGGAGTGTGAATAAAAAAAATTGAAGTAAAAATTAAATTGACAAGACACTAAATAGTGAAATAAATCGTTGTATTGTTTGTGCATTTAGCCATCATAAAAGTTGAACATGAAAATCTATTTATACAAAATATGTGTCACAATAAATATTAAAAAGAATATTTAAATTCACATACTTGTATTCTCAAGATATACGGTGTGTTAATGTAATCAATAAGAGAAACAGCATAAGCAACTTCTCAGAACGGCTTTAAAACTTTAATTGAAGCAATTACAGAATTACAAAGGTTCTCTCATTATGGCTCGCTTTGTTACGGCTGACGTGGCAATGCATATGACAACATGACATTTATTCAGTTAGCCAAGATCCGAAAACAAAGATCTGTTACACAAACATTTGCACCAGCTAGTATAAGTTTATCATATAGTATAAATTTACCACTTCGAACCAAGGGTTTGTGACTTATTATGCTGGATTCTCAAATATCGTTAGACAGATATTTAAAATATTATGTCCTAAAATTTTATTCAAATGAAGGGTGAGCGTAACGACTCCAATTTCGTTCCACCCTTGCAGAACAAATGTGGTCATTAACGGCACTAGAGATGACTGCCAAGCCCCATTGTGCTACCCCTTCCCTAGGGAACCTAGGATCTGAACGGGGTTACTTAAGGGGGAGTTTGAATTTAATACCCCTTTTCGGAATGCAGTTTCATGTATCTAATGTTTATTTTATACTATCCATGTACTTAACTGCATGTCCAATCGGCGACTATTTCTCAGTTTCTCAGATTCTTAGTGTCCACTTATAAATTCTTGACATTATTGTGCATGCGTGCTTTTATACCCGCAGGTTAAGCTGTTCCTTTTTTTTAAATTATTCAATATTAAAATAAAGTAAATTGTCAGCATTTGTTAACTTAAATATTTGTTGTGGATTTTATGGGAACACGTGGGTAGTCATCAGGAGCAAGTATTAATAGAGAAACAGTGATTTCTGACGTCTAGGTCTCATGCGGTAGGGATTTATGTTCTATTCGAGCACGTACTTCTATTTTTGAAGATATATGAGTCACCATTTTGGCAACCTATAATTATCCTGCTGCTGTGCTTGAGGCTCCTTCCATTCATTGAGAAGTAAATGAATCAACGCTGGACTAGTTATATTTAGAGGTGCAAACGGTATTTAAAACCGTCTCCTCCACATAAGTGAGCAACACTTGAAATCACGAGTCTATAATTATTTCACTAATTGATTATTTAGATAAAGTAAAACATCACGAGGAAACTTCGTACTGAAAGTCCTTTATTATGTTTTCAAAGTTTTCATTAATACGGAAAATTCGAGCTAAGAAGTGGGCTACGTAAGACCTAAAAACTGTTTATATCTTTCAAATTATTAACTAAGCAAGAAATGTCACGTACGAACATACTTTCAAAATTCAAACTATAAGCAAAATGAAATCCACTACTATTTACATAGACCAAATGATAAACTTATGTGCGTAGTTTTTGCTTCATACTGTTTCGGAAAGGTGCTTTGTCATGGAGAAGAACAGCTAAAGAAACTTTTCCTCACATCTTACAAAAACTATACAGTCTTTCCGCAAATTTGGGGAAAATACTTTCGCAAATATAATTTATACTCTTTTTTGTTATTGACCATTCTGGAGTTTTGCAATGTTAACAGATGATTTAACATTAATCGATTTATTCGTTTGCAATGTGATTCATTTTTTATTATAGACACGGATACCTTTAAATTCATTTTTGTCTTCTCGGACGGCAGTAGAGTATCAATGCCGTTGATGATGATAAACAGTGAGTTCATGGGCAACGGTAATCACTTACCATCCGGTAATCAGAGCAGATTGATTGCCATCTTAAATAATGTGCATCTTAAATAATGTGCTTTTGCATAATAGGTAAAGTTGCTCCACACGTTATGTGATGGAATAACACTTTAGTAGAACAATTTAAAAAACTAAATAAAAACTTCTTTAAATTAAAAATCTATTATTTAAAATCAATACAGAAAGTAACATTATAACATTGTTAAAAAGTGTTTAAGTAATTTGTTTGTTTGTTTAGAAGGCTTACATGTCTTCAGAGTACTAATAAATTACGATCTTAGTCCTCAGAATTAACAACATTATGACTGAAGTCATACAGGACTATAGTTATATTCTCATTGTTATATTAAACTTATAATATAGTTAGGAATTCTTGAAATGGTTCTGAATCGAATGATCTTGTAGAACCATCCAACCTAGCTCCGAGCTGTGCTCGTTGAGATGATACTCAATTTCAAGACGCTATCGATTATGCAAACGGAATAGGAATCACCTATTCCGGATAAGTCGCATTTCAAATTATTAGAACTGGCAAACGCTAAAATGGAATCTTTGCTGGTATTTGAAACACAAGGATCTGATCTTGGTTAAGGTATAATTCTGCGCTGCTGACAAGTTATCTATTGTCCTTTTTTGTTAATACTGGTATCAAATTTTGATGCAGCGTAGATTTTGCAAGTAAAGGTGCGTAGAATAAAGCTACATCTGCAAAATTATTAATTTACAGGATCGTTATTTGAAGACTGACGTGTACAATTTTTACTCTGATAAAAAGTTAATTATTTCGTTTTTTTTTATATTTGCAGATATTTTAAGAAAATTATCGTAAAATTTGTGTTTCAAAATGTAGAAGAAAATAACGTTTTAATTTATGTAACTTGTTGTTTTTATGATTACTACCAAAAATAGAGGGCTATTATAAATGCGCCAACGCTTACTTTGGCTTCTTTAGAGGCACGTGTTACTTTGGTTTTTGTTCTTCGGAGGGATATCTAACTACAAGGTCCTTATAATTTATTGTAAGTATTAAAATATATTCCTAGAATAAACAAATGGGACTGTTTATTCTCCACTGGTCAACTAGATTCCTCATTTCATTATTTTATTTCTATACTTCATATCTCAAACGCCTATTATATCTAGCTAGCGTCATCTATCCAACTCCCATTGACTCGCAATATTGCTTCAAACAATTATTTTCGACTGCCATAACTAATTAGGCTTTTAGCGCTTCAGTTTTATACTCATTCACATTAAATGTGATACTGTTTAGACAATTTATTTCAAGGTACTATTTACAATTGCTCGACACCTTAAAACGATTTAGTCTCTTAATTGATATTGTATCACTTCGCGTTGTGGCGTTCAAAACCGTGAATGTCACCTGAACAGCTAATACAAACGAGGATCGCAATAAATATGCAAACGAAGCTAACACTTATCGACACGCAACTCTAGTTCGTATAGTCAAAGACACAGAGTTGACTATTAGGGAAATCAGGCTTGACACCATTCGAGGTCTTTGTCAGGTAACTTAGTTTAAAATTCACTATAGCTGTCGTTCTTTACGATGCTTTTCGTTATTAATTTACACTAGAATTTGAAGTTAAGAGAACCTTTGTAAAATTCATCTGGGGAGGTAGTTGTGATATTAATCAAGATGATTCAAGCAACTGTGCAATTTGGTGTGAAGTTTCCAGTGTCATCTAGTGATACATATCAGGAAAAAACTCTATGACCTAGCTGTAGCAACCCCTAGGTCCTAGGGTAGATTCTGTGGCAGACATTTGTCAAAATTACACAAAATCAAGTCAAGCGATTTTCACTGTGAAAATCTTGAAGCCATTAATTGTTTGCTAATCAAATAGTATGCAGAGCTCAAAGGTTACCAAATCTATATGGGTGTAGTGGGCAAGAGAGCTTGACGCGGACTTATTGTGCAAAACCTCACATCTTAAAAACATGAAATTTCAAGAGTTTGTGAAGTCTACCAGTCACTTAGGCTACGTTGAAGATATGACCATAGTCGGAACGGTCCCTCTTTTTAATATTGGAGAAATAGTTAACAAGTGATTTCCTTATGCCGTGCTTGGCTAACAACACATGGATGATGATATTGTAGATATCTATCCCCAGCAAAGAGTACGTAACATCAGGTGGCCCGTCTTCAAAGTTTATGGCTTTTGACAAAAAACATTTGAAACAGAGGTTGGACAAAATAAGGATAAACATAAAATCAGTTATCTGGGAAAGATAGACGCTTTCCAACGTCCAAACATTTCCGATATATCTTCATTAGTTGGTATCTTGTACCGATCAAGGATATTCTGTGGAACGCTTTGTCTCTGCTTAAAACTAACTCCTTCTATTCCCTTAAGGCCATTCTTTTGTTAGAAAAGTGTTTTATGCGTTCTTTTGTTACTTTTATGTGTCAGTGGTTTTATCTCAATTTTACCTTCGATTAACTTAATGATTACGGAATTCAAGATAGAGGTCAACAGATTTCCAGGTATTTAGATTGTAGTGATATAATTTTTTTTTATGAAAAATAAAATGATGTGACGTTATAGAACTCCCGATTTAAGCGAATATTTGATACATAATTTTATATTTGTAACCAACCTTCAATTTGGATAAAATTGTGGGATGAAATCCATTTCCTAGGGTGATCAATATCCTAGTACTCATAACATAAATTTCAAATATGTCAAGAATCTTAATAAATTTAAACCTGTATCGTGGTTTTAGTGATATATGTACGTATTGGAACAGACTGATATGCAGATCGACAGAAAAATATGCCAAAACCGACTGTACAAATTCAACTGATGTACAGTTTCCGCTCTTGTTACATTTTTTTAATGTTAACAGCCAACAAACGAGCAGACGAGCTACCTGATGGTAAGTGGTCAACGTCGCCTGTGGAATTCAACAAAATCAAAGGTATCACTGAGGCGTTGTCGGCCAGCGAAATGAGAAGAAGATAAGAAAGTACTGTAAATTTTATCATCGGTATACATTTCATATTTTATTGACACTAAATATTTTTTTTGTTACTTATTCTTGTTTGTTTCTGTATACAACAGAACATATTTTCTATATATAACAAGGATCGTCTTTTAGGAAGGGTCACTACAAACTGGACTTCTGGACCAGAATTCTTCAGTTTTCACAGCAAGTAAAGTAATACCAGTCATGAAATCTGGATATGTAAGACCTGAATAATTTCTTGGCTTCAATCTTACGAAAGCTTTTTTGCCAGATTGCAATTCCAAATTTTCTATATTTGCAGATATCGATAGAGCATTATCATAAATCGTGAACGTTCAGTTCTACTGAAGCCTGGAACGGACATAATGGCAAGGGAAATTACAGAAGGAAACTGAATCAGATTGGTTATTCGTGTTAAAAATTACGAGATTTTGTCTTTTCAATGAAAGAAATGTCAGAGTTTATTTACTAAATACGTAAGTACAGTCATAGTGAAAACATTTAAACAGTTAATTTAAAAAAATGGTAGTTTGAACATTGGTGCCCGGGGTTCGAACGCAGCACACAGCTCTGATTTTCAAATCGTGCATATTAGAAATTAATTACGCTTTTTTATGTGAAGAAAACATTCTAAAGAAAGAATGAATGAATGAAAGAAGATCACAATATGGAGAAGGTTAACAGCAGGTTATGCATACTTATTAAAAACGGACAACGTATAATGTCGCAGTGCCCAGTAAACGGCGAAAACGTAAGCACTCAGCGGGGATCGCTGTTTGACAATACATCCATAAGTATTAGATGTGAAGATGAATGAACATACTAAAACAAATAAGAATAATTAAGATATAAAAAAAGAATATCGTTATAAGGTCACTCATGTGAAAATCAGAATTTGGTGCATCTCTCGTTTATATAACAAAGGATTTTAGGCCACGGTGAATTTATATTATCAATATTGACTAGTATAGGTATCTATGAAATTCGAAACAAAAGAATAAAGTGCCATAGCCCCGGGGATTTACCCGAACAACCCCCTTCCACGGGGATGTGTACGTCGCAGCGATTAAACGTCAAAACTTTTTCGGTAAGAATATTTCATAAACGCAATATAATAGTTGGTGGCTGATCCAGCGAACACTAAACCCTTAGGGGAAGTAAGTTTTAGATACGCTGATGGTCGCGTCTCACCGAAGGTCGATGTGAGAGTTGTAGTTAGCTTTAGCGATATATTACCTTCCTGAAGCAACTTGAGTGCCCGGGGATTATGCATATAAAATACTGTTTTAAATTTAATCTCCTGTTGAAGATCCCCTAGAGAATTGTAGCAGAAAGCCTGCTGATAAGGACAAATGCTAAACATCGTGAGGTGAATGTACCGGCTCCAGAAACATACTAACTACCACGGTTCCTGTGCCAAGAATCTCACTCAGCGAAGAACGTGATTGTTAATACCAAATGGTAATAGCAATATTTGGAACTATCTTGCGTAGGATTCAATCATTTTAAATCAAGGATGTAATCTTAGAGATGTAAGAGACTCCTTTCATTTTTGAGTTTAAGCTGCTGGAGGTCACTAGAATCTATGTCAATCACATTTACCCAGACGATAGATTGTACCATACGATAACTCTGACGTCAAAACGAACATTATAATCCAACACTAAATGCATTTCGGCGCAAAAATATTCCGCTCCACGCTGCTAGTAAAACACAAGCCGTTGATGGCAAATGTACCACTTTATTGCAGTACCAGTTTGTGAATCCCAGAAGTAATTTTCTCATGAATAACAAATTACTATTCGGTGAAGGTAGATAACAATATAGTTCTGAATTTATATACAGTGTTTAATGCATTGCATTGTAATATATAGGATGGAGATAGACAAAGCGTTGGAACGGCCAGATGTGTATTGGGAACGACTAAATTAGTGCTTACCTTTAATATCTATAACTCACACCCGTGTGAAGTATCATTTAAGGAAGAAACATTTTGGATGATCATGACGCTAGGTAGTTAGGCACGACAGAGGGAAAGATATAGATCGAGAGATCGATGGAGTGAAACACAGATAGAGGGAGAGGGCGATTGTTTGTGACGCACGGCTGCTCTTAGATAACAGGAACGATGGACATATGGTATTAATTCAGAACAACATAAAAAAACTGTCTAGTATGCAAACTTACATTTATATGCAAATGGCTTTATATAGACAGAGGATAGCACATATATTTTTTTTATTTTACCAGCACTCGAATCTGGATCTCTAGTACGGAAAACCGCCGTTGAAATAACTAAAGTGTAACTGCTTGCAATATTCACTCTTAAGTCAAACAAGCTATATTTGATCGCAGAACTCAACACTACAAAATAATTGCGATGTATCTGACACCTGAACTACAAGTTCTCGAGCCTGCAAAAGTTTTAATGAAGTTACTTAGAAACGAACTAAGTTCGATAAAATGTTCAATGGGGATGCAAATTTTGTGTAAGTTTTGCACATAGATATACTGATTTTGGAGACTTCATTAAATTTTATTTTAATATTTCATTTCTCGACTTTTCTCAGGCGAAGGAAGTAGTAGAAGTAGATTTAATAAACATTTTAATTATAAATTCGATAACAATTTAATTATCACAGATGTAAATGGTTCAGATTGGAATATTAGAAACAATTCGGAAATAAAATAATGTGATACCTATACGTACTAATAATAAATTTGTAACGCGACAATTTGGTATGTTGATTTTTTTGTAAATTTTAATGTGACCGCTTACAATCAGGTACTGCCTCTGATCTTTTCTTGTCTAGTTACATAAAAAATAATTCTGTGTGTACAGAATGTGGAAGGAAAGAGCCATATTCAATCATGTTGGTTAAATGCAGATTTCACGCATATTCCGGAAAATTATAAGTAAAATAACAATAATTTATTTTGTGGTAGGTTTGTTAGTTTCATATCAGGTTTTAACAACACCCGTGATCCGAGAATAAACATTTAACTGTAATATATGTTTGCCCCGGCTGGGAATCAAACCCTGAAGTCTTGGCTCGGCAGGCATTAACACTACCACGGCGGTTGCGGGATCGTCCTATTTAATAAACTGTTTTAAGGATTAGTCTTCTTAGTACTAAGAATTAATAACATATTAAGTTATTGAAGTAGTTGCAGAAAAGCACACACACACACTTTATATTCGTCGTAACAAAATGTCGTAACAATGTTTATGCTCATTTTTGTTTATCATTACACGGAAACGGATCCATTTCATAGTATGAGAAGTACCTTGAATAATAATATTGTTAATATGCCAAACAAAACTTTGCAAAGGATTGCATGAACCCACAAATACAGATTTCCATATAGATAAACAAACAGACGAAATGACAGACATCTATTATCCTCTACGTAATCAAGTTTATTTTCCTTAAATTTTTTAAAGAATATTTAATGTATAGATACAGTTTCAACACACCTTTCAAGAGGAGATTCTCGACTCGTCTGTATTTTTTTGTTAATACATCAGAACTTCGTCATTTATTAACCTGACATTAATTAATTTTATATTACAATACTTCTTAACGAAACATAAATGATTATATGTGTTTCAACAAACAACAGATGTTTTCACGTGTGCTGTAAAACTGTGCGCGGTAATTGCATTAAATTCTTTGTCCAACTACCGTCGGTACGAACTCGCCTTTATTTATACAGAACAATTTCTGTTCATCGCAGAACAGAATAGAACAGAATTATACAAATACTAGCGGCCCAGTCCGACTTCGTTCGGATTGGACTAATAATTACTTATACATGATTATTAAATTTAGTAATTATGTAAAAGGATTACACTCAGCTTCCATCACGGAGCGGTAAGGAACCACGCCTACTGGTTTTCAGTGTAAACCTTGACTGCATAGTCGATCGGCATACTAAGAATAAGAAATAATAATAAGAATAAAGAAAAATAAGAATAAAATAATATGAATAAGAATTAAAACTTAAAATAATAAGTATTAAAAAACACACAAAGTAGACAAACAAAACAATAAAATGGGTGCTGGTAACCAAAAAGCAATAAAAAATAAGGCATATGTTAGTATTGACGTTACCGCTGGACAACGACGGGGTTCTTTACTGCCTGGTCAGAAGAGAACTTTTTAGTGTATCGGTTGCCATACGGGAGGTTCAGTAAAAAAGCTGGTGCCTCGCTTCTTGAACGGTGAAGTACTTAGCGTTATGATTCTCATATTAATATTGTACAGGTTAAATTATTTAGGTGTCTATTGATCTATGGACATGAACTAATGAATTATGCGAGAACACCAGGGCATGTGTATGAAATTAATATATTGTGATCGTTTCTTAAACCGTGTAAATTAATATATAATTAAACGTTGAATGGTTATAAATTAGCACTGCTTAAACAAACCACCAAATATGTCACTTAGAAATAACTCGATCACTAGTGCCCTCTATCTCGAACTACAAATACAATAGCTAGATTAATTACATTTAATGTTTGGAAAATCTTATATTAATTTATTTTAATAACTTCACAATAGATACGAGTTATTACATCGCCTTTGATTTCAGAACATCGTCTAGTCTAGACATTCCATCTATTTCGCAGGGCTATCACATGATACGGTATTATATAAAATAAATTATTGTTTATAAAATTTGAGAAACTGTTTCAAATTAGGATACATGTCACTCAGTTTGCCCTACATAAATACATTCTCTTTATGCCTGTGTTGGTTATATAGCCTGTGTTGGTCTGAACCGTGTTATAATATCGTAATCAGGATTCATCACTGATAGGTACCGATTTCTTTTCTGTGTGACCAGTGTTTTAACTTAGACCATAGTCGACCATGGTTGATAACTGCAAATTGGGAACCTCGCACACCCTTAAGAACATATGGAGCACTCTCAGGCAAACAATTTTACTCACGATTATTAACATAATCTAGATAATAAATTTCTAATAGGTGATAACTTTGAATAAATAAAATACGATGAAGTACTTCTTATGGTAAACTCTAATGTTGTTTTAACGTTAACGAGATTCCCCAAAACTTCGTCTAAATGTGTTTCTATAACAAATACGTACCGGTACCATTTGCTGGATGTAAACTTGAGAAAATAGTACAACTTGATAGTCTATTCTACAGCTGCAAATTTTACACATGTTTTTCTCTTATTAGTAAGTGTATAATTTAATAAATAACAAATGATTATTGATCATTATAAGCCTGTTCATTATGAAGCTCGAAAGAAGTTTCCTTTCTTACAGATGTACTCAAATGCTGTTATAACTTTATATAATCTTAAGTAAGTACGCGGTTTTTTGACTTTCATTCTTGATCCATAAAACGTCTTCACTTCTCTTCGAGAAACATTAACGTTACCTTCACAATTATTACCACATCCGAAACAATTGTTAATGAAACAATTCTATCTGTAAATATCTATATTAATATTATATATCTGAAAAAATATTTTACCATTTGTAAGGACTTCCAACAGGAGGGACTTGCCACTAGCCTCGTCCGTTGTTCAGCGGGTGCATCACGAGGCGGGATGTTTGGCTCGTTCTCAAGGATGGATGGAGCTTACACCCCTGCTGCTACCGACTGAACTAGGTAGTAGTCGATTTACATGGTCTATCTATGGTCATACATGGTCTACGTACGATGAAAACGTGATTGATCAATTATTGATTTATACGGAATGTCGCACTCACTATAAGCGCTTCCTTCCCTTCCCAGCTAGCAAGTCCTTTATAATTCACATGTATTTTTGCGTGTAATTTAAGTGAATACATAATTTTAAATTAGAAAACACTCGTACGAGTACCAACACTCTCAAATAGGTATGTGTTTGTGTTATATGTTCTGCACCGCGGGTGCCATCGTAATTCTGCTGTTATTGCTTTGTTCGGGCGCTGCTAGATGGTTACTTTGGGCACTATTCGTTTCCTCCTTTATTTTTATCGTCCAGTATAAAAACGTGCCAAGTCGGACACGGTTAGGGTACCGGGGGACTTGTCTATTGCTCTTTAATGTTGTACATATGTTTGGATTTGAAATGAGAATGTAAAAAAAATTCACGACTAAATTATCAACATGATAGTTTTTGAAATGGTTTCAAGGGGAAATGCGTTGAGATAGAACAACAACGTGATGGTTGGTTTAAGGTTTAAAATATTTATTCTTATTAAGAATTTCAAATTCACTTTGCTCATGCATTAACATAAACATTTTACAAAGATAACTTAGAAGAGTATACACATATGCATTATTTTACATTTACCCACACAATTCACACAATTGGTTCAGGTGTAAACGTCATAGATTTTGTGCCAAAGAAATACAGCTGCACAAAATGGTCCTTAGCAGTGGCATTTTGTACTCGTAGTTTTAGATGATTAGAATTTTGTATATAAAATAAATAAATGTAACAAAGAAGACTTAGTTTTTTTAACGTGTATGTAAGTGTATGTATGTATGTATGCAATGTGTGCGTGATTTATGTATTAATGGGATTTTTGCACACGTGAATTTAAAAATATTTATAATGTATTTTAAACGACGCCTGTTATAAATATAATTTCAACGTCTATTATTATAAGCGCTTATAACAATAGACTTTGAAATTATATTTATAACAGGTGTCGATTAAAATACATTATAAATAATGTTAAATTCACACACACATATATATATACACATATATAATTCATGTGTAAATATGTGTTTATACAAAGCTTACGTTTATTCATTAGTGTATATAGAAGTATTTTGTTTACTACTAAGTACCTCATCATAAGTATCATTTAAATTGACTAGTACCTATGAGTAATCGTCTCTTGTAAGTATGAACATTAACAATTTTCAAAGAAGAACAATATTCTAGTAACTTTAGTTTACAATGTGCCTTAGTAAGCAAACGATTGACATAATTTGTAGAACGCTTCATATATGTTACAGAACTGTTATCCTAATTAATACTCGAACTAGCCATAATATTTGGCATGTAACTGTCTAGTGTGTAGGTAATCTGTACCGAACCATAACCGCAGGGAGCAACCCCAAAACAAACATGTTACCGGAAAGCCTAAGCCATTTTACATAATTCTCGCATTTGTATGCCAATTTTAGGCTCTGTACCGGCCTATAATATGGATACACTTAGAACCGTGCACGGGAATGACATCATAACCCCACGGCAATAAGAGTCAGATTTCTGTGCATAGAGCGAAGGGATGTCGCTGCATTCCAGTTTAACCCTTCTTGCATTTTAATAAGTTACATATTTCTTCATCTTTTATGCATTGATAGTGTAGCGAAATGATGCACGCTGTAGATTTTCAGATTCGTGTTTTTCTTTCTTTGTATGGTTAGCATGTGTTTGGACATTTTGTAAACAATCTACTGTTATCATTGCCTATTGAACTGTTTCATTCGATTTTAATTTGTAAAATGTCGATGGTAAGTGTTCGAGTGAGCGAACATGGTTGGCAGTGTGGTGAGTGACCGCTAGTAGCAAAAACTTTTCGAGCGCTTCTACAGAAGACATGTCAATCCATCGATGTCCGTTAATAAATCGTCGTTAAGACATATCGGAGGATGGTATAAAAACTATCGATGTTTGAGTTGGATGCCATCCTTCACTGATAACTGCACTGAAGTTACTTGGTGAGATATGCGAAGGTCTTTTCAATTTCGGCGATAAATGTACTCCTTTTATAAACCTGCTAATCGATTCAACCCAATAAAGTTTTCTAGATCGGTCAACTCCGTTGGTTTAAACTGTCAACGTCTAGACAGGACAATAGTGCGGGGTGAGAGGAGTGAGACAAGTTCCCTGATTTCGAGCCCAGTTCTGATATAATCGTTGAAAGTGAAGAGTTCCAATTTGAACCAGCGTTCGATCATGCGCTAGCTTCGACATTAATGAGTACGAAAATGACATATGATCGATATGAACTCGATTGATTTAGAACTCGACAGCGTCGGGAGTAAGGCTGTTGCTTTCTAATTCGTTAATTTGTTATGATACGAGTACTATTTTGTATTATTATGTGATGAAACTACATAAGAGATGCAGTGTCTAGACTGTGTTGGGTTTTATAGCAGTCGTTGGACCACGGTAAGTTCGAAATAAACGACCACCAACCCAGATATCCATATCGGGGTTTTTGTGTCATGGAACAAAATAATTAAAACATTTGTGATGACTACGAACCGAAAAAAGATTCATGTGTCAGATAAAATTCTGCTCAGGTCTTGAATTGAACCCGAGACCTTTTGCTCGGGTGGAAGGAACACTAGCAAGTAACCTACAGAATCATATGAGGCTTAGGTTGTTAAACAATTGAATGTATATTATATTTTAACATATTTCATAGTAATAATGTGGAAAATAAAATTATTTCTTAAGTTGCTAATTTTAAATTCTATGTTTATGTTTTTTATTTTAAAATCCATATATTGATTTCTTGCATCCCTCAGTTACTTACCAGTGCCACCCCTAATAATTTTATAATAAAATGTTACTTTCTATACTCGTGGTTCATAGAATAAATACATCTATGTATTATCCAAATTTTGAAAAAAAACTGTTGCGAAGTTATGAGAATTGATAAGAAGCAATTTGGCTACAAAAACCTATTTAATTACCGTGTATGCCAAATCTATGGTATACAAATGTTAACCGAACATTTGGATCATTTCTACGACAAATATATTGTTTTCGTTGCATGAGCATTTCACCGTTAATTGGTAAGAAGCTATTTGTATCGCAGGTGGTCTCTCTGTAAATGTAGTGCATTTTGTTGTGAGAAATGAAAATTCTCACTGGAAAAGTCCTAACTATCTTTGCTCCGCTATTTTCCGTCCTAAGCGGCTTATGTTCTATTATTTAAGGATTGGACCTTATTTTGTTCTTAGGTTCCATTCATTTGCTCGTTGTTATTTTGAACCAGAATTTCGCTGGTAGTTTTGGAGGTGATGTTACCTGTTTTGTTGGAATTATGATTTCGTTTAAGACATATTTTGTTGAAAAATAGCAATTAATTTAGGAATGGGGTTGTTTAGTTCCGTGAATTAGAAATAATAATTTATTATACAGCCAGACTGCAAAATATAATTTACTGTCCTCTTAATAGAAGTTTTCTTAATTGAAATATTTCCTCCATATATATATTCATTCATATATATATATATATATTCATTGCCCGCAATGAAAGTATCTAGATTATGATTCATCATGTCAAGTATCATTCAAATCTGTTCAGTGGTTTCAATGTGTCGGATAGACAGCCAAAAATTCTAAAACATATTTGTGATCAATAACAATGGATCAATAACTACATAAAAATTTTAATGACCACATTCGGCATTAATATAAATTACTTTTTTAACGTTTTAATTTGTTTGTATTAGTTTTTTTTGGTTGAGATATATCTTGTTAGATGTAGATATTCTAGTGTTAATTCAGGCTACAGTCTACAGTATCAATTACAATAAATATTAAACATATAAGCCTGTTCTTAATAATGTTCACAAGCAATAGTTATAAGTCTGTCAGACTATGACCTTTCGTACCCTCTCATTGAGATCCCAGCTGTGGGTCAATATGGGTTGTAATGGTGTTAATGATGATGAGTACAGAGGCCAACGACCTAATACAGGTGGGGTGAAGGGTCTATCGCCAATGATACGAGGGGTCTATAGTTATTAATTCGTCCGTCTCCTCATCAGGAGAAACAGAGGTTGGCTTGGTCCTATTTATAATTGAGTTTCGTACACTCCAAAACACACCAATATGTGATATCGACGTCACTAAATATCTGAATATCATCCTGAACTGTGCAGTTAAATTATTATACGCAGCGTCTACGGCACGCTACATCTTGCACAGAGTAGACACTTTCAGAGAATTGCTACAGACGTAGATTATACTAACGACCACTGCAGTAGAGGCCGGGATTTACTGGCCAGTCCTGTCGTATATCACCTCTTGACTGCCGCACTGAGAGATATTAAGAATAAGCATTTATAGATTCAGATACCTGGCTAACTTTGTAACGAACTTAAAAGTCCCACTGACAGATATTCGCGAATTACATTTGAATTTAATTGTAATTAATAGTTGCCAGTTGCCAGAACAAGCATCTTTTAAAACAGTTGGCAAAATTGCGGATGGAACATGTGATGGTGAGTTCTGTGGTATGTAATATCCACGGTTAAGATTATAAACTATGTACGATTTCTATTACTACAAAATATAAGGAAGGGACCAATCCTTTTTGTTTTCATAATATGAATCTTTTCGATTTCCGATACCCTGTATATCTGTGTAAAATTTTAAATATATTCATCTAGAGATTCGGAAAAAAATATGCGATTCATTATAATAAGGATTAGATTTTTCATTCTTAAAACACGCTTTTATTTGTTAAGCTCGTAAGCCTGCAAAATTTTTATCTTGACCTCATAAACTTGAAAATGCAAGAGTGTGCAACATTCTAAATTAAAGGGATATTTGGAGTTAGTTGAAAATTTAATTAACTTTTCGTACTTATCATTCAATGAAGCTATTAAAAATGAAGTAAAAAGTCAATATACATCCAAAGTTATAATGTTTGTAAACATCTGTTTCAGATTTTAAACTAACCGCATACCAGCCAACCGAGACCTGACGAACACAGATTTTCAACACAGAATCACAGCCGTGTCGAGTTGCAGACAAATTGAAGGGCCGATGTGAATTTCGACGCGTACAACAACTAACTAATTTTGGGTTATCTGTAGCAAAATCTTTAGCAAAGATAGTCGAATGTTTTCGAACTACGTTCGTGATTTGATTCGTAATTTCTATTATGCACCAATTGTTTGAGATATATATTGTATTTATCGCCCACTTTGTCATTAAATTTAAATCGTCCGAAGATGTATTATCGTAGCATAGCAGCTGGATATTCTTTAGGTTTTAATGCTGAATAATTCCATAAATTTAGCATTTCGCTAAAACATGTTGGGTCTATTGGTAGCACGGGTCTACGCTTGTAAATAAAGTGGAACAGAGCACATTTTAACAACGTTCTAATGCGGAATATGTGGTCAGAATTTGATTCTATCATATCAGACCAACCAATCAATTTCAAATATATAAAGGGGTATGCGGTTTCCATGCCGGTCACTGGCATAGAATGGAGGCACATCATTTGTCATATTTCAGCATGTGCAGGGATTAATTGAGCTGTCTACGAACGGAAGGACTCAATACGTCATGTCTTGCAACTGGGCGTCTTCTCAAGTGACTTATGAGAACATTCATGCTAGCTAAGAGATTTGTTCTTGTGTTTTACAGAAAAATGATGTTTGCCTCTAAATGAAGTATTTTCACCACATCAGCTTTGGGTTGTAGTATTATTGGCAATGGAATCGTTTACAATTAAAATTGATCCCTAAAAAAGAGACATTTAGTGAAATTACACAGGCCCAACAGCGCTAAAATAGCTTCAGTTTAAAGCAATAATAATAACCACGCAAAGTTCAGAACTTAGAGAAAACTTAAGGTAATAATCTCCTTAAAATTTACGTTAATTAAGCCTTCGGAATAATTAAATCTACAAGGGTTTCGCAGGTGCAGCGCTCTCGCGGTTCTTAGCGCCAAGTTCTGTGTAAAGTACTCACCACGTGTTTATCAATTTTGGTTTGAGGGGTTGGATGTTGGTGTAAGCGATTATAGTTCTTAAAACATTTTGTGTAAAAAATATGTACTGATACTATATTTTGTGCTGATCTTTGATACAATTATCACATTTCTACTCTGAACTATAATTGTATGTAGCGTTATTGAAAAGCTTGCATTCAAAAGGTTACCGAAACTTACCACAAGATAGGATTACGCCCTTCACACCCATTTCTGTATTTATAATTGATTAATGCTGTTTATTCGCCATTTGTATTGGACCTACAAATTGTATCTCCAGCTAAATGGAGTGTTTCACTTGCACATTATCCATCATCATTTTTCATATAAGCAAATTTATGTTTTCTATAATGGGTAAGTATCTTAACAAACGTCTGTTGAAATTTATGGAAATCGGTTAAATTCCTACCATTTAGCGATTACTAGTGTATTATTATAGAGCGCTTTAATTTCACTGACAACAAAATGAGTTGTCCCAGAGTTGAAAAATTTCAAATTATTGTCGGTTTGCCCTTATTAAGTCAGCTTTTCGTCACTGCATTGACAGCACTTACGTGCGAGTATACACACACACATATAATCCGATTAAATAATGAAGTAGTTCTCGATAGTAAAGCGTAATAATTTGATAAAAGCCTATTAGAAATGCTCCATTAGAAAAACAAAACTTTATGAAAATTAGTGCGCTTAAAAAAATTGTTTAATAAATTAGTATTTTTTGTGAAAATTGTAGTCATACATCCAGTAACAAAGTAGCTCAAAATAATTGTTATCTCTAACCATATGTAGGATTTATAGATAGTTCCTATAAATCTTGGTGTAAATTGGAACATTTAAGAAAGCCACTTCTTGAAATGTATACACACGCGTAACTGAAATTAATCGCAGCCACCGTTTCGTTACCCACATCCTTAACTTCGCTCCTAAGATATTGTTTAGTGAATATGCTCTTAAGCATATTGTCGTCTGCCGTTTCCTGCTGCAATAACTTTTAACATCTGAGTATTATCTATTACGGTAATATTTGATGAACATGTTTACCGACTATTTGATGGAATGTGGCTTTTGTTTTATTGACATGAGCGACATTAGGAGTGGCGTACGTGTAGTTTTAATTAATCAGTGTGTTTTGTTGTGTTAAGGCTTAGGAATAACAAGATAAGTGGTCTGAAAGAAAAATAGTAAGCGTCTTGTCTATAAAAAGATTTCAATAGCTGCTTATTATAGCTAGTATACATTCAAATGTAAAGGCACGGGTAACACTAGATTAGTTTTAAATGAAACGCTGAACATGGAGAAGACTTCTTTATACACCTTTGGTTAAGAATCGCATTTGATAGATCACATTATATGGTGTATTTTTATTATATGGTCTTGGATTTACAATTAAATAAAAATAGTATCAGAAAGTAGATACACAGCATCGGGGAGCGTCCGCCCGCTTGCCGACAGACGAAGCGTCTAGCGAGGCGCTACCATCGACATGCACACTACGTTTATCAATATTACGAAGTTTTGTGAAGGTTCGGTGGAATAAAACGAGGTACCAGGTGATAAGATCTATCTCGAACACATTAGGCGATTCCCGCTCTTAGGTTTACTGCAAAAGTGCGAATATCGCGTTTCACTTTATTACCTGCGTCTCCTATTGTTCTATTGTTTTGTAAGGATTGTAGAATTGATGCGAAAGGCGAAGAAACTTCTAAAAGGCCCGGATATCGGTATAAATAACAACAGTAATATATATCTGCTTGGTGCTGTTTAGGACTTCGCGTAAGGATCATATTATCAGTATTACTATTAAGTCATTAATATTATAACTGGTATTATTATTTTCCGTAAAGCCTACCTGCCTAGCTACCACCCTCTTGCTTGAGTCAGCTGCACAAAAGACTTGTTGTGTTCCGGCTAGAGGCTTCAAGGCTGGTTCTTTATTTCTTACCTTCTCATTTCCTGACTGACAACGCATCAGTGATACCTATGGCCTTGCTGATGTCCATGGGCGACGGTGACCACTTACCATCAGGTGACTCGTCAGCTCGTTTGTCGGCTAAACATAAAAGAAATAGCGGCCAGGGTTGCCCGCGAGTCATTCGGATCTCGAATAAAAAAGCAAAGAGGTCTCTCTACGAAGCGAAATACCTGTGATCAACGAGTGCGACTGAGATTATTTATTACAGCTGAAGTATGCTATTAATAACAGAATAAAGTCTTTGCGAAATAACTTTGCCGTTTTTATGAACCCAGGTAGCCTGATATGTAACATTAATATTTCATATTCCTAATATTTTTTTTACTTAACTAGCGCCCCGTTCCGACTTTGTTCGGGTATACACTTCATATTAAAACACTTGGTATATGTATATATATATATATATATATATATATATATCAAATGGTAAAAAAAACTTTCACCTAGGTGCCGTGGTTCCAGAGATTATATCTACTTTCCAACAAAATTTATATAGTATAGTTTCTGGTGCGTTAAATAATTTGATTGCTTTCATATATATTGATCTAGTTGTTTATGGTGACAGTTCGTGGCCAAAGGACTGTATATTTTTTACCTTAAGAATACATTTTTCTTTATTATTAAAAAAATATTGTTTTCTGTAAATAGTATCAGAAAGTAGATACACAGCATCGGGGAACAAAAAAAAATGCATAAATGAAGTAAATAAATCCATAAATGTTTTTTTTTGTAGGCTTACATAATGTTATTTTCACTACTTTCAAAAACACCAATGTCATCCATAAAGCTTATGACACCTTTGCAAGGCAATAGAAATCTCTCCATCATTTTATGAGTGTTCAGAAGCACACGAGACATTAGGCTTTCGGATTGATTTTGTATTAGTGACCTTTTAATCGCAATGTCGGAGAATCAGTAATAATGCGGTTCCCCGTCTTCCGTTTCGGTCGTCAACACTTCAGAGATGCCTTTGGTATTACTGACGGCTACGGGCGATGGTGACCACTTACATAAAAAAATAATTTGTTGTGGGGAAAAGTACTCGCTTAATTTTTATTGCCTTGTTATAAATGTCAGCTGCAATCATGAAACTATAACTTCCTTGCTTGTAAAAGTTGCAGTGGGACTTTGCCAAAACAACTAATTGATGATATTCGATGGAACTTGGTTTTAACATAAACATGAATATTGCACAGCTTGGACTAATTGAAGGGGGACTTTTTTAAAACAGGCAATTGACTACATTCCTTGAAACGATGCAATCTATTAGGCTGGATATACATATAGGTATTGATAATGTATACTTTTCTTTATACTTTTGTCGTTTAAAAGTTGAAATTTCATCTAAATTACTTTGTGACTTCTTAGATTTACAATTAAAGAAGAATATATTAAATATTACTAAGTAGTTCACAACATCGGGGGAGTGTCCACCCGTCCGTCAACAGATTAAGTGCCAAGTTAAGTACCATCGTTTGCGCAGTAAGTTTATTAATGTGTCACAGTGTATCAAATATCTGTAAAATTAAAAAGGAGTTCACATGTCACAGGCTCATAATTTTCATATTTTTTAAATATGAAAATAGTTACTATTATGATAAAGTTCAGGAAAATAAGAAGGCTCCAGAAATTACATATAGTTGTGGCGCTCAGTTGTTTCAAATAGGGCATCATGAATATTTGCTAAGTCTTCAAGCGAATTAGAAAACTAATGTCTTATTTGAACCGGGTGAATACCTAAAATAAATAAAAATACCTTTATACTAAAAATAACTTATCACTTAAAGGAAAAATATAGCACAGATTTATAAGACGCTGTCTGGAATACTATAAAAAACTTTTAAACAAATACTATAAAAAACTTT
Organism: Megathymus violae; assembly: GCA_003671415.1. Lineage (NCBI taxonomy): Eukaryota > Metazoa > Arthropoda > Insecta > Lepidoptera > Hesperiidae > Megathymus > Megathymus violae. Next base: position 1,785,229 of record PDGT01000029.1, on the reverse strand, counting down.
TAAACAAATTTAATTCATTCATTCCCTGAATAGTTTTTTGGGCAGGAGAGAAAAAAAAATTTTAAATTTTACTATGATCAGCTTAGCTTCCGATAAGTTTAAAGTGCCCGCTGTGTCATCGGTAATCCAGCCTGAGAGCCTTAATTTTGTAGCCTTTGCAGGCTTTGATCGTTCGGCGTCTTTGCTAAGGTTTCCTTGTCAAATTAAAAAAAATGGATGAACTCAAAGTCTACCCACTCTGCATCAAAGTTTTCAGGTTGAGTTTAAGTTTTGATAACACTGTCTGCGCCGTTGATAGTAGTGTTTGGAATTCTATCGCTCGTGTCTCAATTATTTTGTTTGACAATCACTAAAAGTTGTCTACAAATTTAGTAGGTGAAAAATACAGTACGGACTTAAACATCCTCCTGCACCTCCTACTGGAGTCTTTCGGAGTTGTCTAATTCTTTTTTAATAAATTATCAATTGCGTCCCGAATGGAGAATGTCGCTAGGAACCAAATAATAGAAAGTTTCTCATAATATTCTCAAGAAGTAAAACTTTGTTGCAGTTCATAAAACCGTTGGCAAACAAACCAGTTCCGTTTACAGGCATTTCGTTGTATTTTTGGTGTGATGTTTGCTGTTGAGTACGCAGAAACTGCAATTCCCGTTATCAGTATTCCCACTCGTCTCAAAAGGTTCTTTAAGAAGCAGACTCATGAGCTAATTAGTTCTGCTTGTAGTCATGGTCATCATGTCCCATAATTGTTCCACAACCCCGTTTAAGTTAAGCGATAGTAAATTTGTAAAATATATATAATAGAAAATCTAGAGGTGCGTCCAGGATTTTAATTTGTTCAAATAGCGATTTGTGAGAGAGAGAGAGAGAGTGACAGACTAGAGAGTTTGTCACCACTATTTTACGGGTTCCAGTGTCCATATAATAATAGTAATTCCATGTAAAGAACAACAAACTTTTGCATTTTTGCGAATTTCCTGTAGAATTAGGTTACGTTGTTCTCGTGTTTGTCAGAAAAATTCTAACGGGCGCATTCTGTTCGTAATAACCCACAATCCCACATACACATAGAAACAAAACAGCCCAGTGTCCCGTCTGTCATTTTATTCCTTAATAAATTCACCTTTGTTCGTACTTTCCAGACGGCGGCATTTGAACCGACCAAATTATGGTTTGGTACAATTTTAGACAGTTGTTCACAAGGTCCAAATAAACTTTGTTGCACGTTATGGAACTAAAATATTTTTTTATGCCAATAACCAATAGATAGATGGTAAGTGCATTGCTGCCCATGAATATTTATAACAGGAAAGGAACGAAGCGAAGAAAACGCTTGGTTCTCCAATTCTCCGACACTACTCCAGAAACATGTTAAAAACATTTTATGGCTGATATTAAAACAAAGATGTATATCCAATACGCAGCAGGGTGAACGACGAACACGAATATTCGATTTACATTTCGACCTTGTTACAAGTAAGCTTGTAAATAACAGCGGGGTGGATTGCGATCCATCTCTAGGAGGAAACCAATGCAATGTACATTACATTGCAGATGTTTTTCATTAAATAATTTGTTTATTATTTATTGATACAATTTAACTTACTTAACCTGAGTATTAAAATGGGCGAACTTAATTCCTATTAGCATTCTGTAGAAGTATTAAATCAAAGGCTAAAACATAAACGCTATTTTATCGTAAACAATATGCTTATATACATAAATATGAATGAAAGCATATTTAATATACAATAAATGATTAAATAACGTGATTACGCGATGGGTTCGTTTGGGTTCTGTGTCTGCATGGCTTATTGTAGATTTTAAATTAATTTCCCGAAATAATCTTTTAAAAACTATGCGCCATTCCCATGGTTTCATGTTGGACATTCAAAAGCAGTCTAGCCAATTGAAAGAATGACCGAAAATAACGTTTCGAAAGAAGATATTTTTTTTATTTCTAGGCGAACATAGCTCTGTGTCTCGAGCAGAACGGAGACAGAAGATAAAAAAGTGGAACTGGATCACGCAAAATAGCATATATGTATAATCAGGGTAACAATAGGCACGCCTATGATGAATATCGAGTCATTTGAGTTGGCTTTGATGTTCGGAAATATAGTTGTTATAGTGAAAGTTGAAAATAAATCTAATGCGGGTATTTAATAGACGCTTTTCGAAACGGTAGTAGAAGCAAAAAATGACTTGCATAAGTGTATTTACAGAATCCCTAAATGATTTAAAGATTTTGAATTTGAATGTGTTCTAGTTAATCCAGAAATTCGTCAGTGAGACAGAGTAGGAAAAAAATACATAATCTATAGATCTATCGATATAGATAGGACTAGACTAAGAACCAGTACAAGATTTAGTTTAGAAGAACACAAAATTCTTTCAAAATTTCAGCGATTAATTTCATTTATAGGTTGTTGAAATTCGATTATCAGCGTTAAAAACGTACGTATGATTAAAGTTGTAAATTTGTCATTTATGCCATACCCGTTACCGAATACATCTGACCTGATAAATCATACACTGTCCAGTTATTTACCCAAGGAGTACCCGCGCCATCCTGCCCTTTGCACCGTCCCACGCAGCAAAGTTCATCAGTGACTGTCGTTAACGATGTTAGCGAGCTCAATCAGGAGCCATTGACGACACGACGTAAGCTCAACTCGATTATGTGACATTATTCCCGCCCCACCCTATACTGCAGCGTTTACAACGCCCGCCTTTTGCCCTATCTTGTTACCTTGTTGCATTTACCTACGTTCGTGCTATTTACAGTATACAGGTCTAGACGGCGTTCAATTTTGCTTTATTTAGCCTTAATGATATAAAAACTAAGTTGATAGAAAGGAAGTCAATGCCAATCAGTTCTACTCAACTGCTACTTCTAAAATAGTGGAAGTAAAAATGTATACATATAATAAAATTATAACTGATCGCTTTCTGTACATTAGAGTATATGAGAAAAACTACTATCAGGGGCCTTTATAAACGGAATAGAACCCAAAACAATAGTTGTTAGAATTTTTGTCTGTTTGCCTGTGAGTTCGTCGCGCTAATCTCAGAAACGGTTTATCCGATTTCGTTACGGTTTTCACTAATGTCTTGCAGTAAGCGTCGCTTAATATTTACTTAAGTTTCATTTCCATCCATCCATAAATAAAAAAAGTTGTGAATTAATATATTTATGTTATTCTAATCCATAGAACGTAAAAAACCCAGTTCTAAAACAATGCATATGCCACTTCTAAACGTAAGGTAGTTTTTCTGAAGCAAAATGAGAGCAGTTTTCTATAACTAACATAAATGACAATGCAATACGTGTAATGATAGGAGCGGAGGAGCGATGTGAGTGTAAGCGTAGGCTCTATTGCACATCTGTATGTGCGTTGTTGTCCAAAAAGTAATGCTGCTTGTTAACTGGCTCTCAAACGCTGCAAGAGATATCGGTTTAATAATTATTATGATGGTTGAGTTATAACCACACAGCTGAATAACTTACACAATCTACACGTTAATTATAACGACAAATGAAATACTATGCAGATAGCGACATCAAAATCGATGATCGTGAAAAATAACAGTTTGTTAACTTAACTAAATGTTTTGTAAATTTAAAACGTTATTTGTAGCGGTTATGGTTTCTAATACAAGCTTGTATAGCGTACTCTTGGGATCCCGTTGGACTCCGTTGGTATTGTTACAGAGAAATCGTCATGCCATGTCGGCAGCTCGGTAAAATTCAAACTCGGATAGACTTACCTATCTACCAACCCACACGGGAGCACTGAGCTGGAGTATAGTAGTACTGAGCTGGAGCTGTTAAATCCTCCTCAGTTATGAGGAGAGATGTGTTTTGGAGCAAAATAATACAATTCTAATTAGAATTTGTGAAACCTTTAGCCGCTTACTGAAAAAATCAATATAATATAAAGAGCTAATATTTTTTATGGTACAATATTGATGGAGAATAAATAAATATTGCCTCACTTTCTTCTGTCCATTCCAGCTTTTTACCATTTTACCTTTCTTTATTTCGTTGCGTACGTCGCGGGACGGACAGTTCTGTGATTGTTTTCCATTCCCCAGTAATTGACTTGCGGCGGTCCCCATAATTGTTGTCACGTTCAGTCATTTGTTTAGTTTATACGTGCGTTTCGTGAACGGATGGATTAAAAACAAAATACAAATACATTCAGTATCAGTTCCAAAGTTGAGGGTTAGGATGGAACACAAAATTATTCACGAAACTTAACATTTGTGGAGCTGCCTGGATGCTCCAAAACCAAGCCGAGAACTGTGCCATTTCGTCATGGTCATGTTACAACTAATAATAGAGAAAAGTTAAAACTATGGACCAACGCGGTAATCAAGGGTGGAATGGCCGACTTCACACACCTCTGAGAACATTAGGAATAATTCTCAGATGTACAGGCTACCTCACGATTATTTTCTTCGCCGTACCAAGTGACATATAATTTCTAATTCGAACCTTATGATCTGTGCAAGAGACTGACATTTAGATCCGATGCAATCCCTTTTTACTACAGAGCTTTTATGTAGTTTACTAATGGATTATATCAGTTATAACCGAATATCATCTGAGCAAATTTTGGAATAAATTGTTTTACCATAGGTGCTAATGTTATCTTCTGTAGCGACAATAAATCAGCTTGGCCTTCAATGTTATTAAACGAACTCCCCTTATAACGCGGAGTAACTTTAAATGGACATGGCAGTTCGTTGCAAGCGATGTAAATACTAACTAATTTATTACTGACACTTGACCATGTTTGTTTTTCTTCGTGTCTTGGTTGGCGCAGTGTGCATTTAATATACAATAATTGCTTCGACGCTAAAGAAAAATACACGTACTAGCCGGAAGTTAAGTTTTCTTTGGGTGCCATTACGCACATTATTATCATTGCCATTACCACATAACGGCTTATACAAGAACGAAGCAATTAATAAGTAATATTTGAGTATTGGCCGGGACCTAATTGCAGTTAACGCTCAATTTTCTACTCAACTATTATCAGACTGCTAAATCGCGATCTGCATCCACCAATTTTACGTCCGATTTAACGAAACATATGAACATTTTTTTATAGCATTTATAGTAATGAACGTAATAAAACTAATGTGTATTTCCACTTTTAAATCCTATCTAGTACCTATCACTAGATAGGTATCGTATAAAATCGTCAATATTTATTTTTGGATGTCTTACGAAAAAGTTAAGTTTTGGGAAAAAAACGGGTCTGTACATATTTGGGTATATGCTTAAAATACATTTTATATTAGGAGTGTAAATCATCATTTTAACTTAACAGTAAAATGTTATTGTTTTAAATAGCATTGTGTCGTGTCGGTTCTGATGTGATTTCATTCATTTTATAAGTGAAATACAGTTTGATATAATTATCAAATATCAATGGTACTAATGCACCACGTCCATATTTCTTACACTTATTTTTACCCTTCAGCAAGTCACGGAGATCGGTCCCTTTATTCAAGCAAAATCATCTTACAATGAAGGGGAAAATTTTGTGAATAATACCCCTCATGACACCCCATTACTTTATCCTGAGGGTGAGATTTTTGCTATGGTTTTCGCTTGCGCAAAGGCGATAACGTAAATACCATGGTTAACACTTGTAGTGTGTTATTACTTCCTTTAAAATGTAGGGGTTATGAAGGGAGGGTAGTTGTAATTATCAAAGGATTTGAGTTTCGAATATCAAAGGATTTTCTAGTGTTAGAAGTTCTGATGGTTAATATGTATGTTTGAGATCTAAGACAGTTTTGGAGTTAAATACAACAAAGGTAAAATGAAAAGAAAAAATATTTACTTAATAAAACTAATGAATAAACTGAATTAATATGTAAGAATGAATTATGAAAACGTTGTATACTTTTTAGTATTGTATATTAGTATGTATTTAATACCTATGGGTCAGGTATCTTGTTCATTTCTGTTTAATGAGAGAAAATTATAACCGATTCAAAATGCTTCATTCAATTGATTGGCTTGTACTATATTTACAATAAGTTAGCGAGTTTAATGAAAAACAAATAGAGTGTATTTAAATCCTTTTGAAATTAATTACATTGAATCAAACTTAAATAATGCTACGAGTATATTGTATATAAATAAAACCAGACAAAAAGTTTATGTTCACGCATCTATAGTTGTTGATGTAAAACACAATAGAATGAATAATATATATATGGAAAGTCAATAAACATACATAAAAGATTAGTGCGTTTTATCTTTCAAAACTATAAAGCTACTCGTTAGGGAATCTTCAATCACAATTTACGTACGACTTTTTTAATAAGTATACATTATATTATTGAAAAATAAGAAGTTTTAAATTAAAATGACACTATAGTCTATCGACAAGAGAACGCGATGCCCATACGCAAAGCACGGACGGCCAGTGTCCACGTGAGCCCGCTTATCTATTTGTGCGTGTGTGCATAATGGCCCTAACATTGCTTACAATAATGCAAGATAATCAGTCATTTAGTAAAATAACGAAATAATGGTAACGTCTGAACTCTCCATACAAAATGCTTTCAATAATAAAATTAAAGCATTTTGATTATTTTTGTGGATGTAAAGTTTAGATTCCATTGCGCTGATAATGTAGGTAATACTAACTAGAATTTTACAAAAAAAAAATAATGAAAAAACACGTGTAAAGCCATAAGCTTTGGTGTGGCAATTGTATAAAAATCTATGATTTGTATAGATTTTTGTGTAGGCTATGCCTGAAAATGGCTATTGGTTTTTTGATATATTTAGGGATAATGAATTTATACTTCAGGAGATAAGATACGTTCTTGGTACTTCGTCTATAATACACGTATCTTTTGAACGTTACATGATTAAACTTGAATTATTTATTTTCGTTTTCTAATTCACCTACTAAATCTAACATTCACAGCCATTATTCGTTTATTTAAGGTATGCATCCATTACTGGATTGTTCTACTTTTACATGTACCAAATTAAAAAAAATCCGTCTAGTCAATTCGAATAATATATAAAACCTATAAAAAATATAAACATAAATAAAACCTATAATAACCGTAAAAGTGCTTCAATCTTTTTGATTAGAGCGAATTGTCTTGGATTATACAAGCACATCAATCTTTTTTCTTTTAAATGATATCGCGCATCCATGCCCGGTACACACCTCAGACATTTACTTTGTGCCCCAGAAATAAATCACTTTGTATCCATTCACACATAAACGCCCAATCATTGAACGCAACGCCATAAGGGTTGTACAGCGGAAGTTATTCTCTTCAAAGCTATTTGAATCTAACATTGTCTCTTACCTCCTTCGTATCGGATAACAAAATATTGTGCTACCCTTTTGAATATTAACTGTGAAACCCTATTTAATGGTTATCTAAATTATTCAAGGCTCTGCATATTGACCAGGTGAATACGAAATGCAACGACAGCCAGCGAGGAAGGACCTTTTTATGAAATCGCCTCTCGTTCAGGAATGGTTTAACGGAATGACCAGACAGGTCAAGTTTCAATGGCCAATCTGTTATAAGTTTATTGCCAGGCTGACGTGTTGACAAATCTGAGACCCGTACGTTATATTGCTGATGTCAGTTGGATCTTGTCGAGACTGGTTGTACAAAATCCTTACCACTTCTTTCATGTACTGTAAAACACTAACATGATAAAATAAATTACAGTTGGAATAAATTTTCCTAGTAATTCCGTTTGCATGAAATTAGTAAATGCTCCTATTAAAATAAGGTGGCCTTTGGTTAACCCTCTGGGTAACGTGGTAGAGTACGACAGCAATCCTGATGTATCCCATGAAGACAATGTGGGTAGAAGACCATTGGATTTTAGTGGGTATTTTGTCCACAGCCATGAATCTCTACGAGGAATGACGCGTGAAGGTTTTTTCTCAGCACTAAATAAGAAAATAATCGAGATACGATGTATAATTAGGTACAAATCTAGTTCCATCAATGAATTCACGAAGAGCTTATCGCGTGTCGTCTTAGACTAAATTATTGGTGATCGACCGATTCAACATCTTCAACATTATTAAGTTGGTTTGTTGAGTGGATGGAAAGGTGTAAGGATGGATAATTAGATGGATGGATGTTTGGTTGGGTATCCAGCTTTTAGGTTGATATGGATATTTGGGTGGTTTGATATTTGGGTGGATAGATATGTGGGTGGATGGATGGTTGGGTGGATAAATGTCCATTAGTAGAAAAATTTAATATGCATATCCTGGGTATTGAGGGCATGTTTATCATTGGTGTCAGTCGATAAATGATAAGTAAAATATTCGGGTTGCATTGTGGACTGTGCCCTAGGCCACGTTGATTACGAGGAGTTCATACAAAATATTTTATTATAACATAGTGTAAAACAAAGTTTATATTTATCTTAACAAGATAACCGCAAAAACGCTGTTTTATCAACAGATAAATTCTTATAATTTATGAAAAAATTTTCAACCACCTGATGAAAATTAACAATATTTTTTTAGGTCAGGTAAATATCTGTCAATATAAATATCAAGTTTCTCGAAGCAAAGCTTGCTAACTTGCTAACGTTAGTACAACTGGCGATTGCTTTGTTGTTGCTTTTGAGAATTATTCATAAATTGATCTATACGAATTTATGAACAATGCTTAAAAGCAAAGGTCGATGCCTTTACAAAGTAATCTCGTGATTCCTGCATACAGAGCTTAAATTTATGGGTGTTAAGGGTAAAGATGTCACATAGCGCTGTAAACACGAAGTTAAAGTGTTTCTGGAACTGTATCTCTGGATTTTTAGCATTAAGCTTTTTGTATTTTTATTACAAATATTTTCTATTCTTACTGGAGTTTTAGCACGTAGTTATAATTCCGTAGATCTAGACAGTCTCATACACTTTCTATCAACTGATTTTAACATCTATTGTTATTATATTAAAAACAAAAAAGAGCAATTAGTTATGTCATCCATATACATACATAATTATCATAACGAAATGAGGTTTTATATGTTGATGGCCAATGAAAGAATTGATGTGAGACCTAATAAGCTGTCGCCGACCGTCCACAGACATCGGCTTAGAGTAGAAATAGGTATACTGATTACTGGCGCTTTGAAACTGATAGGACCATATTACATACACGTATACATGATAATTGCCAGGATTAAACTAGATAGTAAAGGCCCCGTGAGACAACCTAACGGAGTATGACCAGGGATTGTTGGCTTAGCTCACTGATGGACGGAACCCTTTCAGTTATCAGTACTTTTTAATTATAGTGCACTACAATTAGAGGTTAAGCTGTTATGGCTTTATGAAATTACTTGTTAAGTACAAACTGATAAATTGTTTGGTACTATTTAACTTATAAGAAAATTGTAACAAGACCGAATTCGATCACCGAATACTTTATTTTCAATTTTAATCTAGATATACTTCGTTATTTGTAAAGAAAATTAGATAATGTGTGCGTGTAATCTTTACGCGGGATAGAAGTGAAACTTAACAGTTTATATCACTCTAACCTTTAAAAGAATTCTCACTCAATTATAAAAGTAATTGAAAAAAAAGTTTAATCTCTTTTTTTTGACGACCTCGTAGCCCAGTTGGTAGTGACCCTGCCTGCCGAGCGTGGGGTCCCGGATTCGATTCCCGGCCGGGGCAGACATTTATGTGACAGATAAATGTTTGTTCTCGGGTCATGGGTGTTTGTGATGTGATAATTGTGTATGTCCATGCCACCCGCAACACAGGGAATCCTAGTGCGGGGGTGTGAGTGTGTGAACGTTTATTTATTTATTATTATTTATTAAATACTTAACACAGCTCATGTCTACATATCCTTGTTAAAAATAATACAGAATGAATGGTCAGACAATTTACAAAAATATATCAATAAATATAAAAAAATCATCCAGTAATTTTCAATATTCCATTAGAGCCGTTACATTATTACTTATTTAATTAAAAAAATTTTACCAATAGATTAATTAGTTTGCGACTAGTTGGCAAATAATGGAAACTATGTAAACATACTATAAAACACTGCGCGTTACTTCCGTACGAAAAAATCTAAATTACTCTGAAGAGACCCCTAAAAAAAGTTTTATTTCAATAATTCTTTTCAGGATATTTATCTGTACACCGTACTGTACATCAGCGGGATCTTCCAAAGCGAAAAGGAACCGGAATACTAGTATAACATAAAGTATTATTATAAATAATAAATATATTAAATCATGTGATAAATCGTACTAACATAAAATACATCGCAACGGCCAACCAAAACACTAACCTCAGCATTATAGCACTTAATATAGATCATTATTATGTTGTCCCACTGCTGGGCACACGACACGTCCTCTCTCACAATGAGAGGGTTCAGGTCATTGTCTGCCACGCTGGCCAAGTTATAGATAATAGAATAAAACGAACAGTTATTCTTGCTTTAACATCACGCACGCTCGTTCATTGTTCAAAGCTAATAAATTCTGTGTATCGCCGTAGAGAGCGGTATCAGCGGGACAATTTAAAATTATTGCGCTTGGTTAGCATAGGTTTTACACCTGAATGGAGAACGGAATGTTCAATAAATAAGTTGTATTGTTGGTGCGTAATTCTTGTTTTGTTGTATTTTGTTATTGAGAGCGAAATGCCATCTCTATTGTTAGGTTTAACTGCGGCGATAAGACGTTTAAATTTGGAACTGTACATTTTCGCACCTCTGTGTCACTGTGGAGTTTATATTTGATTTATTGTATCAATATTTACGTACCACCTTATTTTATGAATATGTATTGTATATGTATATATTTATAATATTGTTACGTGTCAGGATCCGTAGGCTCGTAAAATGCCACAATAGTTCCGCAGAGACTTTATTTTACTTCACACACACTTCACAATCACAGTTACACTCGGAAATCGCAGGTATTCGCTTCGTAGGGAGAGAACTCTTCGCTTCGTATTCGAAAACCGAATGCCTTGTGGCCGACCTTGCCCGCTATTTATATCGATTTCGGGGCTTCCAGATCCTTCCACGGCCTTCGTGGAAGTAAACAACAACAACAATAATTCCCGGAAATCGACATAACAACAGCGGGTCAGGTAAACAACCCCATTTCAGCCCTCATGTATGCCAATCTCGCGCCTTATGCCTTAGGCATAAACGCCAAAGGTGTTTCGTGGAGACTCAATTGCACGACAACACAAATACACAGTTGCAGTCACACTCGTTGATCGCAGGTATTTCGCTTCGCAGAGAGAACTTTTCGCTTTCGTATTCGGGATCTGAACGACCCGCGGGCGGCCCTGACCGCTATTTAAACCAAACGTTCTACGCTTTTCACGTCAATATCCTCGGAAAACAATAGAACATCACTGACGCATGTAATAAAACAACCGTGTCGCAATAATAACAATTGCACAAGTCATAAGGGCGAAAATAAGCGTATGTGCTCGAGAAAGTTCTTATGAGTATCTGGTTTTTATGGCCGCTATTGTTGTCCGCTAAACTTTCGGGAGTCTTCATAACAATATATTACCTAACTTTAAGTAGACATTTGCCTTATATTCGAAACGAAGTGAAGAAACAGTTATGTGCCAACGTAATAGAAACATCTCATAAGATCTCACTTTTTGATCACGTCTTTGAATGTTAAGTTTTACTTACATATTCAATATGAACTACTACTGGCAGCACGCACTGGAGATGGTTGTCTTGAAAATCAGCAGAAGCAAAACAGAATATTTATGTGATTTCGGTGGTATCTCTGGTGCTGTCCCAATAACCATAGATAGAAATGTAATACCAATCTGTCCTGATTGCAAATACCTTGTTTCGTTACTCCAGCATGATAGGGAAGTAGATTGGAATGTAAAACAGCGAATCAATGCAGGATCGTAGAAACAGAGACAGGTAACCAGCATCACATGCGACCCGAGAATGACGCTTAAAATTTAAGGTAACTATAATAACTAAGGTAACTATAAGACGATTATAAGACCGGTAATTGTGTACGGCTCGAAATACTGCGTAGCCAAAGTGCGTGAGGAGGAACGTCTCCACTCTGCCGTGATGCGCGACGCGAGTGGATAAGTTTAGGAATGTGTATATAAGGGGTAGTGTAAAAGTAGCGCCTATTATAGATAAAGTAAGAAGTAGAAGGTTAGAATGGTTTAGCACGTCATAAGAAGGGATGAAGACCATGTGACCAAAAAAGCGATGAATATGAATGTGGATGGATATAAAGCGAGAGGAAAATCCAAGAAACGGTGAATGGATTCTATTTGGAGTGATATGAGGCGGAAGTGGACATAAGTATGACAGAAAAGCGCGATGAATCGAAGGAACAGACAAATTGCTCCGACCCCAGATAATGGGATAAGGTAAGGTAAGGTAAGAACTACCTATAGCCTCCAATTAAGACGTTGAAAATAACGCCTTTTCAAAAATATACAACTTATTTTATGGGTCGTTGAGATTGGTCTGAACAGTTACTTATAATAATTCCACAAAGACTCAATACCGTGATTCAGCTTTATGTACAATGCCATCTATTGAGTATTTCTGTGACTATACCACCCTTGTTTGTACTACAGCCTAACAAATTTGTACTGTTGTAGGGCACTCATTCGATGCAAAAACTATTCTGAATTAAATAGCAGGGGTTAACAAATGTAACGAGCTCTACACTTCCGAGTTCGTGTCGCGTCTATGCGCAAAAAATCAATACATCTTTAGGCTCTTTGATTAAGGTACGTACGTATTTGAGTATTTAACGTCCAAGTTTGGTACCAGACTACCTAGTTAAATTGTTTCACTAGGTTTACTATTTGGGAATTAACTTGTTTTACGACGATTATATCAGAGCACCATGTAGTTGTCTCGCACTTCAGTAGGGAAGACGACGTCTTATACGGCAACTCTTACGACGGAACATAAATACATTCCTTGCTTTCCACAATCATTAATTTTGATTGCCGAACTGCGCTCACAATGTTATAGGTACAAAAATGTATTAAACTTTCATAGCTTTCGTTAAGAATTTAAGATTTCATTTATCACAGGGGGTAAATACTAGTTTGTTACAAAATATGTACATATGTTATAGTATAAAGTTAGTACAAAGATATTACTTATTTCAGAATAAAATCTCCTCCAGCAGTCCTAAAATTTTCTTTATACAAAAAACGTCTATTAATAGGTTTTTCTGCAAATGTGTAGTATATGTATAAGTAGGTATAACTAAAGAGTTATCGTTGCTATATTAATAATTATTCTGTAATTATACTTTTAGTACGTACTCACAGTTTTCGCTTATATTATTTTCAGTGCGTCACTAGAATGCACTTTAGTTTATGTTTATATAGACCATAATTGACCAAAAGTGGTCTCGAAGATTGACCAAAATGCGCATTGCCGATGTGGTTATACTAATCCCGCTTCTGATTCAGCTAAAGCCAAGTTAGTCACACAAGAACACAAGCTCAGATTATTATACACAATAATACACAGCAATCTATTGTTATACCCTAATTATGTTTTTCCAAACAGTTAAATAATTGTGTCGCTCCAATGTAACCCCATTTTATGGCACTGAAAACGATCTTTGACCCTTTATAAATAAGTTTATGAAAGGCAAATAAAATAATTTTATTACAACAACAGCTTTCGTCGTCTGTCTGTCTGCCTTAACTCGGAATTCACAATGAATTGTTTTTGTAGGAGCGAAAACTAAGTTCTCCTCGAGTTCCCGAGGAATCAGCAGTCAGTCCTAATTAATTACGTTCTAGAAAATGAGTGAGTCGTTTTGATTTTATGTGGACGTACATACTAAGGAAACAAAGGAAATATTTTAACTAAAATAAGTTTTATTGACCTCGCAATCTTGGTGTTTAGGGTTCCACGCTTGCAATGGAAACGGTATTTTTAAGGATCTTTCAGAATGTTTATCACAGTCAGTTCCGAATGTATAATACGGAAATTCGTAAAAATTTGATACATATATGAGAGTTAATTTGGGGGGCAAATTAGGAAACAAAAAAAATTTCGTGGATAATTTTCTTCGACACATTAAGCATACAAATAAGCAGCCAGGTTACTAGACGGTAAGTGTTCACCGCTTATGGAATATGGTAACATCAGATGACGTTGGAAGTTTATCGTACAGCTTACACGTTGCTGTAGGAAATGTTATAAAAACAGTAATATAGACCGACGAACGATAGGTATCCAGATGGATCTGAGGGAACTTGGCGTTGCAGTGACTTGTGAGGCAATGAGTACTCGGGGTCCAAGATTTTAAAATATAAGATTTTTAAGACCGTTAGTCAAAATTTTCCGTGATAATTAGTCTTAAAACAAGTAAACTTCAACAAAAAACCTTTGGGAATCCCTGATACAGACCATTACTGAAGGATTAAGTAAACCCCCTGCAAATCTGTCACGTTATTTATTCTACTGTCACAACAAGCGGAAATGTTACTGGATAGGCGCGTTATTTGTATGATTTAATCGTGTCTAATGTCGCTTAAACGCACAGAAAATACGTTCCGCGTGCAAATGCACTAATCGTTAAAATTGATTTAACATAAAAAAATTCATAGTGACAAATAAAGATATCGTTGTTTTGCTCTCACAATCGCAAGGAAAAAGCAATTTCGTTTCAGGAAAATTTGTCATTATCTTGAATTGACTTGAAAATGCAACAATAAATGTATTTATGTTAAAACTAGTGCCCTCTCGCATTGCTTTCATTACCATTACCATTTACCATTTTCATTATTATCCATTACCCGGGATTAAGGTATCATAGATTAACCCATCAGCTTCAAATACTCCAATGATTGTCTAAATCTGTTCACCAAATTTAGTTTACTCTGTAATGATAAAAAACTCTACCTATATTAAAATTTCCAAAAAATGTATAGAATCGATACCTGTTACAGATTAAATGTTTGTATAGATTGCGATGTAAGGAACTCGGCCAATCCTCTACCCGTGGTGCACCCTGCCGATCAGCGGACGAAGCTATGGCCATATTTCTCCAGTTGTACATCACTGAGCTCTGTAGTTCAATCCTGATATATATATATATATGTATTCATGCTTAATGATTTCTTATCTACTTGGCTACTTACAACCCTGCTTTTAGAAAGACCTTAAAAAAATTCAACGTCTTTCAGTTGCAGTCTTATACTGTCAGAGAGATAGTTATAAGCAGATTTCCCATCCTCGTTCTTACCTGTCACGCCTCGGTGATACCTTTGGTGTCAAGGACGTTCATGGGTATCAGTGGTCATTCAACCATTTGGTGACATTTGTGCTGCTTATTTGTCGGTTATCGATATGAAGAAAATTAAAAAAGAATAAGTATCCTTTATGTCTGTACTCAACTTATCAAAGTCTCAAGCTTTAAAATTTACAAGTCGGGCAAGTATTTTGAAAACATGACATTCTCTAAGCGTTCCAGTAACTTTGAGCCATTAATGAAATACCAAAAGAGAGTGAAGTCGGCAAATAAACGTCTAATGAGATTGTGATGGCCGCCGCTGTTTTGTTTTGTAGACGGCTTAACGAGCTTACCATTCGGTGTCAGGGAAGGAATGAATGCCTGATTATGACAGTAAGGGAATGGCTTATTTATGTCCCGTCATTGTTCCGAACTCCAACCTCACAATGGGTTAGAGTTGACGGAATTTTGTCATAGTAAAGTATTCAATTATCATTACCATATTGTGCAATTTAATTCCCACATTTGAAATTAATTTCGGTCTTTATTATCGTAGTCCATTACTATGTTATGTTGAATTTGTATAGCAGGATTTAATGTATCACCATGCTGGCTAAGGGCGTTATGGTTAACTTCTCATATCCTTTGAGAACGTCTAATTATATAAAACAATTTTAGATACTTTAAAGATGATTCTGTAATATTATTGAAACGTAGTATATTCTTATAAAATTCACAATAATAAACTGAGTAACTTCACACTCGTTGTATCAGAATGTATTCAGTCTTTAGGTATTAAAAATTTTTGATTATTGTTCAAATTGATCTTTACAATTGTTTATCGACTACGAGTGATGACGTCACCTCGTTGATGAGTGATGCGTTCAATGACTTTTGTTCGGTGATGCGTACAAAATTACTTGAATCAATCAACCGTAACTAATACTCGCCAGTTTTTCAATTAATTACGTCACTCACCTGTTTTCACGTGGGGAAATTCGTTGCGGATACCTCTCCATCGCGGGAGCTACATGCGTATTTTATTGGGTAAAACCACCTTGGACCAATATAATTTCTCATCACCCATAATCCCAATGAGAGCGTACCCGTGACGCCCTCGCGTTCTTCCGCGATCCCGACGTTATTTGTCCTTGTGAACTTGACCTACGCGAACAAAACATTACACTTAAATTAACAGAATCTTTTAATTTCACGTAACGCCTATCCTTGCAATAAAATATGAACCTAGACCAAACAATTTTAAGGCGAAATATCTGTAATACTAAAGTTGTTCCTACATTATTTTTAAAATGAGACTGAGCGTAGGTACGTGCAAAGGACCGTTGGAAGAGCTTTTTTGTAGCTCAGACACACGTGCAGTCTTGACTCTCAAAGGCGAGCTTTCCGTGTTGCCTTTTTAAAGTCTTGGCTCTATGTTTCTCCAAGATTAAAATAATGAATGGCGACTCAGACTAATAGTGAAGGTTCAATAAAAAAGGTGGTTTAATTTGTCATACGTATAAAATATTGGCTATAATTACGTATAAATTATATTTTCACACGTAAAAATTATATTTTCACACGTATAAATTATATATGAGCGTTTTACAATGCTGCGGATGTCATAGATTTCAATTCAGTTGGATTGTAGTAACGGTTAATTTGCAGGAGTGTGGAGAAGCTCTGCATATTATGATTACATTTGACACTTAAACTTTAATCGACCTTCCCTACATCCTGTTGGTTTTCCTTAAAATTAATAATTATTCTTATTTGGGAGATCCTCTAGACTTCTGAAATTCTGACGTTTCCGAACCGATGGTAGATGACCCCACATCCCAGTTGGTAGTCCACGCCCTGTATGCTGAGTGAGATTTCCCAGGTTCGATTCCCGTTTGTGGCAGAAATAATTGTTTCTTCTATCGTCGTGGGTGTTTGTGATGCCTTATCTGTGCATGCCCATGTCCATTTCTAATTGAAACGCTAGTGAAATGAACCAGAGAATGCTAGTGTGGGAATATATGGGTATGTGAAATTTTTATAACAAGATTTATAAAAAGATTATGGTTAATTGAAACGACATAAGTCATTGCAGTAGACTTGACGTTAAGTTCACAGTAAGAGAATTGTAGTCAGTCTAAACAAACTTTTAACGTTCACTGACGGCCAAAATATGAAGAAATCTAGATATCACGGAGTAAAATATTAAAGACTTCCTGATTGGTCTGTGCTTGAATATGTATAATTCACTGTACGCCATGCAGCGGCATGTGATAAGTGGGTATGAGCTCAACTCATCGGTCGATTATCTCAAATGAAGACATTAAATTGCGCGCACGCCGCAAGAGGGAATTGGCGGAGCAAGAGGTGAATGTAAACTAAATACGAGTATACATAGATGTAAAAGGTTTATGCTTAATTTTGTGTTTATAAACTTATATAAATAAATTATACTAGCGAAAACACTATCGCATTTTGTGTACGATAGTAGAATCATTGGCTTAATACTGAGCACGGATCATTTTTGATTATTGGGGAGAAATACAGTTTGTTCCACCGCGCCCCTAAAGTATGGATCGGTGAAGGCGTTCATAGCTACCTAACATAAGTGTATAAAATTCTTATGCCACCTGAAGGCTTTCGCCATGACTTAACGACTGCGATTTGGTGGTAAATCGGTTCTGTATTAATGTGACTAAATAGTAAATAGTATTAATGTGACCTTTGTCACGGAAGTGCTTAAGAAGTTTTATCATTAGCGATCACTAAGTTGTACAAAGTAGTGTTCACTTGGTGGTTAAAAATAGACCATTATCATATAATATTTTTGTTTTCAAATTATCTTTATTGATAACACAAAGCTCTACAATAGCTACCAAACCTAACAATAAAAGAAAATCGGTTTACGTAGGGAAAAACGGTGTACAGAGTGTTTCTTCGTGAATAATGAAGATTTACGAACAGATGACCACTAGATGGAAATCGATCACCGATTATGGACATCTAACTAGAGACCTCAGTGACGCGTTGTCGACCACAATCAGTTTATGAACTGGCTTTAGAATAAAGTTATATATCATATCGATGGTCTTGAGTAGAGCTATTTTTGCATTTCTTATTGCACCCCAGAACCAGTTACATGGACCTCACCGGATGATTTGCGGCATTATCTCAAATTAAGCCATTACATGGCGCGCGCACGCCGGTGCGTGAACAAGCGCCGCCATTAAGGCGAGAGTACAGTTCAAGGTTACGAAACTAACTATATTGAAATAAATCTTCACTCATTCGATCAAGTGTTTTCATTTTTTTTATTCAACAAAACCTTTTTTTAATGTTTAACACACTTTTTAAACTCACCATTGTAATTAAAATTTAATTATATAAGTTCTATTATAATGTTTATAGTTCTGAAACGCTTGCAAGGAATGAACGGTGTAGAGGTGTTACAGCTGTAGTGGTCCACCTTTCTTTGATTTCAAGTCAACCATAACTATTTGTGGTGTGAACGACGGATAAGGTAACAATGATTTTTCCTTTCTAAATAGCTACCAAGCTAAGGAGGGTCCCTTAAGAAGGCGCCGTGAAATGATTTGTTTCAATCGTGATCTTGGAAAGTCTGATAAACGGGTCTCACTTCCAAGTCCGGTAACGCGTCGGTGTTTTTAGGGCTACAGATTTGGAGTAGTAAAAAACTATCTATCAGCTGCAAAGTTCACTAATGGGTTTAGGCCTTTTTCTAACTGGAGCAACCCTGACCGGTCCTGTATTTGTATTATTATTATAAAAGTTTAGTACTTTGTGTTTATAATAGGTGACTTAAAACCATGGTACGAGTATAAGGAGGAATTTACTTGAATATTTCTTCCACAAATTTAACAACGTAGTGATGCAACCTTTGTCAGTTTACGAGCTACTTCGTTATGAAGTGTTCGCTCATAAAGCTTTGGTGATAAAGTGCACTGCTCTCTTAAAATTTAAGTGCTTTTGAGGGCTTCATTTAAAATATTACTGTCTTTATCGAATTATCATTGCAGGAAGTAAGTTTACAATTGTTACGAAGGTTTTCGAAAGGTCAGCCGAAAAGAGGGGGGGGTGGCGGCAATCCAAAATCCTAAAATCTAGGAAAAATCTACCTCGAGCACTTCACGCAATTCAACGCCTTATGTCTTAGGCAAAAGGGCCAAATTTAGGCGAATTAGGCGAAAGAGGCATACTTTGCCATTTTTACCTGCCCCGCTATTGTTCTAGCGATTTTCGGATGTTGTTATTGACTTTACGCGAAAGGCGTCGAAAAGTCTGGAAGGCCCGGAAATCGATATAAATAGCGGGCAGGGTCGCCCACGGAGCATTAACCCCCCGCTCAACCGCTAGGGTTCCGTTACCAGGAGGCTGTTGAAACCCTCGAGTAAAATTCCCGGGTAAGGAGTAATTTACGCACAGTATTATTAAGGTCAGGGAGCGAGCGAACTTAGTTTTTGTCCGAGATATCATTTTTCATTACAGTGATATTCAGCCGTTTCAATTAGGTAAGAAACATCGTATTTAAGAAAAATATTTAGCTGGCTCCAATAACATAACAGTTGCTTGATAAACACGGAGACATCTACCAATGCCGGAAAATGGCGGAATAAGGACCTTTGACGGTTACATTCGAAAGTATGTTCCGCGAAATCGTTTCAAATAGTTTTAATATATCATTCATTTGATTTTATTTGATTATGATTAAGATATAAGTTTATGATTTACTTAAAAATTACTTTTGATTCATCAAGTTATTGGCAAGGCTATTTGAAACTGGTTAGTGATCGTTTTAAAACTTTAGCTGACTTAATAATTCCAAATAGCCGATCAGTCGCACTAACAATTCACTGAAGAATCATGGTGTAGTGTTTACTCTCCAGCCAGGCAATGAATTTCTAAGCTTATCAGTAAACCGAAAATGGTTGTAGAGTTCACAGACTACGAATTTGGCCAGCGGCAGCCCAGCCGTTGCCTGTTAAACATAAGCTAGCCGATTGCATTCCGTAATAAAGTCATTATGTGAATAAACGTTAACAACTATATTTACAAGGCGACTGCGCGTCGGCCATTTAAATTAAACATTGCTATTAGGATACTGTAATAAATGGATGTGGCATTTTTATAGTAATTATTAGTACCGTACATTTGAATTTTGAAGTTGAGATGTTAAATTGTAGCGTAATTAAATTAACATAATTCAACCCTTGTAAATACAAATATTTCATTCAAATTTAATGCGTAATAAATATGTATAAAGTATGTACGAAGAATAAAGATAGTTACAAATATTATACAAGAGACAGGATCATAAGCAAAGGTCTATTGTAATTCGCAAGAAGTTTAAAAATATTTCAGTATAAAACCTTTACTC
>PDGT01000029.1:1726655-1764433 GCA_003671415.1 Megathymus violae | reverse complement strand
TATGTATTTCGTATGTATCACGATTGTATGTACGGATCGTGGTCACGATAGAATTGTTTGAAATAGTATAGTGATAGATAGAAGAAATTAACCAGGTTATTTTTCCAATACATTGATATATTTTTTTAAAACATTTGGGATATAAAAGCCACTACTACTTGAGTCCCCTGCTCGTGGCGTACCTTGCTTAAAAACGGATGAGGCCATGGTGCCAGGTCTACATTTGTCTACAAGTTACATAAATAAAAAAAATTCTGTCCACATTTATCGTTTACCCTATCCAAGCGTTCTAACTCTCCTTCTTTATATCAGATAGGTGCCGCGCCGCGCTTAATTGCATATTGTGGAATTTTTGTAGACGTGGATAACTGGGAGTGGGCAACCCTCGAAACAACGGAGTCAGCGCTGAGTTGTTGGTTTCTGTTAGTTTGGTTGGTGTTGGTCTGGTGGCTGCGACTTAAGATACGTTTTAACCAAAAGTTACGTTCGATATTCTTTCCCCGAACGAAGGGTTACCATTTGTTAGTACAAGTTACTGAAGCAAGGAACTCTGAGATGCACTGACGAGCGTACCTCGTAGGGGAAGCTAATGTGCGTTCACATATGATCCCGAGCCTTTACATATATGCCGAGAGGGCTCCGTAAGTAGGATTTCCACGTAACGCAGATCCACTTCTAATGACACCGGGTATATTGTGAAGATTTATCTGGGGAACGAAAGATTCGCTCTTTGGCAGTTAGCGAAATACTAATATTTTGTAAATGTTTTTATATGAATTACTGTAATTTTTGACTATACAATCTATAGTTAATATTATAAATGAGAAAGTAACTCTGTCTGTCTCTCTGTTACGCTTTGACGGCCAAACCACTGCGCCAATTGTGATGAAGTTGAATACAGAGGTAATTTAAGGTCTGGAAAAGTACATAGGCTAATTTTTTTCCAGAATGTCCTTTTCACTATGTAAAATCACAACGTTTTACAATAAAGTCGTTGACTTTGAGAGATTCATAAAAATAATGTACTGAAAAAATAATTTTTTTAAATACGAAACATAAAAAAAATATATAAATGATTTTCGTTTCAAGAAATGTAAGTCTGAAATACAAACAATTAAAGAATATGTATTAATGATTGTTGTCGTTTATCAAAATACTGAATTAAATAACTCGTCACAGAAAATGTTTCCGATGCCTGAGTTACACGGCTTCGTTTGCACCGATGCAGGGCGATGCAAAAAATTACATGGGAACAAGCAAACGTGCCCACGGCACATAGGGTTGTCAACTAACAAATTCGAACTATATATATTATGGTATAGATGAGTACATGGATGACAAGGATGCCTGGACAAAATTAGTGTTGAAACCAGTTCCGCACAGGTTTAAACTTTTGTAATTATCATATGTTGTTTAAAAGATGTGCTGAGGAGTTTCTTTCGCCGTTTCTTCTCCTCATTGTTAAAGCGTCTTTTCGAAACGGTGGTAGAAGCAAAAAATGACTTTCATAAGTGTATTTACTGAATACCTATATGATTAAATGATTTTGAATTTGAATTTGAACACGAGCCATACCCAGTAATTTTGTGATTTAAACTATTATTATAGTAACGAATTTACTAGTTCAAGAACTAGTTAAAATGATATCTGAGGCTGTCTTCTCACTACGATCTTTATAAGAAACCGAGAACAATCTTGTGAAAATTGATTTATTTCGTGTTAACTTACAATTTGACAAGTAATTAATCAATAAATTGTTTTAATTTAATTTATTAGTTGATGTTTAATTTGACAAAAAAATCTTATCTCAAAGCTTGCATGGAGACTTCGCTCGAGGGGCCCCGAAGCTTATTATCTTTTCAGAGTGATAACAAAAAAAGCTTCAAGATAAGACATGCGACCCGAGAGCTGGAAGGGACAGAACTGGAACAGTTGATCTTTGTCAGACTAAATATTAATCAGTAAATTTATTAATTTCATAAAAAATATTAATTAATTCATCATCATCATTACAACCTATAATTGTCCCTACGCAGGGATCGGGGTCACCTTTTATAATGACAAGGGTTAGAGTCGTATTCGGCAACATTGGCCTAGGGTGTGTTGTCAAAATTCACACACCTTTGAGATGACGGTGAAGAACTCTCGGGTGTGTAGTTTTTCTCATGATGTTTTCCTTCACCGTATCTTCCTTCTGTTACTAATCACTAGTCAAATACAAAAAATCAGTGAATTTAATCAATTTAATTAAGTTATTATTATTGCTTTGTACCAAAATTCCGTCCAAAAAATCAGGTCCAGTTTTGATTTTAATATTATAAAGGTACAGAGATAAAAATTGTATACAATTATCTATTGTCGTCCAAACTAAACCTAAAGAAGGTCTGAAGGCAACCCTAGCTGCACAAAATGTTTACACATTGTATTCCATGTCCTATCATTTCACAGAACTTCGAGAAAATGAGATTTTTTCTGGACTTAGTCTTGTATCCTCAGTTATCGTTTTCATACCTGCATACGTTGATATATGAATATTATGATGGATTCTATTTAATAATAAAACGAGCATAGATCTTATATTTTATGGGAATAGTTCACAGGCGTCCATGAACATCCACAACGCATAAAAGTCCCATTGAGAAGTCCGCATCACCTCTAAGAATGAGTGGGGTTAACGGTTTACAATCGGCTACACTCCAATTGGCAGATTTGACACAATTTAGTGAAAAATTAGATAAGACATCTAAATTTTATAACTGTCACAACAAATGTAGGATTTGACTTGAAATCTGTTGAACGAGAATCTGACTTTCAAATCTCTATAAACCGTTGCTGGTCATGTGAATTTATATAACAGCTAGCAAATGCTCTCGCTTCGCTTCGGAAAATCTATCTTACGCTTAAAGGTAGCACATGCATTTTTCTGGGTTTTTGTCGTTCTGTGAATTAGAAATACATATATTAATTCATAACTTTTTTATTTATGGACGGATTGGAATGAAACAAACTTTACGTTTTAGATGATACTTACTGCAATACATTAGTGAAAACCAGAACAAAATCGGTTAAGCCGTTTCTGAGATTAGCGGGAACAAACGCACAGACAAACAGAGAAACAGACAAAAATTCTAACAACTATTGTTTTGGGTTCTGTTGCGTTAATAAAGGCCCCTAATAATATTTTTTCTCATATATCGTTCATGTACAGAAATCGATTCGTTAGAATTTTATTATTAGAATTGATTATGTCTAAACAATATTTGTCAAGGTTTTATAACACGAATCCCCCAATTGTTTCTTATCGATATTTGTGCAAATTAAACCTTATACTAGCTTCGGTATATTTAACGCATCAAACGCAAAATTGTATATATCACGTATGTATTTTATTTAATATGTGTGTTTACGAATACTTATTTTGCATATATATAAATTAGAAAAATCATAAAAAAAATAGACAATAAACACAGTCATGCGACCCTAGAACTGAAAACTGAAAGCTTTCTCGCAGAGAGTATAAGCATTGCTATAGGTACAACGAAATGCTACCAGTATGTAGGGGTTTGCACAGTTCTTGGTTATATAGTTATTTTAATAATTAATTGTATTTTTAACTTTTGTAAGACTAATATTTAACTTATTTAATTTTAATTTTTATCATATTATTAACAAATTTCCATAAAATTCTATAGTTTGGCTTGAAAGCCTGTACTTTCTTACTTTCTTCTCAGTTTCTGGCCGACAACGCATCAGTGATATATTTGGTCTTGCTGATGTATATATTCATTATAATTTAGATTTTATTTATAATAAATGTATGTTTATTTTGTGGTAAGTTATACGCATGTCTGCACGTCTGTAGATAATGCATTATGCTCGAAGATTGTTGCATATTATATTAATATTTATTTGATAAAAATAGATTTTTGGTAAAATCCAGTACCATTATTTCAAAATCCCCCACAGGAATACTAGATATTCTTGTAATATTTATGAAGTTGTACGTGGACCGTGTACCTTTCGTTGCTCAATGTAATTCACAATCACAATGTAAAAAGAATAACTGAAATAAAAATGCCAGATATGATTATAAATTACCGGATCGGCGTCCCAAAGTTGCTATGAGTTAACAATAACAAAAATAAACATGTTAATCCGAGTGTAACAATGCGATAGCAACCGGTACCCACGGTGACGGCTTGTTTGGTCGATAAACCCTTGCGTATTTTGTGAGATTATTCGTAATACTGTTACAGGGTAAATGTTGTGTACATGGGCTTTTTAACGTTAATTGTGGCAAAAATAAATAGTCGAAATCGTGTTGAGATGTAAAACCGTGGTTTAGGGGATGTAATTTAAGTAATAAATAAACAAATTCTGTTAATTTTGGATTTGGTGATTTTTTTTGATGTTGTTATGGGTTTAATAAAACATGAAAATGACATGGACAAACATAACTAAACTATATACAATAAGCGATCAAAAATATTCTAATTAAAGCATTAAGTTTAATTATAAGGTTTTATCTGTCAATTAAAACCAAGAAATACGGCCGATAGATGGAGTGAAAAGCAAGGAAGATTTTTATGCAAGTGAAAAGCAGGATAGATTTTTATTTAAATAATCGACATTTTCCAGTATTAGATATTTTAAATTCGTTTTGAATTTTGAATTTAGGTACAGTTAAATTTAACTGTGTTCGGTGATTATAAATAATGGCTAATAAAACATATAATGATTTAATTTGCGAGACCTCTGAGTTGATAGGAGAAGCGACTCAAGCTGACGAAGCGGTATTAGAAGCGGGCAGCGCTGAAAGATCTACTTTCCAACCACTGTTATCTGAACTACGAATACGATACACAGTGTTACTAGCGAGGCTTGATGTGGTATACGATCAGATGTTACAGCCTCAAAAGCGCTTGATTGTGAAGCGTCTCCTAGAAGCATGCTTAGGAAGACTGGTGGAGATTAAGCATGATTTGGTGGAGTTAAATCTTTCTGATTACACGTACGATGATGACGAGGTAAGATTAGGTTTTTAATCCTTTGTTAATATATAGTTATATAATCAATTACAATTAGTAATAGATTAAAATAAATGCAGATTTTTTATTTGATACCTTTTTCATAATTCATTCCGTTTATAAGTCACACAAACAATACATATAAATACAGTAATAGTTTAATAATATATTTTATATAACTGTTATAGACGTTAGTACTTTTATCACTTTAGGACGCTGGGATACGATTACCTAAATAAAATAGTTTAATATTCTGCTTAAAAAACTAAATAGATATTTACTTAGTCTAGAGTTTAATGCAATCAAATCTTATCTTTTGCAGATATGTCCTGTGAATAAATGAATTGCATTGATTATAATTTGCAATAAAGTTTACACCATTTATTCATAAATATTAGATTTTATACGGTAACATTTCAGGCTCTGAAAAAACTCCAAGTAACACCTGATGAAGCCGAACCATGCGTGCCACAATTTTTCGTAAGAGAAAGAGAGGACGAAGTGCTTAAAAGACGAGAATTCATTATGGATATCTTAAAGAAACTTGGTCATGAACCACCGAAACCAAAACCATTGGTATTAACAGAACAGCAAGCTGTAATTATCATACAAAGCCATGAAAGGGCTAGACAAGGACGGCTTAGGTAACATTGTCTATAATATTTATGTATATTAATTAGTGTATAGTTCAAATTGGATTTTTTTTTACAAGTTTTAAAAGAATATTCAATATTGAGAGTATATATATTAACTTTTATCCGTGCCATTACCGACACGTTGCTGGTTTTCGGACACTGGAAGTGAAACACGTAAAACATTTTACGAGTGATTCTAAAAAGAGAGTGGCAGCTAAATAATCGGGAAAATAGACAAATAATATGCATAAGTGTTCTCGAGATAAAACCATTACAGAGTTCAGACACTATTACGGACGCAGAATTATATTTGCTCGTCTGTTATTGAGCAAGGTACATCAGTAGCAAGGCAGATTGGTTTTTGTTCCAGGACGGCTGGAACTTCTCACCTTCTATTATTTTTCAGAAGTTATCATAAAAAAGTACTTAGACTAGATTGAAAATATTTGTTAAATATATTTATTTCTGTCTACAGAGTTCAAATACATAATCCGTAGTCGTTAGTAGATTATGAGACTAAGCTTAAACCCTCCAATGTTTGTAATTGAATTCTTTTGAATGACAAAAAAATTTACTGAAAATATACCAGAGATTATGTGATAATCCTCGCTCATTCTCACTTCGTAGACAAATTGCACTAACATTATTAGTGTAGATTTAAACGAAAACATTTCAAGTGGAAAGTAAAATAAACGCAGATTAAAAATTGATAATTCTATTTACCTACAATACTTACACTATGTATAATAGGACCAAAATATTTGCATTGCAAAATCTAATACTTAGATTATTGTCCGTTTCTCCGTATGGCTGTTAGTTCGTCTATCTGACATTCTACATGTAACGATATCTGTGGAAACCACTTAATAGTTTGATGATATTTAATTATATTTTGAATATTTACTTGTGCTATGGGTCACGATTCTTTGCATTGCGGAAAACAGATTCCATTTGAATTTAATATATGATGTAACATATATAATATATACCATGTAACATATATAATACCCATACCCATATTTAAAATGGGTGTCTTTTTAGGAACTTAGTAAACAATGCTTCGAGTAGTTCTTGTAGCTAGTTTAATATGTTTTTTATACATAAAATTAAGGAAACTGACCTATAAATACACGGCAGAAAACAGGGTAAACATGAAAATTATAAACATAAAAAATATATTTGTAATTAAAAGTTGATCGTTATAACTAGTGATTCTATAAGAACTATAAATGTAAAAAATAACACATGACTTTTTAGGGGACAATTCATGAAGGAAATTCGTCTTCTCAAAGAAAAAGGTAGAGATCAGAAGGGTGAAATGTCAGCTACAGCGGCAACAGCTATACAAAGGGTATGGCGAGGGTTTCTAGCAAGGCGGGAGACAAGAATAAGAAAAAGAAAAGAACAGCTTTTGATTGGGATGGAATTGCCACCATATACCGAGTCTCAACAAATAAAAATATCTGAACAAGTAAGCTTATTCAATAAATAATCGATAATGTTTGCTTATGTTATCTAATTAAAATCAAAGAAAAATTAAATTACAAAAGTTCAGACAAAAGTAAAATAAAACGAGTCTTAACTTTAATTTTATTATTTGAATGTTTCAAAAGGTTAAAGAAAGACGCCGAGAACTCCAGAAGCAAAGGCAGAGGGAATATGAAGAAGCCTTAATTAATATAGAAGAACAACTCCGAACTCAACATGGACCTAAAATCAATGAAAGGATAAGCGATGAGCTTAGGAGATGGATTTCGGAATACTACGAACGAACAAACAGACTTCCCGAGTTTCCTTCTGAAGAAGGTGGTGGAAGCAGAGCCATGTTTAGTAGGCAAGGTAATAAAACGTATTACAAGTTAAAAGATATATGTAGGGAATATTTTTATGTAAATTTTTCTAAAGTGATTAAATTAACTTTGTTAATCTTTTATACCTAAGATGGCCTTATAATTTTGTGAATATAAAATATGCAGGGACAGGCGCGGATAGTGATTTGAGCAAAATATCCCCAGTTTCATCGAAGGAGTCAAAACGAAGTAAGGAAAGTAAAGACAAAAAGAATAATAAGAGTGAAGATAATAAAAACAAAGAAGAAGCTGATGATTTACAAGTTTTCAAATGTACAACATCAGCTTTTTTACAGGACATAATTAATGCGAATGAAGAGTAAATATTATTTATTTAAAAGTAGATTTATATTTTTTTTGAAAGTTGATTTATATTTTAGTATTTGATAGTAGTTGAAGAGTAAATTTTATTTGAAATAATTCATAAGCAATAATTCCTAATAGTTTTAATGCAAATTAATATGTTATATTTTAGATACGAAGATATTTGGAAATTTAAAGATGACGAAGATAATCTCCATGAACGATATTACAAAGACATGATAGAAAGAGAGAAAATGGTGAAAATTGAACAAGAAATAAGAAATATTGTTGATGCGATGATGAGAAGTGAGCTAGAATTATTGCAGGCCGCTTTTGATCGAGATCGAGCTCATAAGGGTAAAAAGGCTAAGAAGCCACAGAAAAAGGTAACAATAATACTGTGCTTAGTCAACGATCAGGAAAAAGTATTTAAAGTAGCATATAGAACATTGAAGTCTTAGATAATATTGATGAAGGGATAAATTCATACCTTACTTGTTTAGAACCAGTAAACACACAAAAGCCTTGCATATGATTATCAGTTTGCTACACGTAGTTCTTAAACAGTATAGATTAAAACATCTTTAATATTATTATTATTATTATAGGTTCGTCGTGGAGGTAAAAAAAGTAAAAAAAGGAAGGAGAAGGATTTGACTCCAGATAGATCTACAGAATCGCTTTTTGAGGAGCTTGTAACCAACGGCATCATTCGACCATATCATTTAGTTAAAATTGATGATTTTATTGGAGAGAAAAACTTTGTAGCTTATGAATATAGAAGCCAAGGTCGTGAACCGTCGCCATGTTTAGGAGATATAAGACAATTGGTGAAAGAATATTGCATACTTCCTTTAGGATCTGAGCATGTAAGAACTAATGCTCCATTAGTTCGATCCATGCTTATTGCAGGTGCATTATAAATTTTACATGTGGTTAATTGAAACTTTTAATTAATTATTTTAAAAGTAAATCAAAAAAATAAATCTATTCTATTCACCACCGGGGCAGACATTGATGTGAGGGATAAATGCTTGTTTTTGGGTCGTGAAGTTTTGTGATGTCATATGTCGTCTATGCTATCTGCAACACAAGAAATAGTAGATCGGGGTTGTGAGTTTGAGATTTTGGATTTACTAAAGAATATGTTAGAGTTCTTTACAAACTATATGTTATGTTTATCGACAAGCTATTAGCAAGAAACAAGTTTACATATTATAAGATCAGCGGCGGCTCATTAGATGGACAGTTTGGTTGTTGTGGTTATAATAAAGGTCTCTTTTAAATTCCTTCTAATAACTCTCTGAGGTATTTACTATTAAGTATGTGTCTTAAGCATGTAATGAATGATCTTATATAGGGCTTTGTTGATGCTCAGGTCCACCGGGCAGTGGAAAGAAAATGCTTCTACATGCAATCTGCAGTGAGACTGGAGCTACATTGTTTGACCTAACACCAGCGAATATAGTAGGCAAGTATCCAGGGAAGTCTGGACTAATCATGTTAATACATTTGGTGATGAAGGTATCACGATTACTGCAGCCTTCGGTAATCTGGATGGATGATGCAGAGAAACCGTTTGTGAAGAAAATTCCTAAAACCGACAAAACGGATCCAAAGAGGCTAAAAAAAGATTTAGTGAAGATTATCAAAGGTATTAAATTATTTTATTACTTTTTCTCACAAGCAAATTTCTTTTACAAGCGTCTTTTTTAGGTGATGAGTATACTTTAACAATTCAATACACGAACACATAGTACAAACTATTTTGTATTGGAATATTTTTATTTTCTAGGGATATGCCCAGAAGATCGAGTTCTCTTCATAGGTACTTCTAGAGCTCCTTGGGATGCAGAACAGAAACTTCTGTTCCAGTGCTATGCAAAAGTTGTACAAATACCAAGGCCAGACTACGGAAGCATATCGTTGATGTGGAGAACTAATTTGCATAAAGCTGGTGCTTTATCACCAAGATTGGAAGTGTCTTGCTTATCGAGGGTTTCTGACTCTTATACAATAGGTAATTTTATACCTTTATTTATTTTTTAATATCTGAAATACATTTGTTATTATTACTTATCTTATTATTTCTTATTTATAAATAATTCTAAGTTAAACCATGTCGTTTACTGGTGCAGAAGTCGCTTCATAGAAACCTTACCTAGTTAAATTTATAATTTTATTAGCAATGTAAAAATCGAAGCGTTGAAAATTGTGGTTTAAGCAAATAGTGTATCAACATATTACGTTCAATTGTTAAAAATAAGTTAAAAAACAAGTTAGGCGATATTATGTTTATTATAACGTCAATATTAATCTCCAATTAATATTGAATCAATCGAACTGTAATTATTACAAATCTGTCGGTTGAGATGTTATTATTAACATCATCTACATGTTATTATTAACATCATCTACATGTTATTATTAACATCATGAACATCATCTACGATTAACAGCGATGCCTGAATTCGCAATCCAACCTGCGCGATTAAGTGGCTGGTATTTCACGTCTCTACAGGAACACTGCTAACAGCTCTGGATGCAGTTTTAACAACAAAAAGACGCTTACAACTACGTATCAGAGCGTTGACTGCGCAAGAAGTTGCAGTGCAGTTAAGCTCACGTGAGCCCGTGTACGCCGAACATGTAAGTTTAGTTTGTAAACCCTGATTTAGATTTACCACTTGGTTTTATTCTATCACAACGATTAAGACCAAGGTTAAAATAAGAGTTTGTTAAGTTAAACACCATGGCGGTTAAATAACCACGCTTCGTTTCGTTTCTGGAAACGGATGCTATTATGCATTGCTATCGCTGCAAAGTGCGCCCGCGCCGCGACTTTCAATCCAGAATGTATTATATACATACTAACAATAAAACATAAAGGGGACCGAATATATACATTTAATATATTGAGAATATTTTAACGGAGATAGGCTTTGTTGTAGATACAAAGACCAAAGCATAGTTTTTGGGAGTTTTATGTCTGTCTCTGCGACGTTGAATACGAAAGTTAACATGTATGTACATTCTATCAAGAGGGTAGTAAATATAAAACGCTTTAAAAATTAAACCAAATTCTCAAATAAAAACTACAAAATCGGTGCTAAGTCAAATAGATAGTTAATAGATACTCTAGGTTCATCCCCGCCACATTAGT
Source organism: Megathymus violae (assembly GCA_003671415.1). Taxonomy (NCBI): domain Eukaryota; kingdom Metazoa; phylum Arthropoda; class Insecta; order Lepidoptera; family Hesperiidae; genus Megathymus; species Megathymus violae. The sequence goes on along the minus strand of PDGT01000029.1, from coordinate 1,753,455 downwards.
TTCATTAGTTTTATATTCCGTTAGAAACTTTATCTTCAGAACCTTCAGATCCTCCTAATATTTGAAGGGGATTGGCTCCGAGCCATCTTTTGTACACAAAAAAAGTACATCAAAATCGGTTCTTCAATAACAGAGTTACGACTGTACATACATAAAAAATACATTCACATGAACTACCATTGCAACCCATGCATATTTTTCATACAACAACAATAACAATTCACACAACTAGGAACATCGATACCTAAACAATGCGAGTGCTATTTGTAAAAATACAGCTGCTAATATTAATTACCTATCTTAAATAAAGTTAATTATAACCTGGACAGATAAAGTATTTGTTTAGTTAAAAAAATCACGTAACCCGGATTAGTACTTGTACAGTTATAAGCGCACAAAAAGGCAAATTGTCATAAAGTTATTTGATAGTAACACAAACCTTACCAAAGTTAAATTTTTCAAATATTATTCAATATATTATATCGATTCTATCCTATTACAGTTCTGTTAGAAAAGAAAGTATATGTGCCTAATTTTGAATGTACAGGAATCTGCTGCTGAATCATGGTGGGCAAAAACACCCATGGAAAGACGTCGACAAAAAGTGCTGCAGAAGTTACAGGAGCTGGAGATGGAGAATGAAGAGCGGGTTGCTGCTTCCAAATAGAGTTTTATTGTTCTCTTGTAGACTCGTAGGACTCTTCCAGTAATAAGAATCGTATACAATGATACTATTGGCCATTTACTTCAAGTAGTTAAATCAATTATATCAAAACAGTTAAGTATATCTTACGATATGGTATTAAGTTATTGGTTTAATAAAAATACAAAATACTATTTATAAAAACTATACAATTTACTTACAATAAATTCGACAAATTTTCTTACTTATGATGAATTTTTACGTTCTTACTTCAATAAAGGAAGAGATTCTCAATTCGTTTGTACTTCATTATGTTTGTTATCTCAGTACTCTATCATTTGTCATCCGATTTGGAAATTTCCTTTTTTATTTGAGAGGGAATACTCTTTGTTTCGTCCTACTCAAATTTGAAAAAAAATCTTTTTAAGTGTGAAAAATAGAAATCGAAACCAAATAATTCACGTTCTTAGAATTAAAGTAGTTTTTTTTTCTGTTAAAATATTTGTTATTTCAGCCAGCTTCATTTTACTTAATAATGTCGCGAAATAGCATTCAGTGAAAGAAAACTTTTACCACTTTACTCCTGTAAGTATAAATAAAAGCACTTAGTTTTCCAATGTGTCTCATTTATTCCTCCTAATGATAATGAGCCTTGTTCCTTAGTTTGCAAACAAACAGAACAAGACCCGAAAACTTTGAGAACCGACAGCGGAGAAACTTCCTGTAACTGTAATGGAGAAAATATCTTAAATAAGGATTAAAGTGAAAGAATGGGATACCTATTTTAAACTAGCAGAATTTTCAACCGTGCCTGTAATGAATAGTTTAAAATGGTGGCCTTCTCTTTCCGAGCCCTACAACAGATTCAGATTCGACTACGAATGTAAATGTATCTCATTTCAATGAATAACTGAATTTATTTAATTACGTGTACAATATGTTGTAACAATATTAAATCTAGATACATGCATACCCTGCCGGTGAGTTCAGCGTACACATACTATATCCTACATCTATCTATATATACTAATAATTGTAACTGATCGCTTTCTGTACATGAACGATATATGAGAAAAAACATTATTAGGGACCTTTATTAACGCAATAGAACACAAAACCATAGTTGTTATAAGTTAAGTCTGTTGGTCTATTTGTCTGTGCGTTTCTTCGTGCTAATCTCTGAAACGGCTTAACCGATTTCGTTTTGGTTTTCACTAATTCACTGCAGTAAGCATCACTTAATGCTTAAAGTTTGTTTCATTGCAATCGATTCATAAAAAAGTTATAAATCAATTTAAAATAATATAGGTCCTATTTCTTAGTGTAAGGCGTACTTTTTCTAAAGCGAAGTGAGGGCATTTTGCTATTCTTTTTATAAAAATTTGTCATAAATACTATTTAAGAAGTTAATCTCAATAAATTATAAATCTATAACATTTTAATATTAACTGACGGTTAGATCTTCGAAAATGTTTAGAAGAAACAAAAAAAAACTACGTAGAAATAGTATTCAGTTCTGTCCAATTCAATGTTCCAATGTCCATACTATTCACTAAAATTCAGTGAGGTGGCAAATTCGTTCATTGTCGTTACAACCCATAACCATCTCACTGCTGGGCTCAGATCTCCTCCTCATAATGACAGGGGTAAGGCCATAAGCCATCACTCTGGCCGAGTGCTGGTTTACAGATTTCATGCCACTATGTGCTGCTGTATGTTCGTTATATATTACATACACACCATATTGTCATACAAATTCTGTCTTTACAAATTCTTCAAAATACTTTCATAGATTATGAAAAGAGAACTTATTTACCATCAAGGAGTTAGACCATTTATCAATATTATCAACACCAATGAATCCGCCTGTCAAAATCTCCCAACACCTTAAAAGCAATTGACGGCAATGAGTCATCAAAATTAACCCCATTTCCTTCCGAGCTCCATAACTTCGGTTCTCGAACATCTCTGCCATGCTTAAAGGAAATGGAAAAAATCCGTCTCATGAAAGTTGCATTACTTCATTGGAGAAAATCTTCAAAGCAAAAAGGGGTCTACTCATAGAGAGCGTTTCCATGGTTTAGTATCTTGCGGCTATTGCGCTATATTTTGTTCGTGGCTCATTATAGGACTGTTGACCTGTTCACAGTTTTGTCTAGTCGAGGAGAGAGTTTTATCACGCTGCTTCCTTGTAAAATAGTGGAGAGGTGAGAGACCAATCCGATCTTTTCTCATTCATTCCGTCTTACAAGCAGTTTTTTTTAACTCCACTATTGGAACTTTTGGTTTTTCTTAAGTAACGTCACTCGGTCCTGCGCCTTTTGAATTCACTGGATATTCGCTATCCTCACCACCTCCTCAGTCTACCTAGTTGACAGGTTGGATTAAGATGTTATCGCCATTCAATAAACTTTCTTCTCTTATCCGATCCTCTGGAAATATTAGGCTAGTCCTGTTCCACTTCATGTTATGGACTTTGTCAGTTAATCCATGATTGCCTCTAGATTACAGCATTAAAGAACATGTATGATATGTTCCGAAATGTCATATCCATACGGGCATAGCTCTCACCATAACATACTTTGCGACTAAATTCATTTAACCTATTCTAAATAATTATTAACGTAACGAACTATATTATGGAAACAGCTACTACAACTGCTATGCTATGTTACTGCAAGCCCCGCAACTGGTAATTTTCACACGGACGTTTTTGAGGGGTGAAATTAAAGCTTCGCCGATTTAAAATGTCTGAATGCCGTTTTATGTAAATGCATTGCTATCTTTCGAAATAAATCGTGCATTCATGCAGAGATTGATGGTCATGGTCCGTTTCACATAGCGGAGATTTGCTTTTTTACCTTTTCTAATACTATTGGGTACAGACAGCACTTTTACGCATTACGTTGTAAATTATTAAGTCTTGTGTAGTAAATGAATAAATTGAAGATAACGCTTTTGTACTAAGATTGTCTGCGTAGCAAGTGACATATGAGTATACAGATGAGACATCTAAAAAACACAAGACCAGAAAAACATATTTACCTTTTACATAAATGTCTCGCCCAGCTGGTAAAGGAACCCCTTGTTCGGTAGGTAGGATCACTACCTACGGGGCCACAGCATGCATGGCCTAATTTATTAGAATAATAATTATGGTGATACAATATAATTATAGTCGAAAACCAAATAGATGTGTCAAATGATAGTGAATGGGTACAGACAGATATATACCCATTAGAATATCCATAATACTAGGAGCGTCGTTGGTCCGTTGTCCAATACAGTTATGTTGAACCTGTTTTTTAATTGTTACTTCAACATTATAATTTGAATATTCTTACATTAAAAATTTGATGGTAGATTTTTAACAGAAGATGGTAGCGAGCCTGCGATAAAGATACCTTAACACGTGTATGATCTAGATTCGATGGTACTGAGCATCTCCAAAGAAGTAATTTGTAGTCATGATGTCAATTAACAACGAATTGCTGCGAACTGCAATTAACAATTAATAACGAACGTGCACAAAGATGAATGGAGACGTCACCCCTAACTATGATACACACCCGGAAACATACATCAGACACAATAGGCAGGTGTCTATGCAATGTTAAAACTTATGATGTTTTGGCAGATTTAACTCTGCTTTTTATCATACGATTTTGTTGAACGTTCGCACATGTGATGAGTCGCTGGTCCATGGCCATTGGCCGTACGCTTCGGAGATAAATATTACCAGTTTAGTCAATAACGTAGTACCAGTGAAACAAACAACAGCGTAATTAATAGCGGATATAAATTGTGCCGTGAAATTAATTCGAGGTCAGCGTTGCGTACATACTTGTAGGAAACATAACAAGCAAGCCACTATAAGTTCAGCGCTGGAAAGGAATATTTTCGAATAATAACTGTAGAAGTCTTTCAGGGTTTCGGGTCTAGTAAAATTGCCGATGTAACTGTTAAGTGTATAGGGTAGGAAATTTATAATTTATTGCCTTTAAGATCAGAATGAAAATCGAAGAGCGAAAATAGGGTTTTAGTTTAATACATTGTATTACTCATATCAACCGTCAGTGAGGGAGTAAATAAAGGGAGTGTACGTGTGCAACACTAAAAGTATTAATGATAAGTTGCCAGCCAAGATGGAAGCGCAGGCCTCCAAAGTAAACCTGATGAAATAACATTAAAGGAAAAGAAAGAATTGTAATGTAACTTCTAGACATACTTGTATCTGAGAACTGGGTGAAAAAAAAAGTGTTAGGTTAAGAAATATTTTAAGAATATCTTTTTCCTAACTTCATTACTAATATAACTATTTTAAAATAACGTAATATCTTAGAAATAAGGCGCAGGTAACTCGCGGTAAATAGATGAAATATGGTCGTATTTACCTTTGGAAAGATTAATGTTAGCCATCCAACAAATGAAACTACCCCACGCTTCGCTTCGGAAAACATAATCGCGAAGTTCATAAATATTAAACACATTTGAAACAATAATTTGTATTATCAGACTTTTGATATTTCTTTTACTATCACCTTATAAATTAAACCTTCTTTGCGAATCACTATTTGTAATTACAATTTGTCTAATATTTTTTGAGTTTGTTACGTTTATACAAAGGCATTGTTCAGTTCATATGTTTTCATTGGTATTTCAGTAACACGTGTCCTATAGATTTGTAACATATACGTAGGTTTCGTTTTCGTTATTTCATTGTGAAATAAAAGTTATGTGTACAAAAAATAAAATTTACGCCTTGTTTTGCTGACATGTCCTTGACATTACAAAAGTCGTATTATAGTATAGTAATTATCGTATTGAATGTTGTGTCAGTTTTGTGACGCTGTATTCTTGGTTTGGTTTACGCACATTTTTGCAAGGTAAGACGATTATTTTCTACATACATTCCTATACAACTTCCATCCACCGGGCAGGAGCTCCTAGGGACCGATCAGTTAGCCTGAAGTACGCTCAAACATGGAAAATTATAGTTCCGGAAAACCCTAGGAGACTAAACTTTTTATTCATGAACGAAAAAGATGAATGTATACTAAAATATTTACCGATGCAACATGGGTCAAGGAGAAACGATATTAGCACAGCCTGACTATTTCATATATTTGGCACATACATGTTTCTATGTCTGGCTTCAAATCAACAGCAATATTCAACGGCAGAGGTCATTTCAGTAATGGTGTAAAATAGTTATCTACAGATATAATACAATTCTAACAGGTCGCTTGCTGTACATGAAGGATATATGAAGAAAACAATTATTAGGGACTTTTATTATCGCAATAGAACTCAAAACATTAGTTGTTAGAATTTTCGTCCGTTTATTTGTGTTTGTGTACGCTAGTTTACGAAAAATTAAAGTTTCAATGCATTTCAGCCTTAAATAAAAAAGGTATAAAGAGAAAAACCCAATCCTAAAACTATGTATGTAGGTGCTATTTATGAACGCAAGGCGTAGTTTTTCTGAAGAATGGCGAGAGCGGTTTGCTAGTAATGACTGTAATTGTATTTAATATAAACAATTCTTATTAAACGTATGTGTATTTTCTCCAATTATATTCTATTTCACGATACAAGACCATTACCATGTGTGTACGAACATCTGCGGTTACCAAGCGAGATCTTCTCCGCGATCCGCCTGCCATCTGTCCACGTGGTTAAAAACAAATTAATTCGGCGCCGGTCCCACCGCTAGATTAATTAGATACCCCTACATTACAAACGATCGTGTTTGTTAACTGGCTGCCCATTTAAAAGATATTGATTGTTCCTGCCTTAGTCGTCAGTGACCTTGTCCGCTGAAGGGTCTTCGGGTTAGATTCGGGGCTGACATTCATGTGATAAATCAATGTTGGACTTCAGAATTTTGTTTAAACTATTTATTTATATGTCCGATGTCCCCACGTATCGGTTGATGCCTTTTTTGTTTACTGTTTAAACTAAAATCCTTAACGTTACTTTTATTACTTTTTAACAATTATAATTTATGATACCTAGTCAATGTGACAGTATTGTATGAAGAAAAGGGCTGATACCCGCCTTAAGACTTAGTTCTGCTAAGATAATATCATTGTGTCACACTTTCAATGCGGCCTCGATTCGATTAGTTCGATCTGAAAAATTCATCACTGGTTCTAGAGTTATTTTAATGACATTTTTTCGTCAGAATCAAACTGATTTAATTATATATTAACTTCACCGATTTCCAGCTCGCTTAGTGGCTACAAGACGACTGCCTGCATGGTGTGTTGAACATAAAAATATAAAATAAATACATACACTCAACTGACTTATAATGGCATTTTCTCACAACTACCGGAAGGCAAAATCTAAAGTTAATATCGATATATTTTATGTTACATTGAATAATAAATTATATATTATCGTTACCACATCCGTAACTATCGTAGAATTTACAACTGAATTTTATCAAGCTAACAAACCAGGCGGCCAGTATGTGTTGCTTTGAAAATCATAGAATTTCTAAAAGTTAAACACTTAATAGTTGTTCACTGATATAATCAAGCAAACAATTATATACCGCGTGGTATCTAAACTGTGTGTAGCCCATCTACAACGCGCGCATGGGTGACACTTTATTAGTCTAAGGCCTTACATTGAGTATATAAGTTGCTCACTTTAGCTCTACTGACGTAACATCAGAATTACGTCTCTCTTCACTCTCATGCAACGAAATGTGTCTAAAAGTGACGCTTCCTTGAAATTTCACTTCAAAAATCAAGCAAGAATTGCAAATATTGTTTAAATTCCAAACCACATTCCGTTTCATGAGGGTATTTTGAAAAACTGTATTTATACACAATAAAGAACATTTCTTTGTATGTATTGACGACAAAATTGTATCCTTCATGATATTCTTATTGTAATACAAGAAAGAATATTCAAAATAAAGAATATACTGAATATAGTGCATTTGTTTTGTTAGCTTTGACAATTGAGGGTACTTTAAAAAACAATCACGTGCAAATTTTAATATTTGCAAATATTTTTTTCCACTTATATATTACCTATCGACCTAGTTCCATAAATATCATTTTAGCTTCGTTTTTTTATACAATAAAAAGTATTTGTAATGTATGTTTTGACGAATGAAGATATAAAGAAATACGCACAAAACTGTAAATATGTATTAATTTTGCTTTTGTACCACATCCACTTCGATGGGGATCTTTCACCTAGCTAAACCGTAGTCGCGAATGGCTACCGCAACAAAAACTACTGGAAAATTCCGTTCAAAGGAGCATAATAAGTAAAAACAGGAATATTCTTTATTTACGTTTCGTAGCGCGTGTCCACTGCACGATAATTTCACAGGACGCATAGTCGGGTGAACTCGACTAAAAAACTACATGAGCAAACCGTGGTTTGTTCAGTTGCCGGCTTTTTTAGTTATATTTTTATTTCTATGATTGAAAAATTAAATTAAAGTTTCACTTTACACTGGTGGTGGTACAGTTGTGATTGGTACGACTTATAGTGATCATTTTGCTTGTGAATAAGTTGATCGAGGCCGTTGTCACAAAATTGTTTTATTGACACTGGTGAATAATGATTCTAGAGTTCGATAGATAATGACGTAGTCGAGTTATTTATGAATCAAAATTATGCATTGTATAATAATCACAGAATCACTTTTAGTAGATCTGACACTATTTATAGTTGTATTGTAAATAAAAAGAAATAAAGTAATTACATTTATTCATAATTTGTACAATAACACACGTAAACAATTTTAAATAGTGATATAAAAGCGGAATATAAATAAAAACATAAATAAGACAAAAAAAGTTATAATTTAATGACAGTGTGCTGCGGCATCAAGCAGTGAATAAGGTCGCACTGAGCGTGAGCCGCTGTCGGTGTGCCGCGCACCGTAATGCTGATTTTCAGTTCGCCTCCGCTTTCAGGTAGGTAGGTCGGCTGCATGTAAGTTACATAAACAAGAAAAAAGGATTGCGGAAAATTCCAACAATACTCATCATCTGCCTTACTTTATCCCATTATCTGAGGTCGACTTTCATATAACGAAACAGCCGCCGGGTGCTGCAACTGTGCTTCGCGTCCAGGAGACGCCCTAACCCTATCACTCTCATTTCGCTACATACCTAAGGAAAATAATGATAATAATAATGATACTAATCATTTGGCAAGGGATTTTTTAATGACCGGCCGCCAACCAGACATCAACCCTTCTCGGGAGTGAACAGTAGTTCAGCTAACTAGAACTTTGGATGCCATAGCTATGGCCATCTCGTAGTGTTGCCCTGCTTCCAACAACACCCGGCCCGATAAAGTTCTTCTCCGGTGTGCCACTAGAGAACTGCCTCGGCTGGACTACCGTTAAGCACGGTATTCGTGCCAGATTTTGTCGCAATACAATACAACACTCAGAACGTGACCTTACGAGGACTTTGATGAAACGAGGAATTGACACTGTATTAGTACACAAACTCTGTTTAACCTGTTTACTGTTTGAGGTAACATGGTAATGACAAAATAATGTTTCTTTTTATCTAGCAAAAGCATCGAGAAGACAATGGACACGTGCATTTACTGTTTTCAAGCTTTCCGAGTACGCCTTTGTTGAACGATAAAAAAGCTATGTTTTCGTCTGAAGTGATTTCCGTAACACGTAGCTTTTGTTGTGTGCAGCTTGAACTTTTAGTGCGCTGAAAAGAAAAGGCAATTACAAACCTTATCGGTTGGTACAGGATGGGAATTTCTATAGCACCAAACGATGTTCGCCCTTTAGTTACCTAATACCTAAACGCTTAAAACATAGGTGTTAACTGTAAATGATTATATAAGTAAGGCAACTTTGTGGACATCGGTAGACAGGAGCTAAATTTCTTGAGCAATTGTGTTGTTCGGACATTCAGACGTCCCTTATTGTAATGGTTAGATTGTAATAATAATAATAATACTCTTTATTGTGCACCATAGCACAGACATGACTTAAGAACAATTTAAACAATATTATCTAGAGACAGGGTGTACTAAATAAAATTGAATGACAGCTCAAGTATAAGATAGCTTGTACACAGAATTGAACGAAGTGGGATTAGGGAAGTAAGGACAACACAAAATCAAAGTTGTAAGTAATGTTCTCTGACTTTATTGATTTGTATTGTATTGTATTAAATAATCATAGTAGTACGTATTTTAAACTGAAATGGTTCTCAATTCGTTTCTATATTGTATATGTGTTACCTTAACACTCTCTCTTCTTTCTTCGCCTTGTTTTTTAAACGAGCCCCTGAAAATAGTTACAACTTACAAGAAACTAGTACCTTCATAGTTGATGTGCATTGTTTGGCAACAGTCAAATAATTCTGCCCCAAGCTCCTACCTGCTCATCAATTATGGACACGGCAGGAATTAATGTAAGCAAATTTAACGAGCAAGTTGGCCATCCAAAATTCATGTGTGTAGCCCTATACGAACGATCAATATACCGAATCGAATATAACGAGGAAGGTGTACTCGTTGTAATGTGATTGTTTTAGATGGTTTCGATGTAACATGCTTTATTTTCTGTATTTCAGGCTAATATTATACCCATTGTGGAGCCAGCTGACCGGTCGATGAAGAAATTGTGCCGCATATTTTTATGTAAATGTCATCTTGATCTGTAAATTTCAGCTCGACGCCAATTTAAAAAAGTTCTACTAGGACTTTTAAAAATTAATCTACTCAACTCTACTCTGTTCTACTTTTCTCTACTCTGCTCTACTCTCCTCTACTCTACATCAAGTTAAATAACCTTATGCTACTGTCATAGCTTTAGATGCACGTTTAACGGCACCTGTTAGAAAATGTTAAGCCCTGTAATAAATCTTTATTTCAGTGAAGGAGATCATCATACGAAGTATAGTTCCTAATACTTTCAAATGTGTGTGAAGTCTATCAATCCGTACTTTGTCAGCTTTACGGATTGAAGTAGCCATAACTCCTCGGATTGTGTGAAGAGACCCGAACCTATAGAACCCGTAGAATATAGAATTCCAACTTTTTTTTAAATAGAACAAATGCATCAGCCATATCGCAAGAATCAACGTGGAAGGTTTAGAGGCCCGTTCGATAAACAACGCAGGTCGCGCCGTCGACGGAATATTCAATATTCATACGCGCACAATGTAGAACTGCGCACGAACTGTTAACTGCTGATTTAGTTCTCATGTAATTATGCATTAACCCTGAAGTGCTGGCAGAAGATTGTTCAAGCTCAATTCGGGAGATGTTCGCTTAATTTCAGAACTCGATCCCTGATATAACATTCAAGTGTTTTAATTGACGTAGTGTGTAACAGAATATATAAATAACATTTATACGTAATGGAAAAAATATATTACTTTAAAAATAATAATAATAAGTTAGCTAAATACACGGATCTACAAATAGAACTGAAGTCTCCGTGGAGAGTTAATAGCGTTAAAACTGTCCCAATTATTGCTTCTTCCACTGATGTTATCCCTAAAACCATACACACCAACCCCCACATATTAGATATCCACACATAGTTGCAATAATACAACAAGCCGTTATATTAAACACCTGCCGAATAGTACGAAAATTCCTTTCATTAGATTAGTCCTATCAATAAGCACTTTGCTTCGGAGCGTGCAAGAGTCACTTCTTAGGAGAGATAAAGATTTTATAACAAGAATAATAATAATAAACGTTTACACACTCACACCCCCGCACTAGCATTCCCAGTGTTGGGAGTGGTGTGGAAAAACACAAATATAACATTACAAACACCCATGACCCGAGAACAAAAATTTATCTGTCACATAAATGTCTGCCGCGGCCGGGAATCAAATCCGGGACTCCACGCTCGGCAGGCAGGGTCACTACCAACTTGAAAATGGGGCCGTATATACATAAATAATACACTATATACAATATAATAATAATATAAATATTTATAAAATACTAGTAACCCGGCTTCGTTTCGGGAAATTTGATATTCCGTTTATAATAAGCAATTAAATCCTTATTTTTACTTTATATAAGTTTTTGAGATTATTGCATTCGGACAGTGAGGCAGATGCAGATGGCCATTCAGAATAGTGTAGCATTCGAAAGGTAAAAATTTCAAATAAGTGTGGTACCTCCAGAGATCACCCGCCGTATTGCACGCACAACTCACAAAATTCTGACTCCCTGTTTATTGCGATACCTTGACAGCAATCTCATAAAAGATATATTGTGTGGGGTTGTCGGAATGACAATTTGCAAAAATATCAGAGTTGTGAAAAATCTTATGATCAGTCGTCATTCGTGCACGGCATCGATGTCACGAATACTGATTGCTGGTGATTTTAAATCTGTGATATCTTGTTATATATTAATGACTGGTGGTCCGCCACGGCATCGCACGGGTGTACTTTATCAATAGTTTCCGCGGCGTATGCGATGAAAAAAAAAAATTAAGCAAATTTTTTTACACGTAGGTTCACGTTACTGAAGTATTAGCAAGGATCCCTTACTTTTTCTAGTTATAAACAGAGCCTATGTTACTAAGGGATAATGTAGCATTCTAATGGTGAACGATTTTTTAAAATCGTTTCAGTTGTTTTTGAGTTTATTTGTTACAAACATACAAAAATACAAGGCTTTATAATAATCTTAGTATAGATATTGGTTTTCTGTAAAGAGTAAATCTATCTACAGTCAATAATAGACTTATTTAATTAAGTAAAGATTAAAATTATATAGATCAAAATAACTTCGAAATCCACTGCGAGTTATCCGTAGAATATAGATAAAATGACATCGCGGACTTTTATATAAATATTTTTAAAACACAAATCCACAGTAATACATTTTGATATATCAGATAAATTCAATCACTGTTAGTGATGAAAGCTTCCAAAATAATATATATTTTTTTGTTGTTTGTATGTTTGTGTTGTTAATTAACCTGAGTATTGAAATTTTTACGCTGTCCAAACGTGAAATTCGATCGCCTTTTAATCGATACGCACACATTTTAACATGAATAAGGAAATTAACGGCTTTCTTCCTGTATTACTCGGACCTAAACTTTTCACCAGTTTAAATTTTATTTTATTTTATCTCTTTCTGTCTTTTTTCGCCATGTTTTTTCTAAAAAAAAAAAAAAACTGGAATTGTAATATATGTGATGAAAGCTCATTTTTAACACTATCTATACAGGTTTTAAAAAAAATAAGTGTAATTACTGCAGTTAATGCTTGGTTGGGACTGATCGCTTTTACAGTGTACGGCCGCCAATCAAACCATTTACATATGTCCAAATATAAATTTCACATATACTCCAATATTTTAAATTGCGTCGATATTGGCTTTTATACGTATAACGTTCAACTTGAACCAAACATTTTGGAGCAGATGAAAATTTAAATGGAAGATTCCATTATAAGATACAGTTTAAGGTAACAAGAAAGCAAAAAAATATTTTGATTTGTTCAGACAAGCATTATTACTTTATCCGTCCCGTCATTTATCACTTGCATTACCTTTAATATCACAGCGCCCTCTACATCTCCGTTTATCCTCTTATCCCCTGTCCGAATCCCCGCAGGTGGTCTTAAAGCGGTATCTTTACGATATCCCACTTCATATTTCGCATTTAGGCGACTCCATGGCTTCTTGTTTCTGTTTTTTTTTTCATGGAATATATGTAATTAGTTTTCACTGTAAATATAAGGCTGTTTTAAATATTAGGGGTCCTGAAAGTTTTTTTTATAGGTAAAATGTCATATTGTATATTCTTTTATATTGAGAACGGTTTAAGCACTAGTTCACCACGCTGGCCAAGTGAGTTTTGACAGAAACTACATATCTTTGAGAATTTTAATGAGATATCTTTGATGTTTTTACATAAATATTATGTAAACTTCAACTTAATAATAATTGAATTCATTTCAAATACATACACAGTGAAAAGTTTATAGCTACGTATTTGCACTCAGGTCCTTCAAGCGGGGGATTGATTTTGGAATTTTAAATTTTGGAAATATCCATTTTAAAGCAAACAGATGCCTACATGATGTAATAGCTTAAACCTAAAACGTGAACATATGCGACAGTTCGCAGTTTAGTGCAAGGTGTTCATCTAGTATCTCAGTTAATAAACTATGGTTTAAAGCAAGGTGTTTATCGAGCGAGGGGTCTTGCATTTGGTTCTCTGTGGGTGCAGACATTTGTTTAAAACTTGTTCAATTATTTAAAATCTGCACTCTTCTGCCTCTGCATCCTGCCTCTGTTTCCGCATCCAAAAAATAATAATATTTTTTACTGTAAAATACTATATATATGCTCTACTTTATTAATACATATTAATTCATAACTTTTGTTATTTAATTTTTTTATTTACGATTATATTTTCGCAAGTATAGTAGGTATTAACAAGTTTAATATTCAATATTTAAATCGATACGTACGAGACAAGTCTCAGCTCCCACAAGGATTCACCGAAAGCTCGTTCTGACCAGACTCAGATTAGACGTCTTCCGCCAATCATGACGTATATCGCATTGGACTGGTCCAAGTAAAGAGATACGGATATAATTATAAAATGCAAACGTTTTCACCAACTGAAACAAGAAGTTTCATTTAATTCAACACCACCTTTCATAACGTTCGAGATATTCTTGATAGTTACAAGAAACTCTTTTTAAACCAACCGCTATAAAATGTGCGTTTGCTGTTAGCAAGTGAGCCTTACGAAATTTATTGAATAGAAAACAACTTGCTATTGTCTATCGAATGTTGTGTATTGTTTAGGTTGGTTGAAGGACAATTTAAATTTGGAATATTTCGTTTCTACTTGTGACTTGTACCAAAGCATTAATCCAAAATTTGTATCGGAATACGCAACGGTGCACTACGTCCTAGAGATTTGTATTGTCGACTATTGTTGGGTGTAGCGGTAGATAACTTTCATTGTACCATTGCTTTATTTTAATATTGTCTTTCTTACCAATACACAGTATATCTATTTTATTGGTATTTTATGGGGAAGGGCAAAGGCGTCCACAATAACATACCCTCCGTTAAATCAGTTAATTTTTTTTTTAATTATAAAGATTCTCGAACATATAATCATCCTCTACATACTTTGGTTAATAATATATCCAAATTATTGAGACCAAATGACTTGGTGACGGCGCAAAAAAAATATTTGTTTAAATATTGGAAAAAATCCGTTTTGTCCACCCTAGGCGGAAAAAGGTTATAATGTGGGGATAAAAATGAAATAGTATTATTTATTTGCATATCCTGCATGGGTATCAATTTCCACATATCCCGCATTTCAGCTTTGCCTTTAACGTGGAATACAGATCAAGAACTAAATTGGAATTAAAATATTTTATTATTAGTGCTCGAAACACAACAATACTTCGTGATTTAAACACCTTAATTAATAATTAATTATATATAATAAAATTTTAATTAATCGCTTTCTGTACATTCAGGATATATGAGAAAAACTATTATAAGGGGCCTCAAACCCACTATAAAGAACCCAAAACAACAGTTGTTAAAATTTGTTCTGTTTGTCTTTGCACAACCGCGCGTTCATAAATAAAAAGTTATAAATTAACATAAAATAATGCAGGAACTATTTATAAGCGTAAGGGGTAGTTTTTTTGAAGCGAAGCGTGGGCGGTTTGCTATTAACTGATTATAATAATATGGTGCGATATGGCGGGATTGAACCTGCTGTATCTACCAACCATCTTTGTAGCTTGGCACCTACTTCCAACATTTTTAGTACGATTTTATAGTTTTTTCTATTGAAGTCCGGTTGAATTCTTTATAATTAAGGATTTTTTTTATTCTTTACAGATACACATATACTTGATATATAGCTTAAGTCCATCCTTAAAAATGTACCTTTCAAACGGTAAAAGTATTTTTCATATATGTGTCGTGGTTCTGGAGATTATCTTCTGCATACACACAAGCTTACAAATTTCGCACTCCCTCTTTGTCATATTAGTACAGATTTAAACGCGATCCTAAACTTATTTAGTTCTCAGAGAACACTGCAATACCAATACAACTACAAACCATTTAATTTTACGTACATATATGCTGAAAATACCCGTTAGAAGGTATCTGAAAGTTAGACGAAATACAAATTTTATCTTCTCTATCAGATCGATGCGTCTACATTATTGCGTTACTACAGAATCCGACCAATATCCATAGGTCCCTTTAGAGATTATTTAGTAAATTAAATATAAGGTATATAAGAAGAAACCCCTTGTGTTGTTTTCAACGCCTATTTCATTTTGTCACATTTCCTTTACGATATATGTAGATATACATATGCAATGAAGAAACAATACCCTTCTAGAATCACTTTTTCAGCTTATCTGTCTATTTATGTATCTACCTGTCGCTTTGTCTGTATTGAATTTTTTTAACAACCACAAAATTTTTTCGAATTCACTAGCGGAAAATGTCGGAGTCTAGTACAAACTTAGCGTTAATCGATTCATTTTAGATGAAATAATCACGAAGGTATTTTCAAAAAGAAATAGTAAGCAAACATTTTCTGTCAACAGTTAATTTACAATTAAAACGCCACTAAAGGCTACCGTTATCTTTATGAACACAGCAATTTTACAAACAGTAGTAGTAGGTATAAATTGTAGATTTTTTTCACCAAAACATTCATCGAAACGTTTTCGCCATCTGTGTTTTGATTTATATTCAGTGTTTCGGCGGAATACGTAAGATAAATCACACAGAAAACTTCCAAGACGCTAACATATCGTAAATAAAGGAAATCTTTGATTCTCGTAGGAATTTTGACAAATTATTTCAATCTGTTACGAATTGAGCTTCGTGTCTCTGATATAATATTTATAATTTTTGGGTTTCTATAACCAAATGAAAATACTTATAATTTTGTCATGACTGTATGTCACAAAATGCTTTTATTATGGATGGTAAGTATTTATACGAGTACATTGGTGTTACAGTTCAGATGTACATCGCTATGTTGCCTTTCGAATCCTAATTCTAATATAAATCCGACCATCCAGCTGTAACGTTCCATTATTCATCAAAGAAAGGGGTCTCTATTACAGCTAGGTACTCATAGTTTTTAGTGTGATCCGTCTGGTTGAGTAATTCGGACTAAGACGTAATACAAATTAATTTAAGTTTTGTGACAAGTTCCATTAATATATCCCACATGTAATAACCTGCCAGGCAGACTGAATAAAATTTAGCCAATTAAGTAATAATTGCCATAACTTTCAGTAACTATATCGAACACGTTACAGAATCTGTCCAACAGGCTCCCCCACTTTAATACAATTAACCAACTTTCCCAAAATAACTTACAGAAAATTTAGTCTTGTCTTACGCATCGAAATAATTCCAGCGACAATTTATTTTATAATCTCGGAAAAGGATTTAATCACCGACCGAGGCAAGCTAAACAAATTTAGCCGATTAAGAAAATTAAATTTGCTGCTTGTTTCACTTTGTCAAACAGTTTATTCTTGCCTCATTTAGATGTAAAGTAGATATTTGAAACGCTTTATTTTGCAATATGAAAATATTGTTCTTAATTGTTGTTATGATTTAGTTGCACTTTTTTAACCATTACGCTTCTCATGATGGTCGATAGTGTCGGCAATTTTTTTGACGCCATCTATTGCAAGGTGGTTGAATATAGAATGCTGAATATTGCAAGGTGGCAGTATAGCCATCTATGAAAAGGTTGTAGATTAGATGTAGGTAAATATAAAAAGGGCGAAGTACTTTGTAGCTCGTGTCCCCAACAAGTTCAATGCATTGTCGAGTACATCTTGAGCGGTTTTTATCCACGATGTGCAAAGATAGTTGCTGTGTTCTTCGACGTCACCAAGGCTTTTGATAAAGTCTAACACGGAGGACTTATATACAAACTCTTCCATCTAGGCATTCTAGATCGAATTGTCGGCATAGTGGCTTCCTACCTCCAGGACCGAACCTTTGGTTTTAGACACGAAGACGTCCTCTCTTCGCCACGCCCGCTAACGGTAGG
The DNA here is from genome assembly GCA_003671415.1 of Megathymus violae. NCBI lineage: Eukaryota > Metazoa > Arthropoda > Insecta > Lepidoptera > Hesperiidae > Megathymus > Megathymus violae. The sequence continues at coordinate 1,735,732 of PDGT01000029.1, read as the reverse complement.
GGTCCCCCAGGGCTCAGTTCTCACCCCGTTACTATTCGTATCCTACACAAACGATATACCCGTCGCATGTAACGGTGTGCAATTCTCTTTTCGCCGGTAACACTGCACTCTATTTTATGAGGACGTCGTTGGCATCATTCCTCATCAGACTCCAACGCTCAGTTAATGAGCTGGGAGACTGGAGAAAATCTCCGCTGTCCGCTTTGGCTATAAGTGCAGACGTGATTCCAACGATCCACCTATCCGTTTATTAGGTACCCTTGTCCCATGGAAGAAGAAATACTTGGGCTTAATCCTAGACCCTAGATCCACCTTCAATCCTCACATCTAACAGGTAACTAGAACCGCCTGCTTCTACATGGGCCGCCTTAAAAGTTGGTTAGGTTGGCTCAGTAAAATGTCTCTTAGAAATAAGCGAACGCTCTATAAGGTTTACATTTGATCGGTAACGACATATGCCACTCCAGTCTTCGCACACATAAATCCCAATGTCATTGACAAAATAAAGATAGACCAAAACCTCTTCTGTGGTACAGTTTTGAAGGCCCGCTGGTGCGTTAGGGATGCTAATCTATACCGGGACTTCTCTCTAAGACATTTTTATAGCCATCTAAGGATCACTCTAACCCTTTAATCAAGGGAGCAGCGGAATATACCGCTCTTCCCATTCCCATCACCGACTCAGGAGGTTGAGGAACGCCCTCTTGTGTTGAACTCTCGTGTGACTTGGAATGCTTATCAGCAGAAAAAGAGTCGGATGTGCTCGCCACTTTCAATAGTGCTCATCCGTATGATGATCTTAGTTTCCAACCGACAACACCTTGAGTGTTGACTTCAGGGCGGATACTCCCTAGGGAGCACCGCTAGCACCCCTCTGCCCCAAGAAGGGTTCGAACCAATATTACAGCTTCAAAAACATACACTTAGAAATTGCACATCCTCTATGATAATATAAAATCAGTTTCTTAGAACTTGTGGTTATCATACAGTGACTGTTTGACATCGACATGACAATGACATCATCATTTTTTACTCAACTAAGCAGAAGTGGCTTGGTAATATATTTTATGTAAATACCCAACAAACGAGCAAACGGGCCACCTGAAGGCACGTGGTCACCGCCGTATTAGACTCACGTAACACCAACGATTTGACAGTCATAAAGGAAGCCGGGAAACCCCTTTATTACTGGCTCTTTGAAACTGTGAACTCGGTATATAGAACTTAGTGGCGTCTCACAACAGGGACGTAGCGATATAACCTAGTTTAGTTTTTCAGCACAGTGAACAGTAAGAAGGTGGGGAGGGAAGAAACTTGGACTTTAAGATGAACCGTTTCACACTCAAACTAGTTACCAACCCATACAAAAAGCGAGCAAAAACGAATCACGTGGTTTACGAACAGCAAAAAAAAACTTTCCAATGGTTCACGCGAGCTCCACAGCAGCGTGAAACCGAGGGCCTTACCTGTTACCAACTTGCTGTTTTATGTAGGTGGTGAAGTTCATGACTCTCTTAATTATTAAGTACCCTTTGTGTTACTGTGAGCTCATTCTACCTGTTAATGTTTCACTATAGCCATTTTAATAAAATTACTTCGTTTATACATATAACATAATTTATAACTTTGTATTAATAATAACTTAATTAATAATCAACTTAATTAATAATTAATAATCAACTCATATTAAACACATTTTGTCGTTACACGTGGTAATGAATGAATTTTTTAGCTTCCAACTGGGTCCAATTATCAGCGTAATATATTGTGAGTGAATAGTAATCAAATAGATCTTTCTAGCATTTCGTTGTAAGAAATGGAAGCCTTATAATTCCCATAGATGCTACTTATTCTATATAATGGTAATATCTGTAGTGTTATCAATTTTTCAATGTGTACAATATTGACCTGTGGTAACCATTATAGAATTGCCATCCTGTGCTGTTTAAATTGGATGTATTTTGGAAGCTACAGGAATTACAGGAGGTCGAAATAAAAAAAAAAATAGTTTATTGTATTTGTATGTATAGCAAGCACTCTGTAGCTAACCCGTGCGTAGACGATGGTTGGCAAATATGACGGGACATGAGTCAATAGCTAGCTGAACAATATACCAAGTAGCCAATCAACCCTCCGCCCGTACAGCAAACAACTCGTTAATAATTGCCCTTAACCCTTCCATGTTTAATTCATATTGCTGTTCTAGCTTAATGAATAGGGCAGTTTCGACCCTCTGTTACACTGTTAAGTAATTACAATTTGAAGCAACAATTACATTAATTGTAACCTTGCGGTTTTGTATGTGCGGTAGCTTGGTAGTTTGAATTTTGGTTTTCCGCACGGGAAGCCAGAGTTCAAACTTGCACACATTTAATTTTTTAAAGTTAAACGCCTAAACATAGTGTTAGTAATTATTATGATTCGGTGTAGAAAAATATTGGGACGGAACCTATAACTTAGAGTGCTTTAAAATAAATTCACAGCTGTCTGCCATATCGCACTTGGATAAATTTGACCTTATCCCTTAAGTTGTGAAAGGCGATCCGAACCCAGCAGTTGGAGAGTTATGGATTGGGATAGTGAATTATTTGTAATTTAGTTTTCAGTGACCCATCCAGCTCAGGAAAAGGTCCCGGGTTTAATTTCCGGCCAGACAGATAAATGTTTATTCTTGGGTCATTGACTTTATTTTTTAAGGCACACATGCAAAAATCTATACAGGAAACATGATGAGCACGTGTTTTTGATTAGGAAAAAGGTATTTTGTATAAAATGGTTATAGTATATAACGAAAACCGATTATCGTTTTTGATAGTAATTCATGCTTGCTACCGTGGATATAATAAATAATAAACGTTTACACACTCACAGCCCCGCACTAGGATTCCTTGTGTAGCGGGTGGCATGGACATACACAAATATGACATCACAAACACCCATGACCCAAACATTTATCTGTCATATAAATGTCAGCCCCGGCCGGGAATCGAACCCGGGACCTCTAGCTCGGCAAGCAAGGTCACTACCATCTGTGCTGTTATCATGTTACTATACTGTAGAAGCATTTCCTTATATCTCATGATTTAAGTGATTTTAATTGTAATGGGTACTCATGATTTTTGTATATAATACATTTATTTCTATTCATTGATATGGACAATGATTTTAAATCAATATTTTATATTATTTATCAAAGTGATTGTTCAGATTAATTACGTCAGTAGCATGGGCGTAAATATAAATATAGCCGGCAATGATAGTTCAGGCGCATTCGTGTGATGACAGTGAGAAGGGAAAGCTCTGCCCAACAAATTACTAGATATATAGTTATACTAGTAAAAATGAATCGGAATTGGTATATGTGAGTCATCACCTCGTGGATCCAATTGTACAGTACATCATGATTAAATAATTAAATAACACTTGCTTTACTGTTCAGCGCGGTGTGAGTAGAGGAATCGGTTACATTTTGATATCTTGTTGGGAACATGCTTACGACACTATTGTTGTTTCTCCTAAGGGCTGCTTGCAGTTACTACAATAACGCCCTGGTTTACAGCAACTATAATATTAATAGCCGGAAAGGATCCATTGGGGTTAATTGGTTCAAAATGTTATTACTACAAGTGTATTATGGTATTTGATAACCAAAGTTAGTGAAGCGTTTTAAAAGACTGAACGAAGTAAGAAAAATGTCAACCAAAATTGAAGTAGGTACTTGTGACGATGAATCCCTTTGAGCAGTGATATATTATAGTATATTAAAATATACAGTTTTTCAAATTATATCTATTTTGCTTTGATTAAGTATTAATTCCGTGTTGAAAGTTTATATGCTACAAATTAATAGTTCGTTCTCCTTGACTACTTTACGCGCATGGAATACTCTTCGCGTAATTATTCGATTCGGTAAAACTGTTAATTTAAGAACATTTAAGCGATCTGTCTACTATCTGACTATTTAATCTGGCGTACATAATCTGATATGTGATATTTACCTACTGTATACATATAATAAAATTTTAACTGATCGCTTTACTGTACATGAAGGATATTATGAAAAAAAAATATTATGAGGGGCCTTTATTAACACAATTAAACCCAAAACATTTGTTGTTAGAATTTCCGTCTGTTTGTCTGTGGGTTTGTGCGTGCTAATCTCAAAAACGGCTTAACTTATTTCGTTACGTACACTAATGTATTGCATGCAGTAAGCATAGTTTAATGTTTAAAGTTCGTTTTATTTCTATACAGTCAGTCGTCAGGTGAACCAATTATGTTCAAATTAATTTTGAATATATACATTAGCGTGGCAGCACTGTGCATAGTTATTTTTAGACTCTATAGTGTATTTTTTTTTTAATTACTTTATATTTTTTTTTAAGTTTGTTACCTTAGAACTTCGTCATTTAGTAACCGATTTGGGAAATTCCCTTTTTGTTTGAGAGGATATTCTTCCCGTTAGATTCCATTTAAATTTGAAAAAAAAAGGTGAAAAATCGTAGCCAAAGCCAATAAATTCACATTTATTTACTTGTTAATTAGGACAAAGCTTAGCTACCTACGTCAAGCTTTCGTTAGTCGATAGCTAGCTAGCTTGAGTTAAACTTAAATGATGTACCTCAATAACGCAATTAATTACAACTGATTTTGCTGCGAAATTGGATTGGAGTAGCTTTGGATTGTTTTAGATTAATTTATAACTTCTTTTTATGAACGGATTGCAATGAAACGAGCTTTAAATATTAAACTACTGAAAACCATAACGAAATCGGTTAAGATGTTTCTGAGAATGCCGCTTACTAACGCACGGGCAAATAGACAAAAATTCTAATAACAATTTTTTTGGGTTCTATTGCGTTAATAAAGGCCACTAATAATAGTTTTTCTTGCATATCCTTCATCTACAGAAAACGGTCAGTTAAAATTTTATTATATGATTTATAACAATGATATATGGCTTATATGCATCCAGAATAATGTAACTTTGAAAGGATAAAATAATTTTTAAAAAAGGTGTAGTGGTTCCAGAGATTCCTCTCCGCAAGCACCCAACCTTGTAATATTCGTACTTTCTTTATTACGCTAGAACGAGTATAGATTTCAGATAGTATTATCGGATTAAATTAGACAGTTCCAAATCCAGTGAATTCGAACAGAAGACCGGACGCTATTTCCTCGCCTCCTGTTCAGCAGGGTGTACCACGAAGGAGTTTGCCTTGAACTCGAGAACGAATGAAGATTCCCCTTAGAGCTTTACAAATAAAGCTTTCAATCGACCGATACATTCAGATTCGATGGGTTCAGATTGCCCTTGCTTTTCCCATTTCCATTATAAATGTGTCAATTTAATCCCCTAGTGACGTTTCTACTTACCCCTTCGCAATTCCCGATGGATTAACCCCAAAATGTACTGGAAGGAAAAACATTTACTCGGCAAATACATTTCCATATTGACATCCACACGTAGATATTAACTGTTTCTAGCGATTTATTTATAACATAATTTTATAAATAGCAAATAATATGCTTTGAATTTGTATCCAAATCATATTTGATTAATATTATTTTTTACCTGTTTGTCTTTCTTTCGATTGCTACATCACGCAGAAATTACTATCATGAATGAGATTAAGAAGATATTCGATTTATAGTTAGTAAGCACTTCAAGTATGCTCTTAGTAGTATCAGTACAGTAAACTGGTAAGTACACGCGGCTTCGCATCGGTTTCTAAAATTACAAATAATTGAAAATGTTGCAATTGGTTTTTAGGTGATTTTTTTATTTTATATTCAATGCATGCATTTGAACTTTCCTCGTACGTTATGTTGCCTATTAGTAAAAACCGTATGAAACCCGTGCAGTAACTTTTAAGATTATCGCGTTCAGACAGACAGAGACTTTGTTTAATACTAACTTTGTTTTGTACATCAATTGACGATTATCAAATTTAAATTATTAAATAATTTTTTATGTACTTTTTGTAGAAATTGCAATAATTAGGTAGGTTTATTATCATTTCATAAATACCGGAAAACAAATTACTAAAAGGATGAAATGAAGTCTACATAAAGTTTATAAACAGCTGATAAAAACTTAGAGGCTTTTTTAAATAAATAATTTAATGCTTGACAACAATCCCACCTGGAGAGAAGTGGTGATGAAGTCTAAGGTAATGAACATACAATCTTATGAAAGCCTATTCACTCCCCCCTTGAAGATTACCACTCATATGTACGTAGTAGGAAACACCGACGCGGGCAAGCTATTTTAGTCCTTTGCAGTGCGCATAACGAATGACAACGCATAGTGCAGGCGGAATGTTAACAACATAAGGATAAATACTCGCTGTACGTCGGGGTGTTCGCTAGAGGGACGGTGATGGGGGAATTATTTGGCCGTTATTTATTATTACTTATCAATATTTGTCGGGCATTTTTTGAAGAAATAACTATTACGTTATAGGAAACAAAGTGAAGGCTGTCAGTGTTATTAAAGGTCTCACTTTGTAAACCTACCTGCATTTGCATTTTTTTTCTTGTTCCATCCCCCAAAGGTTGTCTGAAATAAATCGCTAGAGATAGAGAATAAGATCCCTTTTTGTACACGATTCTATAATTCGTTGTGTAATTGCCTTGTTAATGTTTTTGTGAGCCATAATTTAGAAAATCTACAATTGAAATAAGACTTATTATTATGCAATTTCGTGTATTTATTAACCAAATCGTCTTACATAACCATTTTGATGTAAATTTGAAAGAACTCTTTGTAATGTTATCCGGTTGCATCCGGACATACTCGTAGGCTCGATAATAGAATCCGGAATTATGTGTCTGGGAAGCTGGCTAGTAACTAAGGATTTGTATTTTTGTATCGCTAACTTTGCTTTATTAAATTGATCTTTGATTGAAGCTTGTGTTGTGTTAAAAGTGTACGTAACTTTGTGTTTACTTAAAATAGTCTACGTATGCAACAGATATTGACATTGTCTTTGTACCCTAGTTGATATTGTCGGCCATGTGAAGGCTCCAGGTTAGATTTCCAGAAAATCTGGGATATAATTATAATGGGAATATTGAAAAAAAAATTATATGCCAAAATTTATCAATGCCTGGACTTTCCGGGTATCGCATCCGGAAACTAAAAGTAGACTAGAAAGTTTATATTTTCCTTATTATTTTAATGGAAATTCAGACCTTGATTAACTTAGTGCATAAAATCCAACTTAGTCTAACATCAGTCTATACAATCAGTAGAATTAGCTAGTTCAACCTTGCCATGGCATGTTAAAACCAGTTGCAATTAACAGTACAAAGGCATCCGGATTACCAAAGCCGGAATTACGCAGCTTGTATTGCCTATTGCTTGTTTTGGTTTTGTTTTTTACTTCGTTTTTGTTAAGTAGTTAAGGTACTACATCAGTCGATTAATATTGATGCCATTCCTCACTTTTATAAAGTATCAACAAGATTTATAATAATTCATAACTGTTTCGTTCGTTCGTTGGTCAGGGTTTTTTATGGTATATAAACTGAAAAGACTAGACTAGTGGTATTGACGCATTGATAGCTAAGAAAGGAGTGGGAAATTCGCATTTAAATTGGTTTTCCAACACTGCACCGAAAATTAATAAAACATTAAATTATACATTGAGATATTAGTAACAACCCAGCCAAATAAAGAGATTTACCACTGTCTATAAGTACTTGGGGCTAAGCTTCGCAGTACTTTTAACAGGTTGGATCCGGGCTATATACAAAAGAATGTACTTGATACGTCGTACGTAAGTCAACACGGTGTTTGACCATAGGTGACCATGACCATGAGCAAGTATAGGTGCTTGGCTTGGACTGAATGACGGCTTGGATCTCCTTTAAGAATAGGAGTGGTTACGGGCATATACGAGATTTTTTGAAGTTTCAGATTGGCACATAAACTAACAATTTCTATGATCTCCATACTTGCCTTCACTACTAGTAACAAACTTTGGGCATACCCTCCTTAATACAAATAATATGACGTCACATTTATTACCAAAATAATTCATATTTCTTGCCCAACGTATAGGTTGGCGCTTGAGGTCTTATTACGTCTTATATTACGAGCTATGCGAGAAAATATATTTTCCCTCATATGTTGAGTTTAGAGAGTACCTGCTAATAAGTACGAACAAAAAGGACTAAATTTTTTTAGATGTTAATTTCACCTGATTTCAATCCTATTAGACCAGTAGAGTATTTGAAGCTCCTGAACTGAAGCGGAAGACATAGCATACACGAATGTGTAATCAACTTGAACGAAGCTCCGACCTTTATTGTGTAGTCCTTAGGTACATTTATAGGAAATCTTCGGAATTACACCAAATTGCTTGGTGAGTACAAAGTGGTTTTAATGAGTACAAATTTCACACAAAATGAGCTTGTGCACTGATAATGGTTTATGTTGACGTAACAAATCAAAATATACAAAAATATACGATTTTTTTAAAGTTTATACGGTCATCTTTAAATTCTGTCCATAAATACTTTTATGCTATACATATTTTGCTTAATTTTACTCAAAAACATTGGGTTTTGGGTCTCGTTGGAAGATTTCCCTAAAGTATTAATTTAGTTACTTTTTTTTAGCTACCCAAAATATACCGAACAATATTATTTTTTATCGCTTGCCCGCTGACAACGGAGCAACTCTATAAAGTTGGGAAATTATTTTGTAGAACAACGTCATCTTTAAGATTGCTTTGACGGTTTCGCGGGAGGCTTTCGAGGAATGTGAGCACTGGCCTAAAGCTGTTTCATCGCCGAAAATGGAAAAACTTTTGATTGTGGAAGCTTTTTTTGTCACCCCGTGATTTCCTTTTTATCTTTACCTTTTTGTTGGGGCGTTTTTGGGGTGTACGAAGCGTCAGTTTACTTTTTAATTCTCTAAACAAGTCCGTAATTCAGGGAGGTGGTGAATATTAAGCCACTGTCGTTTGTTGAAAAATCGATGAATAGATTAGGAGAAATATTCTTTTTTTTTTTTTTGCGCCCAGAAGATGGAAAATGGGCTACCCTCCGGAAAAGCGCGGGAGGGG
>PDGT01000029.1:1673468-1725909 GCA_003671415.1 Megathymus violae | reverse complement strand
CGTTGTCCGGGTAATGAGTAGGGGAGGAAGGACAAAGGACATCGATGTCCCGTGATTCTATGAATTGTCTAAGTTTGACTCCGTTCGCGTTGGTCGATCGGCACTTCCAATCCGTGTTTGGAGTTGAGATCTCCGAATAAAATTACCGAGTCTCCTAGTGAGAGTAGGGCCTCTAAGTCCGTGTTTAAAAGCAGGGTTCCCGACGGATTATATACCGAGGCTATGATCAGGGACGGATGCCCAGTCATACCTAGCTTGCAAACAGTGGCTTCTAAGTTAGTTAATGTAGGAGTCTCAATATGGGAACAGTGGAGCGACTTTCTAAAGTAAATGGCGGTGCCACCGCTTGTACGGCTTAAGGTGCCGCCGGGGCGTCTGTCGGTTCTGTCTTGTCTGTCGTTACGTATAAGATTGTACGAGGGAATTGATAGGCCCTTGGTGTGGGCGGGTTTTAGAAAAGTTTCTCGAACTAGTAGTAAGTCTGTGGCGTTGTTGCGAACGGATTCCTTTAATTCAGGGATGTAGTTGCGGAGGCCGCGAGTGTTGAATGAGATGAGCGAGATGCCCTTAGGTTTGGTACGACCGGAGTGACAGGAAGGCGCACTAAGCGCTTGGGCCATTATAACGACGTTAATAAATGGCTGTGCTCAGCGAGCGCTAGAAGGCGCTGCTGTGGTGTGGTTGCCGCCCATATCTTGCGAGCCAGGACGGAAATTTCAGCGATGTCGACGTTTTGGATGACGTAATAAACGAGCTTCATGTCGTCGGCCAGGGACGACTTGCCCTCTGGTTGCGCGGTGTTATTAACGCGTGGTTCAGCCTGTTTCCGGTCGCGTGGGGCGGCCGGGGCAGGGCGGGGAGCAGCTACAGTTGTCGTGGTCGTGTCAGTACGTCTCCACGAGTTAAAGTGTTCGGGTCTTGGCGATGCGATAGGCGTCCTCAGAGGAGGGAAGTTATCTACGGTGTTCGGTGGAGGGCCAGAATGGGTGTTTCTCCAAGACTTCCAAGCGTCCTGTCCTGGGTGGGATAGGTCGGGGAGCTCTAGGGCAGCCACGGTAGTTGGCCGGGTGGCCGGCTTGGTCGCAGAGAACGCATTCCGGAGGCGACTCTGAGTCGCGTGTGCGCGAGCACTCTTTGGTGCTATGGGGCTCCAGGCACTTAACGCACCTGGGGTTGGCGGAACAGTTCGCCGCTGCGTGGCCATAAAGCTGGCAGCGATGGCATTGACCGGGGAAGCCGCGTCTATGCGGGGGCTCTACCTTTATGAAGGAAAGACCACAGATGGTCATGTCGGCCCGGAAAATGTTCCGGGACTCGGGCGTGTTAGATAAAATGGCAAGAGCCAGCGGGTACTGTCTACCCGTGTTGCTGTACATTTTGTGCACAGCTTCCACGGGATGACCTTGGGCGACTAAATCTGCGAGGATAGCTTCATTAGGAAGCTCGAATGGGACACCGCGGAGTACGGCTCGCACCTTGCGCTCTTCCGGAAGAGCGTAGGTGTGGTATGGGATTTTATTAAGCGTGAGAAGCCTCGTAAGGGCACGGAAAACATCTGTGCTTGGGGAAGTCACTTTGACTGTTTCGCCAACTACTTTGGCGTGAGTGTAGAAAACTTTGCTGTCGGCGCACAGCTGGGTGACTTTGAGCCACATAGACTTGTCCCGGACAAATACCGGTGGCGGGGCCTTGACTTGGGGAGGGACGGGTGAGCAACGGGATGCTGGTTTTAGGGGAGGGAATTGTTTTTAAGAGGACGGGGCGCTGGTGTCGATGGACATGAGCGGGACTGGTTGGGTGGGAAGGGAAGGTTTCCCCTCTGCGGATGCCTTCGCGGCGCGTTTTGTTAGGCGCTTAGTGCGCTTGGATTCGACCGGCTGCAAGGCCTGGTCGTCGGACTGCGACGGCGTGACGGTTCCGTCATCGGATAAGCCTAGTGAGCCATTGGACTCGATCGGACGCTTACGCGACGAGATAGAATGGGCGTCGGAGAATTCGACGTCGTGGGCCGGTGAGGCGTCAGGGGACGCGGGTGAGTCAGTCAGTGGTGTCGTTTTTAGCGCCTGGATGACTGCAGCCTCATCGAGAGGCGCTTTGAGGAACGGAGTCAGGGCTCCGAGGATGCGACGGACGAGACCTATCTCGGGTGGATTCATCCTCCTAACAATTCTCCCTGCCGCGGCAGGGAGAGACTCGAGAACGAAACAACGGAATCTAAAAACAAAGATGGAACGAGCGAGACTACGAAAACAGTGACTATCCCTAGCGGAAATAGCCACTAACCGTCACCCTGGGAAGGCCCAGTGCAGTGGGATCGGGTCCTCTCTCATCGGGTTTCTCTCAGTCCGAGAGGACTGAGAAGCGCACCGGGTCAACGCTAGCTGGTTTCGTTGTCACCGTTAGGTATCCACCAACTCAAACGCGAAACGGATACTTAGTTGATGCCAACACAAAATGACACTAAAAGGCAACAAATAAGTCGCGGTCGATACGGTATCGACGACACAGAAATGCAGTCGAAAAATGAGATGACTTACTCGAGAGTATGTCGGAGGTGTCCGTCTGCTACGGGAGCAGAATCGGAAGTGTGAAATATTCTATTAATATCTATTCTTACGTAGTGAGCCTATCGCCTGTACGGCGACGTGGTTTGCGTCGTCGTTCATTGTGCGCACTGCAAAGGACTGGAATAACTTGCCCGCGTCGGTGTTCCCGGCTACTTACCATGTGGGAGTCTTCAAGAGGAGAGTGAATAGGATTATATAAGTTAGTGCGTTCAACATTTAAGACTTCATCACTACTTACAACCAGGTGGGGTCGTTGTCAAATATTAACTTATTCTATGTAAAAAAAATTCGGCATTTTAGTTATTTATATGACATTATTCTTTTAGTTTTCTTTGTAGACTTGAATTGTTCTTCGAGGGCGTAGAAACTATCAGGATGCTGAATTACAAGTAATATAAAATAAATTAAAATAAATTGCTACTTAGGTCAAAAAAGAAAATTATTTATTATTTTTAATTCAATTAGTACAATGAATATAAATAAGTATATGCATTTATATCCTATTACATATCATATATAAGTGTTTTTTCTCCCGTATAAAACTAAAATTAATTAATTAAATTTAATGAATGAATTAGGCACTAATTGAAGAAACTATATTAACATGTTATCCACTAAAAAAAAGTACTTGAACTTGAGTGAATGAATAAAAAAAGTACTTCATTAATAATAATTAATATAAAAAAATATACAGGTATAGGAAGAGGAACTAATAATAGGAATTTAAAACAGGCAGATTTCAGGGGTACACATACTTTTCTGATGAGCTATCTTTTTTTTCACTACATTAGCATTCACATAGAACCTTACAACAGTGAACTAACGTACGATAATGTCTTTTAAAACCCAAATGAATATCCGTGAAAAGGTGACGAAAATATAAATTTACTAATTCTTAATTTAATTTTACTATGTAACCAATAATATAAATGCAAGAACTAGTTAACACATTTTACTTAACTTTCAAAAACGTGTTATTCAAAAGAAAACTTAAGAACTCGCTCTCTTGTTCCTGAAATTAAAAAAACCCAAAACATTGAACAAAATACCAAAATATCAGGTTCGTTATAATTTACATAAAATAAGAATTAATAAACAATTTAACTTCTGTGTCGCAAAGATATAAGCTCATAATATACTCGTAGTAGAAGAGAATTATTCTCTATGTCTCTGTGAATTCTGTGAGTATTTCGTTTACCAATGTATTTTACATTGCCAGAGGATGTAGAACCATCATAGTTGTTTAGGTGAATTGAAATCTCTAGTACTTTCGGAATGAAGTTCGCCTGTATGGGACGCCAGACCTAAGCCCCTACTAAGATATTCTGTAATGGTACTTGATCAAATTTATTTTTCAATCGAGGCTTGTCCTCGCTTAGCTCCAGTAAATATGATTATTATGTTCATAACTATTCGATACAATTTTTAGGTTAAAAAATAATAAAAAACCGAATAAACATATCAAGTATTTTATTATTTTTTATATTTAGCCCATACACTTAAACATTCCAGGTGAATTTTTTTACTGGTAAAAACATGGCTACTACAGTAACATTTCTCTTCATGACCTTTTTTGTAAATGCAAACTTTTATTTATCAAAAACGAAAATCCGTGTGTTACTTTGAGAGGTTTTTGTGTTCAGAGAGACCCATTTTTATACCAAGTAAGTTAAGTTGGTTAATAAGTAATTGCAAACTAATGAGATGTTGCCTAGATATTAGTTTTTAAATCCTATTATCATATTCATCATGTCCTCAAACAATGTGTTATGAGACCACATCCACCTGGGGAGCGAAAGGAATAGGGATTTTCAGTCAAGTCAAATTTTTATGAGACCGAGAAACCTTTTTTAATGTGATAGTTTATGATGTCTTGATCTAACATGTCACAGAGAGTTCGATTGTAGATTGGAGTACTATACGTTTACGGTACTGTCAGGACTCCGGCCGTAAGTTACCGAACGCATGTAGTTTAATAATCTGCAAAAATAAAACATAATAAATAAATAAAATAATTGTGATAGAAACAAGAACTGGTAAAAATATTAATTAATGTTTATTTTATAAAACATCTCTTGTCTCCAGTGATTAAGACGACGTTATCTGTTAGTCAACTGAACCTTTAATTGAACAGAAACATTCAAATTGAAAGTAATATATTTTATTCAGATTTTAATACAAGAAGGGTACCCGAAATTTCGATATTTCCGGATTTTCTAAAAAATATTTCGTCCTAACCTTCCCGCCCGTCCTGACAATTAAGCACACAATAAAAAAGCAGCGAAAAAAGTCGCACTGTTTTCAAGTAATAATCGTTCATACTTACATGCGGCATATGATTTTTATTTGTATTGATGATAGAACTCATAGTAAGTGAACATTCGAACAGCTAACCTCCCACTTTTCAGTTCTTTGTTTCGTTAAAAATACGTTGTTTATTCGCTCTAGCCTCACATCCCAGTATTCCAGGTTAGTGTCGGTGTGACGAACAAAAGCTTTTGCTTCCTTTATTGTGTTTTCTCTGTGTTTTATGCTACAGAAGGTACAATTGTTATGGTGAATGGCATATAATTTTATATTTATTGATGTGATTCCTGGTGCTTTTAGAGTTTTGTCAGTGTACTTTTTCGCAGGGAAGCTTACTAGCATGCTTTTATTATTATTATTCTTTTTAAACATATTTGTTTCTTATTATTATATTTGCTACGATGTGCTTTATATGTGTCTGTGTATTCATTTCTGATTCATTTCAAAAATACGAACAATAGTAATCATTTAATTTAGTCACCAATGTGAATTGACTCACTCCCGCCTATTTATTGCTAGCGATTTAAATAATCTAAATAAACTCCCTTTTAGAGTAAATAACGGGTAACTGCGGGAGGAGTAAATTAATTACAAATCATAAACTCTAAATTCGCTCCGAGAATTTTTTGAACGTAAACAATGAATGTTTAATTTACTTTCTATTGAAACTTGAATACAAAATCTCGTTAATAACTACTATATAAAAAAGAAAGAAAATCGGTCGACAGAGGATAAGAAGGTATTGAATTGCTTTGTATTTTTCTATTTTTATGTATATATCAGCCTTTTATAGTTTTAATATCTTCTTTCATAGGCCTAGTTGTCACTTTCTGAATTTTATTTAAGTAATTTGTAATTCTAAACAGTCGTACGGAACAATTTTGTTATGGCAAGCCAAAATCACCAATTTATTGTTCCCATAGACATTATTTTCCGCAATACGAATGCGCTGTGAGGTTTTATTTCAAAATAAAAAACATTTGTACAGACATAAAGGCGTTGAAATTGCGATATCCGAGCCAAATGTTTAAAAAATATTCGCAACATATGCACTCTATCACCAATAACTGGTTATATGAATCTGTTACAGATCCACGGCAGGAACAGTGCGCGATGCCTATTGCTGAAATCACGAATGGTTCTACCACATCGACAAACTTTAATTGAAAGACGTCGAATTGAAAAATTTCGATTTTTTTGCAAAGTTACTTCCTGGCGTAGGGTCTACTATTATTGTTATGTTATATAAGAATATATAGGATGGATTCATAGATCCTGGCCAATTGAATACTTGTGATATTGAAGTTATTCCAACGTAAAATTCTTTAGCTCAGCGTAGGGGCACTATTTTGATCAAAAACAGGGATTGGAGTATTAAAGAAATTATAATAGTATGTAGCGCGTTGGTATCATATATTTAACCAAATAATTAGAAATTAGTAATTACAATATTCAATACGTAACGATTCTCTCAGTCTGGAGATCATCTGTTGATAATTTTAAAATTTATAAGAAATATAAACCTGTCAGCTAGAGGATATCGAACGTGGCAACGATGTTACTTACTCGTGTTGCAGATTAGTCGGGTTTTCCGAACTTGTTCCTTTATAAATATCTGAGGTCCTTCCTCAAGAGGTCTCCGCAACCATAGCGGGTAGAAGATTTTTGTAACACTCCAGATATGTTTTGGTAATAATACTATTACTTTATCAGTGAGAAGAGTATTGTTATTCCTGAGGACTAAAATTAAATGAATGATTCTTAAGTATTACTGGGCCCAATAACAAACCTAACCAAAGACCGAGATGCGATTTTCCGTTGAAGAAGATGTCAATCTCAAATATTAATACGAGTGAAGTCATGTTTGGGTTTGGTCTTGGATGTATTGCTGTTCCTAAGGACTGAAATGGAACACTTCGTTTGCCTCATTTGTAAGCGTTGTTGATCTCCAGATAATTCAACATAATTGTTATCTTAATAAAACTTTGTATGAAGTGAAGCGTCCAATAGTTTGTCATTATTAGAGACCGCAGAGCGCCCTTCATAATGCATGTAGTTTATTTTGAAAAATTCCAAACCAGTTGGACATAATTAAGCCATCTAACAAACTCATAAAGGATCTACTGCGATCTAAACATAATCGTCTATTTCCTTTGGAGTATAGAAACATAAATTTTTATACGACAACTCATTAAACTTTATAACTATTAAGTATGTTATAAGACTTTTCTATATGAGTGCTTCAATTTTGAGTTGAATTTTCAGCCTTACTTACGAATTCCAAAAGTAACACAACAATTTTGTGAAGCACACGCTCTTATAATTTAATCTTCTCTACACGGTAACCGGAAACTCTTACCGGAACACCTCAGGGCCGGAAAACATCTGGGAATACTCCCAAACGTGTCAAAATGTACAGCGCAGAGATTACAACGATGCACAACTGTATTATGGAAATTCCGGAGTTTCGTCCACGGGAATCTTTTCGTGTACCCTAAAATTGGCGATTTACTATCTAGTGTCACGTGTTACGGTAATTTAATTGGTTTATATCAAATTTTAAACTTGGTTGCAACCTTGCTTGATGCAGAATATGAGTATATTCTGGAAATTGAGGAGGCCAAGGGGGTACGTGATTATGCTTCTAATTTATTTGTATTTATATTAATTAATTTATTCTTATAAATTGGTAGACATATATAACCATAACACATAATTATGCTTATAAGTATGTAATTTTGTGTTATTTATATTTTAACTTCACAATGTTTTTAAATCTTCTTTTTTATTTTTTGTGTAAATTATAAAGATATTTAATGTTTTTTATGCACTAAAAAGGAAAATAAATTAAAAAATGTGCAAGTATTTCTCTAAATTTGGGAAGAAGGAACTTCAACGTTCTGTATAAAAATTGGGGCTCACCCTATTTGCTATACCATAAATCTGGATGTACCCCAAACAGCAATTTAGTTGCGGACATATTTCGAAATTCAGAATTGAGGGCTGAAATGCGGGTGTTTCGACTTCACACCCCTGGCCCGAGGGCTACTCCCCTCTTTGTTTTCGTGAAAAATACTCCTAAGTTTACGTTTTTTAATTAATTATTAGGAAAATGGTCTGCTTTCTGGGTGCATCTGTTTAGGTTATTTGGCATATCCTTGTAACTTTAAAGGATAGAAAGGAATGATTATAATTAATACATAATTATTTTTTAATATTTAGGAAAATATTTCAGTCTTATATAAAATTAAATTGTAGGTAGTTTATAATTGAATAAAATAAAGTTTAAAATAACCACCCTAGAGTTAAATTAGCCTGACAATGCTCTGTTTTCGAACAAAGCACGTTTTAGTTATGTTATAGTTTTTACAAATGTTGTCTTTGTTAATTTTATGATTCTTTGTTTTCTGTTCAAAATTTACACTCTATATTTAATCCCTTGCTGCGATCGATTGAGCTCAAATTTGATATACTTATAAAAATTCGGTCACACAATGCAATATCATAATGTCATCGAGCTGTCAAATTATATTTTCAGCTGCTTACACCATCCGATCACCTGAAATTTTACTTGTGTGGGTTCCGTGAAAATACAATATTATGGTATAAGTTAACCGAGGAACGGTTTTTTATTGCCAAGTATAATAAATTTTAATTATGTTTATTACTTACTTCTTAATTCTGTAACTTTTACCTCATCCGGAAAAAAACAACAATCAATATTTTTATTTATTTAATGTACCTAGTTATTATTTCGTTGCAATTCATGTTATTATATACTTGATTTTCAGGTTTTTGCAGATTATATAAATAACTTGAGTGTTGCACATACTCAGTAATCATGTGAGTACGTTTATTAATAAAAAAAAAATTTAAAACTGTTAAACGATTTAAATTTTTTGGTCTGATCATACCCGAGATTGATGAGGAGAATTGTGGGATGGTACCTAGGACATACCGAATATTTTTTTAGCATTTAGTACATTATCTACACCATTATTATCTTTATTTTCTATAAAATCGTGGAACATATTTTTTTTACCTTTTTTTCAAGTTTTGAGTTCTTAATTTTGTTATTAAATACATCTCATTCTGTTTAATTCAGTCGTGCCTCATTATTACAAGGCGTGCTTCCTGACAATTTGTTATAATCTAGCTCCTCAATACATAATCCTTCCAAAGACTCAGAGCCACGTATGCTCGTTCTTCCTCAAACAATTTCGGGCCCACCCATATTGAAGGGGTTAGGGCTAGGGGAAGGAGTGCCTAAATAAAAAATAAATAAATGTATCTAACAACTAAATAGTATGTATGGCATGGTACAATCGTTCTGTGTATAGAATGTAGTTTTGTTGGAAATTTAACTCAAACTTCCATCTACATCAAAGAAAACGATGAAAAACACACCTCGTCGTCGTTTTAAAATAATGTATCCATCCTAAGCTCTACTCACTCTTATTAATTTCCAAAGGAACCTTATTAGCGTAATTTCTATAGTTTGTGCAGCAAATTCTTCTGTTTTCTGCTCCTCAAATCACCTCGTTCACGAGAGTTTGAATAATTTCCCGGCTTTGAAAGAGATATCCACGACCAATTTCACTTGTCTAGACGGGATTCATGCCAAAGCCCTCCAATTAAGGGCCGAATTTTCTTTGAGGGCTCTAATATGGATAATTTGCGTTTTGAACGAGGAAAAAGTTTTTTTAAAGGAATACTGCGGTCTATAAATATTCGCCGGAACAGGAATAAAAATAGATGACTATTAATGATGGGCTTGTAATTTTGAAACGATTTGAGGCTTAATGCTTTGCTTAATAATCAAAAAAATTAAAAGGTTCGTATGATTTTCGTCTTTGCTTTGCAGACTTACCTCAATAACCAAAAGGTAGCTATAATTTTCAACTTTGCATTGCATTAATAATTAAATTGCGGATCAAGTTACATAAAAAGCAATGCATATATATAACGTTCCAAGTTAAGCTGCCATATGATAGAATAATTGTTGGGAGTTGTGATAAGGAAGTACACAAGATTTTGCATTACTGTCTTTTTATTCTAATGAATGCAATCAATTCATTTATCATTATAGCAACCCATAATTGTCATTTGGGCTCTGGTCTCCTCTCACAATAAGAAGTGAATTGCCATATATCACAAAGTTGGTCAAGCATGAGAACATTTGAGAATATTACGCAGAATTTGCAGGTATACAGGTTTCCTAACGATGATTTGTTTCACCGAAGGAAGTGATAAGTATTTATTGTTCCTAAATTTAAATTAAAATATTACATTATTGAAGTAAAAGTCAGCCCGGGCTTATGAACTGTAAATTAAATACACTGCTCTCGTTACGTTTTCATTCCTATGTAACTCATATTAATTCTTATTGTATAATTTTTAAGCCAATAAAACGCTCGTGATAAAAACAGTTTCACAAACAAAATTAAAGCGAAATGTACAGCCAGAAAGGCCATATTTTATTTTTCCAGACAAAAGTCATTAGTAACATCTAAAGGTAGGCTCGGGATGATAGAACTCCTTTATCCATAAATAACCAGCGAAAGACTGCGTCATGGAATTAGAAACACTTTTTCATAAAGAAGTGTCAGTAATGCGATTAAATTGACCCCGCTTAGGTGATTAATTTAACAATAGTGAAAGAAAAACATCTGGAAATTACTGAATAATATTTATCTCTAGCTTTAAACAGATGTAAATATAATTGTAGAAGTATTGATAGGGATATCTACAGATCACGATTTTATATCGGATCATATAACCCTATTGAAAGGTTTTAGTTATTTTAGGAGTAATTAATTAACATGTTCAAAAAAAATTGAGCATATACTCACAGCCCAAAGCAAGGATTGCGTCGGGAGATGTTGTTTAAACTTATTTCTTTCAATGAAAATTGATATATTTTCAAGATTCCCTACTACGAGTTTTCATCTTAAAAATCAAATGAGACTGTAGGTACACCAAATTTAGACTATTTGATCATTTGATCTTCATTTAGTCCCTTCCGAAAGGAGCTAGTACTCTGTATTCGTTCTGCATAATCTATTCATTTCGACCTTTCCAGTATCTTTACATGGGTATTAACAGTTCTCTTTGTATTAGACCGTTTCAATTAAACCAAGCCCAGCAATAAATTTGTCCCAACAAGATTTCGAATATAAATTAGTATTTATCTTTTACTCGAAACTAGACGCAAACTTTTACCCAAATAACTCCTAAATGAGTTTTAGTTTAGGGAATTTGTTTGTCTTATAGGATCTGTGGCTGTTGACTGAGCGATAGACTTTGTCGAATCTTGATATAGGTTAGGGACTTTATAACAAGTTAAGAATTAGGAAGGGAAAAGGAATACGTAGTGTAATAATGCAGGCTAATTAAAATACGCAAATAATAAAATTAAAAAAAAAAATATGACTGGTAGTTATTAATATGATATTATTTATTTAAAAATATACGGTAATAAAGCAATCTTCATCATTTTAGCACTAGACCGCGTGGGAAGTCATGCATGCGACGGATCGACCAAGTCAAGTCTGCAGAGGGCGGTCTCTTGCATGAGTGCAGTAGACTAGCCTCAAACATAGAGGTGGCGTATTCTCGTGAGGCAAATCAGATCTGCCCAAAGCATTGGTCCATCATGATGACCACGACAGCTCTAAAAAGAGCGCTACGACACTGAAGAAGACATAATTTTAATATAATTATGGCAAGATTTTACTATACTTGTATATTGTTGGCATGCAATAAGCGTCAAAAGCCTTAATTACCATATCGATGTACATTATCGTATTGGATCAGGTATTCAAACTTGTACGTTAGGTGTGGCGTGTCTTATGCTTCTTTATCCGATAATATAATATCCACTACCTAGATGTCGCCTCGCCATTCTCATTTTGAAACTTATTAAATTTCCACAAAATTCCGCAAGGTAATTTTGTAATCACGCAAATTAAGCTCACATGAATTACGTGGTGAGATTGTTATAATGGTAAATATTATGATGAATGTCACCTAATTTATTATGATTTAGGCACCACTCATATAATAATTGAGCCATACGTAAGTATATTCAACATTAAGACCGTGTCGGTATTAAATGTGTGAGATTATAATGCTATAAACTAAGATAATGCATTTCCAGATCAAAATCAAATCTCAACTTTGGTCATGGACGCAATATGCTATTATAAGCTAGCTAATACTACAAGATCGTTGAATAACAAGAAGGAAGTTAAAAGGATTCTTTTTCAAGAACTCTAAATCCTATGGCTAATACGTATGAATGAAGGCTACGATTCACACACTTCCCGTTTACAGGAAACAGCAATTTCCTCACTTCCCGGCTGAAAGCGAGGTTTCTTGCCGGAACCGCCATCTGTCTTGCTGCCGACATTTTTAATTGACCCGTAAATGCTACTTCCGTTAGCTAAGCACTTTAACGACATTCTGCCACAGCGTGGCTTGGAAATACTGTAATTATTAATAAATTTCCGAGAAAAACCTAAAGGTGAATCGTTCTCTTTTTATTATCTCTTTGCCAGTTACCTTTACCTTGCTTATTTTCTTACTTCATTATTACTGTATTCGTGTTATTTAATTCTGTTTTTGAATTAGTGTGATCAGGTTATCAGGTAAAAAGGGACGATGATTTGAGGCGTATGTGTTAAACGCGGGAGTCCTCTCCTGGTCTAGTTAACCTGCTATAAGCGAACTCATTAAACAGCCCGTTGATTGTTATATTGATGGCGTCTGTATTAATAATATTAATAAAACAGATGGCACGATTTTGCTGGCTCCATCAGTCAGCCGTCTCAGAATTTTTTTGCGAATAATAGCGAGTTTATAGTAATTACGCTGAAAAGCAATACGCCGGAATGCATATCCCAGATTAAACTTAATTAAACTCAGAGCAAGTCAGTCTTTTTAAACGACAGTTTAATCTTTAAACAGGAAAATTGGCCGACGAGGCGGATATTGAGAAATATCGAAAGATAATGATGGTGCGAGATAACATGCTGACCTATAAGGATCCTGAGTGTAAAAGAGAAGTTAAATTAACGCTGTTCAAGAATTTTTGTCACACCTTTTACTTCAGTAGCCTGTGGTTCGATTGTACCCAAAAATTCGTTGCTACCCTTCGAGTTCCTCAAGTGTTTCAGATGATCTTACAGCTTCCACGAAGCTACAGTGTCTGAGCTAAGTTAGCAGAGGCGCGTACTGATAATTTAAAATAAATCCCGATAAGGTGGAATTAAGTAGCTTTATTGAGACTCATAGTGTGAGTACTACACAAGGTGCACACATGAAAAACACTATTCTTACGACTGTAGCAACTATGTAGATGGAAAAGCCCGATATATAAACATTATATACAAGTGATGGTAAAATAACGTACCTGGTCATTTTGAACGTGTTTATTATAAATTCATCGACCGAATATGGATGTAATAGTATAGTTTAGATGTAAAATTACTTTTTTTTTTACTTTCCACATTAACATTGACACTTTAAGATGTTTACTAACAAATAGTGGTGAATGGTGTGATTTTTTTACATTCAGATACAGCAAATATCTATGATGACAAGAAGCATCCTCAATTTTTTCATGGATGGATTTGTTGTCCTTTTTACATTATTATTTTGCGTTTGTTATTTCAATATATATCGAAATTATATGCGTTTAATATTAAAATAATTAGTAATATAATTATAGCTTTAATATCGGAATACGATCACAATATGTTATGAGCATGAAGACGGGGTGTAGATACATCACACGCGTCAGCAGAGCTGGCTTGCAGCCAGATGTTTAGTCGCTGACGGGCAGGGATTAGGTGCTGTCTAATCTATGTTAGAGGTTTCGAAAACCACGTAGCCCAAGGCGTTTTGTTTGTTAGTGATTTTCATCGCCAGTTAAGCAGGAACCGTGCTATTAAGCACCCATTACAACAATTTTTTTTTATTTGGAATGTTATTGGTATTTAAGTTCTAGTTTCAATTGTTCCAAAGATGTTTTTCTTTTAATTAAATATCTAATCTATCTATCTAATTGAATAGCAAAATATATTAGGTTACATAATATTAAGCAAAACAAGTTTAAAATATTATGAGTCGTCTGTTATATAAGTTCGAAATGAACGAATATTTTTTTTATGTTCAGTTAACGTTGTATATGTGGTAACAATCCACAACACTTTATGAAAGTTTTCCATATTGCTTGTATCTATACCGATTCAAAACGTACAATAATTATAACATGTCTCCTTCTTGAGCATGTTCGCTTTAGTCTGGCGGTTCTCCCTCAACCAAATAGGTATCACTTAAATGGTGTCATTAAATCGAACTACTTTTTACCTCAAAGTCAAACCACGCGTTAGTACAATTAGCCACCTAAGTTAAATTACACGCGACAGCAGAACTGGCTTCTTGCCAACAACTTCACTTGACGACGGCTTTGGATTAGTTGCTATGCCATTTTCATTACAGGTCTATTAGAGGCCTAGTGTACAGTGAACGTTACGCTTGTGAATTGAGGTGTAAAGAGCTTCAGTTATCCTTGACCCAACTTCCACTGCTCGTGGTGCAGGGTGATGTACAACGGACGAGACAACATCGCATGGTCCCGAGGTTGATCATAATTGGAGTTCTGTAACATCCAGCTTAAACTTGTTTATGATGTTAGTATTTTTTACATACCTCATTAATTTTCTAATCCTTCTGGATTCAATTGTAAATTGTTTGAAGGTCTGTAAGTTGTAGGGTCGAAGAGCTATTTAAAAGTAAATTCCTTTTTCTAATGTGCATCATGGTAATGCCTTTGATTTATCGTTTGTTGATACACTAAAAATGTATTTGCAAGGAAGGATTGTTTTTTCTAGGAGACTTTCCCAGAGACGTGCCCAATGAGCACCGCGCAGGTGTGGCACCGGTCAATATAAACGAGATTCTGGAGCTGCTCCATATGCGATACTGCTTGAAGACCCATAATTTACAGCAGAATGAGCAGTACGCTAGTCTTGTTGCAAGTTAATGTAAAGGTAACATAATAAAATTTTGAACATAACAACCTTTTGAATAAAATCCATTTATATTAATTACTGTCCTCGGTACACTGCCAAAAATCCTTGAAAATAAAATGAAAAACGCAGCACTGTTTCTTCGTTAATCGGTTACCCCATTTCAATACCTAGTACGTACAGACAGAATTTTACAGGAGAGCAAAAAATATGTTATACGGTAGCCCTTTTTAACTCCTCTGTATCTGTTAATATTAATTATGTTTACATTGAATTATTTATTGCAGAACTTTTTCCATATTAGACATTTATTAAACATTCGAATTGACGTTCCCTGAATCAAACGTGACATTCCCAATCACTTATCTAGCACCAAAATTTGTCACTTATTTGTAACTGAATACTTTTAATAGCTACCTACTAGTAACGTTTCATTGTAAAGCGATGCGTTAGCACTTTGAGTTGTATAAGTCACGCTACACGCCACACTGAAGTTGGCTAGAAGCCAAGTGCTTCGACGACGGCTAAGGATTAGTTGCTGTGCTATACGGAGTACTAAACTAATCTAAAACAGAGCCTCTGGTCGAACAGCAACCCATTTCCGTTGAACTTTATCTTCTCGGGATGTGAGGGATTAAAACTGTCGACCACTCGGAGCAAATGGGTGATGAAAAACTTTTTGAAGTGAAGCTTTTATACCATCATTTGACACTTAACTGCGTGGGAATAAACAAAGAAGACCGTCATTTTCCTTCCATTAGCGTCCGGCTACGTTGCTGTGTCTTTCAGACGCACATGATCTGTCCGTGTGTGAGTTTCTGCTGTTACTTTTCATTTATGTGTACTACATCGAATCTCACCAGCGTGATTTTGAAATCGGCACAGCGAAATCTCGTTATTGGTTGAAGCAAACTGCTGTGATCTATTGAACCTCGAATATTTCGCCTGCCATAAGGTCAATAGACAGAAGGTCCATAAATTTTTAACTATTTCTAGAGAAACAATTAATTTAAAAGTGAAAAAGGTGAATTTAAAAATGTTTCCTAGGAAACTACTTCAAATGAGTAAAAGCTCTTTGTCAGGCGTCCCGGAACGTCATATAGTTTTTTGTTAATAAAAAACGTCACCCTCATTTTAAATATATTATTCACACAGTTGCACTCGTATGTATAAAAATTAAACTGGAAACGATGAATAAATAGAAAGGGTCAAAATATTTAAATATACAGCGAAATCTGGAAATGAATCAGAGACCTGGTTCACTTGAGAATTTGAAAAAAAACATTGTTTTCAATAAAAAATTCTCATTCACTGCCAGTGGTGTAGACAATGGGGGCAGTTGGAAGTCATTTAAAAGTTACGTTAGTGCATAAATGCTGGAAGGATTTTGAGAAGTATATTAATAATTTATTTAAGTCGTTTTAGGCGGCCTAGAATACTCACCCTATTCCATAAAACACCCTATTCCGTAAAACAGGGTGTCATAATAGGCGACAGAAGCCAGCCTGCTTGGTGGTAGGGCTTCGCGTAAAGATTATACTATCAGTATTATTATTGAGTCATTAATATTGTTAATGGTATTATAATCTTTTAGTGAAGCCTGCATGGCTAGCCACCACCCGCTTGCTTGAGTCGGCCGCCAAACGACTTTCCGTGTTCCGCCTGGAGGTTTGAGAGCCAGTATTTTTCCTTTTTTTTCTTCTTATTACTTGGTTGACATTGCATCATCTCAAAATTTCGTCAACAGATAGAGTAATTCAAGACGTAGGTAGATGTAAGGTAGCCTATCGTGCTATGATGCTAGGTAGACGTAGGTAGACTATCATCAAAAAATGAGAAACGCATGACAAAACAAGTGACAATTGTTTCATATATGTACAGTTAAGAGAAATTTCCTATACAGTCAACAATAAATTAGTGATTGCGCGTAGCGCAGTTATTGAACCCAATATAATTACGTCCTATAAGTAACGTAATTTCATATAAAAATGCGTTAGGGAGTAGGCTATGGGAATAAATCATATTCCCGGTGAAATACGAACGCATAAAGCGTTTCCGGAAGCAATTAAATGGTGTTGCGACGGTGAACGAAAACAGAGGAGTAAGGATGACCGCACACAGGGACAGGAAGATGTTAATAAATTTATATGTAACCTTTTTTAAATTTCTTTTATAAATGTAGGTAGAGATGGAGGAGAGAGTCGCAGCGGATATATACAAAGCACACTTTACACTAGCATAATTAACCAAACGCGGATGAAAAGCGAGTTTTGTGTGTGTGATAGACATAGTAATGTATCTGGGCATTAACGGAAGGATAATTTAACGTAGTAATAGGTAGTGGGGACGGTTTTTATGGGTTTACTCCCCACAAGTAAGTGCCGAATGAAGCAATCGAATATTCGCTTAAAAAATGATCAATTGCCGAAAATTACAATATTAAGATATTATCCAAATGTAACCAAGGGAATCGTTGTGTGTGTGTGTGTGTGTATGTTAATGTGTTTTATTTTTGGTGCTTTTATTGTGTTTAGTGAGTAATCTCTTTAAAATAAAATATTGTAGGCCAGGAGCATAAAACGAAACGACCACAAAAACATTATATTCGGATTAAGTATTTATTTACACACTAATAAATGGTTTATTTGTTTACAGCGAGCGATTTTTTTATTGCGTAATATTTCAAAAATACTTCATAACTACGGCCGATATGCAAGGGCGAACTCAATGTCCCGTGCACTGTGACACACGTATCTAAAAATGAAATAAATTTATCCCATACAAAATTAACAGGCTGTATTACCCTGAGCTGGTATTGGAGGCTCGTGAAATTGACCTTAATAAGGGTTAGGGTGAGCAAAATAAGCCTCCTAGGTACCGCTTGGTAGCACCAGTTCAGGTGTGACAGAAGAGCTGTACACATAACTGAACTTGCGCTTTTTGCAATGTCAAAAGTCGTCTCCCGTCTGCGAATTATCGCCGTGCCTTTCAAACGATACTTACCTCTCTTGCAGTTCTTATTTGAAACTTATATAGTTTTGTCACCGTTTATGCCATTGTCATCCTGTACAAAAGGCTGCCTGGAAAAATCGCTATTTCAGCGTTTACACAACTTTGTGATAACACGAAGGTTAGTCGCAAAGTACCTAAGCGACATATCGATTTTCACAGAATATTAGTACTATGCCTCGACCACGTTAAATCCTGAGTGCCATCCGATTCCTTAATGCTTAAACAAAATAAATAGAAAAATCTTTTTTATTTCAAAATTTTGTTTATGTTAACAATGTTAGAATTAACCGATTTTTCATTCAAATCAAAATAAAATTCATAAAAAGTATGCTGTTAATTTTATGTGTAAATAGATTGTACATAAAAATTCCATTGTAAAAGTTATGCTCGGTTCACACGTTCCGCTTTTAATGTATTAAAGCCGAGCGGTAGCCGGCCAACGGCGTGTGTTTGGAATTCTGCGAAAATTCAATAAAGTGCCATAGAGGTGGCTGTTTCGCATTGTTCCTTTATGATGTGTTTGGTGCGAATGGAAGCGTTCAAATTTTTTTTTTATCCCAATTTCTACAAGTATTTATTTCAAACACAAATATAGTGATCGACGAAGCTGTTGATCTGGTGTTACATGTCCACTGGAACCAATTAGAATAAGTTCATTATATGTGTCAGAGATAGATCCGTCCATCTGCTGGCGACATGGTTGGCCAACTTTGCGAATGGATAATTGGTAAAGCACAGTAACGTTTCCACAAATATTCACTGTTTTCACAATGATTACAAATAAGCCGTGTAAAAGTTCCTAGCAGAAACACTAGTCTTTAGCACGGTTGGAGTACAAGTGTGGTCAAGTGGTGGTCAAGTAATAAGTGGGCAAGTGTTCAGCTGTAGCGACGGTGTTGCCATCACCCGGGTCAGGTGCGTGCGCATCTGTATTTATGACTGTCTCCGATATTATGTACTCATATGCTGGAGGTATTTTGGCCGTATTGGGGCGGCCTGGAATATTCCCCCCAGTCCCATGCTGGCAGAAAAGGGTGTCGTACGAGGCGACAGAAGCCAACCTGCTTGGTGGTAGGGTTTCGCGTAAAGATTATATTATCAGTATTATTATTCAGTCATTAATTATTAGTGGTATTATTATCTTTTCGTGAAGCCCGCCTGGCTAGCTACCACCCGCCTGCTTGAGTCAGCCGCCAAACGACTCATCGTGTTCCGGCTGGGGGCTTGAGTGTCAGTTCTATCTTTCTTACCTTCTTCTCATTTCTTGGCCGACAACGCATCAGTGATACCATTGGTCTTGCTGATGTCCATGGGCGACGGTGACCACTTACCATCAGGTGGCTCGTTTGCTCGTTTGTCGGCTATTAAACAAATTTTTAAATTAAGCATATTAAAAATTATTGCGTTAACAAAAAAAAAAGACTAAAGGAATCTGGAATTATTAAATCCTACATTATGATAGGCCGAATAGACTCTTGACTATTTTCGACTGACTTCATCTATGGTCATGGACAACAAATTAGTCTTGAATGAATCTAATGACTTTGAATATTTCGTTAAACTTTTATAAGCTAGGTTAATTTAATAAAATATATGATATTATTAAATTAGTATTAATTTACAGGTGATGGTATGTGTGTTGGTATATACTTTTATCATAAACGCATGTTTTCCTTTGTGGGGGGGAGGGAGGTTCTATGCATGTACAGAAGTGTATACCATCATGCATTGTGGATTGCATTGCGGATTGTTGCAAAGTAAATAAACACTAATTTAATAACAATGAATTTCCGCAAAGTAACGCCTGATACTATCAACTATATATGATATTAAAAAACAGTATTAAATCAGGATGCATATTATTATTCGCCGTTAAACGTACTGTACCCTGATAACTGTATTATGCTTTATTACAGAACAAATTCTTTGCATAGCCTCGCATAATGATTTATTTCAAGGAAAAATCTTTAAAAATAACATGTGGTCCATCGCTATTATTATTTTGAATTTTCTCGGCAATCACTTATATTATTAGTTAAATTAAAACATTAAATGTGATTATAGATCGTACAATCTGGATAGATAAATGCCAATGAAACAACGAGATACAAAACTCCCTTGTTTGATTAAATGAGATTTAGATCTTTCAGTATCACATTCCAGGAAACTCTATTCAGTCCTGGACACGAGAGAGAGAGAATCAAATTTTCTAACGGTAAGTGCCTTGAAGTTGAAGTTAAAATATATAGTACAAAATAATAAGTAATTCGTTTCTATTGAGCATCTTTAATAGTATTAATATCCGCTCCCAAATGAACTGTACCTTAACAACTATTTTAATTAACTCCGGAGCTAATTTTTCTTTTAAGCCATAAGAAGAAGCTCAGTGCATGTTCTTTGCGTATATGAAATACCTTATTGAGTGAAATTTTTTATAATGATGTTAATAATCTTTCTTATGTTTTCGATTTTTTTGTAGTATTAAGTCTGTAAGCCAAGCTAGAAAGCCAGAGAGAAAGAAGCGATGGACGCTTTGCTTGAAGAACGCCATGGCCATAACAATGTGGAAACTCCGATGTGGGAAGATCTATCCATCATAACCAGAAGTGGCAGTTGAGATCCACTTCCCGGAATGAATAGTATATTAGACGATGACCCATAATATAGGTAAAAATTATGTCGAGTTTCACCTAAATCTATTCAGTGGCTTAAACTGGATGTAGACGCAACACAAGACAAATAAGGTTCCAAAATTATTTTGACCTCTATGTTGATACCAAATATCTAGTAAACAACTATACACTTGATTTTTTTTATTTGGTTTATTGTATATATGAGTATAGTCAAATTTCATTATTACCAAACAATGAAATTTAAAGGTTATGCCTTATGGTTCGAATATTAGTCTCTTGCACCGGAGACTTCAGATGTAATCTTTGCATCTACGTCAATATTCAAATAAGTGTGTATAATAAATTAATTTTGATTTCCTTCTGTTGAGAAAACTACGTGAGAAAACCTGTATACTTAAGAGTTCCTCGGAATATTCTTATAGGTGCAACTAGTTTGCCAATCCGCTCTCGGCCAGCGTGGCGAACTATGGTTATAACCCCTCTAATTATGAGAGGAGACCCGAGCTCAGCAGTGGGACAATTATGTGTATTATGAAGTTAAATATACGTCATAAAATATATAGAATAATATAAAGTTGAAGGTATGTTGGGATAGAGGACACTTAAAATAAGGCGTCTTAATCCTTACAAGTAATTATTAATATCACATTTTGCAGTTGTCATGCCATTTTAAAAGAATTAAATTAAATAAAATTTTACTTAATTTATTAATAGCTGCAATCTGAAATAATTTTTAAACGAAAAAAGTACTCGGACATTTTTTGTTAGTTGATATTTTTAATAATTTTTACCTAATTGCGCAACACCACTATGAAATGAAGCAACTCACATTCGTAGTGAACGTAAAAGGGATGAGGGTTAAAATAAATATTGTGGTGGAGCAAACTCGTTGTTCAGCTCCGCGCCAGAAATGGAATCAACTCTCGTAATGAAGTTCAAATAGGATTTCCACGATTTATGAATATTATGCGTATTGTACGTAATGAAGTTTTATCGGAAAACAACGGGCCTATTACCCGTTTTTAATCCCCAAATAGATTAACGAAGCATATCGCTAAAGTCGATTTGTCATGATTTACAGATGGTGCAAATGCGAAGCGAAGCGATTTCATTTTTTTTGCCAAAAGTTGACAAGCGGATTTATAGATCTACTGATGGAAAGGGGTCATCACCGGCCATAGACATTTGTAATATCAAAGGCGTTACCGGCACGTCTCAATAAGTTAGCGCCGGTTTCCCGTTGCCTTGTACCCCAGTCTGATCTTTCGTCTTGGGATAATTTCTTGATAATATTTGACTTAGAAGCAAGGTAGGCTGTA
The DNA here is from genome assembly GCA_003671415.1 of Megathymus violae. Lineage (NCBI taxonomy): Eukaryota > Metazoa > Arthropoda > Insecta > Lepidoptera > Hesperiidae > Megathymus > Megathymus violae. Next base: position 1,704,037 of record PDGT01000029.1, on the reverse strand, counting down.
AATTGAGATTATTACTGTCCCTGTTTCTGTCCTTATCAATCTCTCTATTACTTCCGAACATACCCTGACAATCTGCATAGGTTTGCCTTGGAGGCAATAAAGACCTGGTAGAAGGCTGGGTCAACATCCGCTACTTTACTCGTCCACAACCCGCTTCAATACTCTTCATAAAGAACGTACCGAACTGTTATTGAACATTTGCCTCTCTAGACACTATAATATAAAACCTTATAAGGAACCATCTGCGTCCGCTCAGGGACTGCAAGAATTAATAATAATTCCTTAATCTTCTGGACTTTGGCAAGTCGCAACATTCCGAAAATATAAATATAGTTTTCTATCTCTCTCTCCATAGCATCCCGTATTTGCTGGTAATCGGCAACGATATCCCCAGCAATCCCCTCGCTCGCTTGTTGAGCCGTGTGGTAATTCCAAGTCTCAATCGACCGAATTTTTATGACTAATTTCTGGCGATGAATCTCATATGATTGGCATTCTCATATATTTTCATGGATTACCTGACGTATGAGACTCATACTTAAAATTACTTACTAACTATTATATCGCAATTCGTTTAGTTAGAAATTGTGAAAAAAACCACCGATCTGTTTTAATCAAGCCACCAGCCGCTTCTTAGTTACACCAACATCGGTGTACAATAATTTTGTTTCCACCCGAATTCTACGTCCTCTCGGGGATTTACCGCGAATATGGCGTTTGCTTAATTTGAAAATATGAGAATGTTGGCTAATTGCCATCTGTAGGGCACTATACTCATGATTAATACGGCGTGTCTGGTCGCTGTTTGTTTGGTCACTTAGTGTGGTACAAAGTGATCAATAACCATAATTCCCATCGTATTTTTGGATACCTGATTCATTTTAGACTACATTTACATTAAGAATCTAATCAACTCCATGGATGCATAGTGTAAAACAAAATGTCTTCTGATAACAAAAAGTCACGTGTGAGAAATGATATAAAAAAAGATTGTCATGAGTGACACCTTAAATAATAACATTCATATTCTGATAATAATAATAATAATAATAATAATATAATAATTATTATATTATTATTATTATTATTATTATTCATATTCTGAGATATTTGTGGTGTCTGAATAATTTTGGATGAACAGAATTATTAATTAAATAATAATTAATTAATTAAAAAAAAAAATTAATCTTTTATATCTGTGTAACCATTGACTTTTGGATAGGGTGTATAATAGATTATTTCACAGGAAATGAGCTAAATGCTCACCCCTTTAAAACTTTTACACCTACATATTTCCAATCACCATATTGTATATAAACTTCATTACTAAATTGACTATTTGTCCTACAATTATACGTTTTTCAATTTAGTACAGAACAAATTATTCGGCTACAATTAGACAAATATATTTTTTAGAACTTTTACTGAGTTGCCTTACTTACTTTTTAAGCAGTCCCCATACAATTGATTCTCAGTGAAGAGTATTAGGTAATCAGAGAGGGACATTGCTTCTTTCATTGTTCGTATAACAACATATACAAATAAATGTAGCTTCTTATATTCCAAAAATTAAACTAATTTCTTTAAATCCGTCCTTATAACTTTAGTTCACTTTTATAGCTGACTTTAAATAAACTAACCTAAAAACGCTTTCCGGCTCCACCTTTTTTATTAGGCTGTTTGGGCGTGTCGTTTGATTTATATGAGAGTAAGTATACGGGAGTCATTAAACGCCAAGGTTAGAGTTCACACGGAATGGACATTCATTAGATGGCTGATAAGTTATTAAAATATATTTTTTAATTACGGGCAGAGTAACAACCCTGTTACTACTGATAATTTGATTAAAGATTGTTTTCATAGCGATTTTTCAGATCAATGAAATAATCACACATATCTTGTTGGTATGTGTATGATATGACCTGTTCATAGTTCCATGCAAACTTTTTTTTTGCTGAACTACGGACGCACCGTTTGTCAATTGTTAAACAAGGAAACATGCTGGCAGTACAAATATTAATTTTAGGGGTTAGGCAAATTAGGTATGAAGACGTTCGGTAGAAAATACAGATTGGATCGGGCAGCGATCACAATACAGGAGCATTTTCAAATTAGGAGAATGATTTCGTGTTAAGAGTCACCACAGGCTCAACCCCACCGCTGTTCAATAGAAAGTTTCGTAAGTCTGAAAGTATTTGCTGATTGCTCAATTAATTGAGCTTCAGAAGCAGTCTTTGGCATTGAACCTGGGTTTTCTAACCAGGCAAAATGCTGCCATGTCAGCTACGTGGTCATCATTTTACATGTAATTCATTAAACGATCGATCCGATCGAACGACCAGAACCAATCGTGAGCTACTATTTGCAGCTAACTTCATCAGACTCTTTCATTCAAAGTGTGCTTGCTATAATTACCTATTACTTGTTGTAACAAATATAAAGAATGTATGCATTTATAATCTCACTGCATAAAAATAATTGTAAGTAAAAATTATAATTCGCTTATTAATATAACACTAAAAACTCTAAAATTTTAATTTTATTTGTGAAGTAGATTTTGAGAAAATTGTGTGTGACATACATACATTTAGACACATTTTCAAAAGCACCATAATATAACGGTCCACCGTTTCTCTGTTCAACACTAACCTATTGGTAAATAAGAAATTTAATGACGTTCTTACAATAAATTAGAAACGAGCCGTAAGCTTTATTTTTATTAAAATATGTCCGACGGTTTGGGTCCTCTGACATTGAAGCATGTTCGATTTTATAGCCTGATCTCGTGCCAGTGTAATACAATTGACTTTATAGTTAGAAATGAGATTAAAAATAAACTTTTATTGTGAAATAATCAAAGAAAATAATATTGAATAACTTATTTTAGGGAGTCTGTTTTTTCATAAGTACTGAAATACAAGCATTATCATCACTCACTTTGTGGTCCGTTTGTATGTTCGTCGGCTAACTATACTGACATTATAAAGAGAGTGTGAATTTTGTGAGTTTGTGTGTATGTGGAGAGCAATCTCCAGAGCCATGGCACCTATTTTAAAAAATCTGCTAATTGAAAGGCACATTATTCTAAGTGGACGAAGGCTATTCATACATATCAAAGCCAGAGCCCTGATGATATTCGTAAAATATAATTAGATAAATGTTCCACGCGAACAAAGTTGCAACGGGCCGCTAGTAAAGAATATTTTTGACACAATTAAAATGGCTACTATTACGCATACCGACTAGAGACCACTTCAGTATGTAGATATAATATGTATGACGCGTAAAATAATAAATTAAATAAATACTTTTATTAATACGTGATGCACCCAATGTCATCTGTTATCCCATGTCGGCAGCAATAAATGGTGGAGATGTTTTTCATGGTAAAAGCCAACAAACGAGCAGACAAGCCTGATAGTAAGTGATCGCCGTCGCCCATAGACATCAGCTAGACCAAAGGTATCACTGATGCGTTGTCGGCCAGGAAATGAGAAAAATGTAAGCACAAGCTCGGTAAGATTGACTATTGGTGAAAGGAGGGTAGTATAAGAATATATTAAAAATAATTTCCGTGAAAACGTTACCCTTTTGTTAATTATTGTCTTCTCTGAGCAATCGCGATGACATGACGAATTTTTGTATCGCCCCCATTACCGAATCACCATTTTTGAAATTTTTCTTGATCTCTTTAACCTATCGTCTACAGGTACTTCGTAGCTCATGTAATTACGCATCTCAAATTTCTATACTAATCCAATACTCCCATACTCGTATCAGTGTCATAAAATAGAATTTACAACTTTCCACGAAGTTTAATGCCAATTTTTAATCTGGCAACATTGTAGTCAAGATTCGATCGCAAAATTAAGGCGATAGTAAACTACATTGTATGAACCACAGACTGAAAATTAAGTAGAAGTGACTTTATGTACATTTTTAATACTGTATTTTTTCAAAGTTATGTGCGTGTATTGGAAATAATTTTAACTGTTTAACAAAAAACGAAACTTAGAAGTAAACCTAATAAAACTGTGATGTTCGGTAATGTGTCGAAATTAATTCATTTTATTTTGTAAGTAATTTCAAACTCATCAATAAACGATAAACGTTTACACACCCACACTCCGCACTAGGAATTCCTGTTAGGGTTACCAATGTTTGTTTGAATTAATAGGGTATAATTTTATTATAACTTTGCCATGGTATTTGTTTTCGTACATATTTTTTGTGTTTCTATCAACAACTAAGAATTTTTTGTTACTAATAAATATCTTAATATCATATGTACAGTCAAAAAAAAGTTTATTAAATTTACCATAACTTTTTCAATTGTAAACAACTACAGTTTACAATTTGATGTTGATATGACAATGAGGTTTTAGTTTACGTTCAAAAGTGGTCCGTTCCGTTATACGCAATAAATAGCTTAACCTTTTTGTTTTTTAGGCAAGAATTTTATTTAGCTCTAAAAATAAAATTAAGTATTTTGCGGCTTCCATAATATATATAGTACTGGTGTTCCAATGATGATTGGATGGTGTACAATGGCGTTTTAAAATGTATTTAACGATGACTTTTCTATTTATATAATGTAATCCGATTATTGATACAAGTAGTTAACATCGCATATCAAATGATGATATGTATGAAAAATCCATTTCATATAAGGCCATAACTTTTATTGGAGATTTTTAGCGATTTTTAGAAAAGCCATATCAATTTGATTTCAGTAGTGTAATTTCTATAGTATATAACATTATTTAAAAGAAAAAATTCGGTTTCTCGTTATTAAAAGTAAATACTGTTTACTTAAAAAATAATAAATTATTTTAATGTAACATGTAAAAGTCAAAGCAAAAATTTACAGAAACCTCTCTAAGACTTTCGAGTACATCGTTCTCATTATATTTTTCAAGTGCACCTTGTGGAACGATCGGTGATAAATTTTGAAGTAATGTTTACGAGAGACGAGACTTTTTATACTTATTAAATGTCCTTTACTATAATCATTAGATGTAAGGGTCTCCATCCATCTTTTACTCTGTTCCAACGTTACTCACTGCTTCTTTGCTGTAACGGATACAGCTATGGCGGCAGGCCTCTTCTGCTGTAGGACGGTGGATTCTAATCAACCACTTTATTTTGGACGGTCCTCATGTTTGACGGTAGGACTTAAATTCTCGTAAAATACTTTCTGATACTAAAAATGGAACAGGTTATCCTCCACATAATTTACATAATGTACACTCTCTTTATAACAATCGTCAATATAGACTGTCAAATATATCATAGCTTAGTAAGTAAAAGAATAGAGTAAAAATATTTTTTTTATCTATGATGTATTTTTTATTCGTCTTTGCTAATTGATTCATCAATGCTCAGCCGGAATGTCTAAAGCTAGAAGTTTTAATTTTACAATATGTAAATTTTACAATATGTAAATTTTACAACTTAGGCACGTCATCAGAACGGAATTTTGTAACTTTCGTATTTACCGGGATTACATAGAGCTTATATTCAGAATGAAGACTTGGCTCTGGATTAAATATAAAAAAAATGTTTTAGAAATAACATCCCCGATTTCTTGCAATTTAAAATGAATATTAAAATTTGTTACTGGTTATTTTTTAATATTCATATATACCCACATATTGTATGTATGGTAGTAAATTCAACTTTTTTACATTAGAATCCATCAGAATGTCTATATCATATTTTCTTGAAAACACAATTGTAATGCTACTTACACAACAAGCAGGAAGCGAAACTTTTTTCACAATTTCAATGTTCTTCGTAAGAAAAAGTATTTCGTTCTAAAAAGTTTGTCTACATTTGTATTTTTGTTATTATTTCATAGTTACATGTATATTTATCCGTCCTCTCAGAAGGCGTCGGTTTAGCGGCTTAGACACGTTCGTCGGTGCTCAGGCAAATGGACCGCTTTGGAAACAAAGCCTTTTTAGGTCAAAGTCGGGCTAGAAGTGTGCCGTTCTTTTGTGAAATCAAGAATTTTTTTGAGAGGTAGCTTTTGAAATATTATAATTATGTCAAGGAAAACGGTTTCTGCTATATTGGTACACTTGGTTCATAACATAAAGTATTAATTTAAAGAGTTCATTTTTTATCTATACTAATAATAAAACTTTTAGGAGGATGAATCTGAAAGTACAATAAATATTATTTGACAAATACATATGTTAATGTAAGTGGTCTAGATAGTTCTACGTATAAATGTAAATAAAACTAGGAAAATCGATTTCTAAAGCAATACGCGAAACCTGGCAAATATAACATTTATTTATATTCCTACGAAATAACAAAATTTTCACGTGCGAATGATGTGGTAAAATTAGCTTAGATTTTTCGAAGCTAAGCTAGGGTTGCTAGTTTTAGATAGATATTCACAAGCTATAAGTCAAAAAAAGTTATTAAGGCGCCAGATCAAATACATGGGTGTTAAGAGAGGTTCTATAAACATGTTTTCAGTCCTTCCACGTGGATACAGAGACAGCCGGGTGTATTCGGTAAACTGACAGACAGGTACAAGATTGTTTTGAAGTGTTCCGTTAAACAGAGGCGAAAGCTCGTAACCAATTTGTTTAATCGAGAGATTTCATATTCCACAATTGTTTGGTATTTTACAACAAATAATTCGGTACCGATTGAACGTTTGTAAGTTGGCTTACAGGTCTACTAATTAATATTATGTATACTACTTTGGAGCAAGAACCTAAGACATTGTTTCTCTACACAATTTTACAATGCCCTAGGGGTCAGTAATCTGTGACCGTATATTTTAGAATACAATAAAATACTCTATAATCTAAACAGTCGTCGAAAGTAACCAGGCATTCTGATGGCGATTGGTCAACACCATTCATGGACGTATGTAACATTAAAGGCTTCCCCAATGCATTGCCGGCCTAAGTCGATGCTGAGTACTCGCTTATTATTCGCTCTCCGACCTTGCGTCAGAATACGGCACTCATTTTTAGTATACTCGTATTACTGTTAAATGCATTTATAGTTACCAAATGATTCAAATTGCTTGTAATCATTTCCTAATAATATTCACACGCAACGCTGATACTTGATTATTACGCGATCAAGAAGCTCTTGGACATCGCGTGGTAAACTATCATCTGGGATAACAAATCACGCCCACACACGATTTATAGCCCTCACGGTACAATTGCGGCGATCACTTCATTCTTAATTACAAGCCGTCTATTAAACGTTGACATGGTAATTTAAGTGTGGGTGTTGTGGTGTTATTTACAGGTTACTTTTGACTAAAGTTAGCTGCGATTATTCAAATTTATCGAAAAGGCGAATAGATGAAAAAAGAGAAAGACTTGCGTACTCATTTTGAATACAAAAATTGAGAATGGTATATGTGCGCGAGCGCTTAAACTGGTATTAGCGAATTACGTTTTATTATATCTAATTCGAAATGCTAATTTTATTTATACAAGAGTGTTAGAGATGTGGTCGATCCCGTTACCCAGTTGGTGCCAGGCGGTACCCTGCTTGCCGAGCGGTCGTCCGGGTTTCGAATCCCGGCCGAAGCAGACATTTATGTGACATTTGTGTGTTTATGTTTTTTGGTGCATTGTTTATTGCATTGTTTAGTGCATTGTTTATACCATACATAGGAAATCCTAGCGCGAGAGTGTGTGTGTGAACGTTTATTGAATTCAATCTATTCTCCCCTGCTATTAGCGATGTGACAACATTATTGTACAGGGGTATTAAACTTATATTGTAAACTGCTCTGTGATATCTCTCTCCACTTCCAATCGTGGTACGATTAAGATGTGTAATAACCTGAATTATAGCGTGCTCCATACTCTGCTCGCTCCATACTCTGAGTTATTTCCACCTCAAGCCCTGTAACATTCCGTACACCTGCTCACCAGGCTTAATGCAATGGTCCCAAGCATCTTCGGCTAAATTCGCTGGGTAGTTAAACCTAAACGGTAGCACCATCGTCCTGGCGTAGTAAAAAATATTTTTACGCCATGGTTGTAGTATATGGAAATTAAACTATAAACAACCGAGCGCAAATTGTGCGACTGTAGACAAATTTTATACACTAAATATTTCAGTAAGCTTACTACATATAAAATCAATCATAGGTAAGCTGGCAAAAGTAAGATATTAGTTATGTTATATCTAAGTTGTCAGAAATAAGTCTTGCGTTTGAATTTCGATATAACGTCTTTCCACGTTCGTGGTATTTCAAATTTCCGAAATAAACTGAATGTTTTGCGTGCGTTCAATTTGCATATGAAAAATATTACTCTATCCCTGTAACACACATACATATAACTTGACTGCGATTCAATGTAAAATTTTACTTGTATCAGATAAAATTTGAATGAAGGCTTGCAGATTACGTATGACGCCTTTTCGATTGAGTGTTGATAACACAAAATGGATTTTGGATTTTACAACAAAAAAACATTGTTTAATTTCTCTAATGCCTGTACTAGCGAGCGGAACCTATTGTCCTCGTTCTTGTCGTTTCTTCAATATACCAATATTACTACATCATAGTTTGGAAGACAACTACCATCGGAAGTCAGGACGCTCGTTGGGCACCAGTCCATACTTTTGTTTTTAACATCCCTTATCAAATCGTGGTAACTTACTAAATAGCCTTCTTAATATTAAGGTCATATTTACAAAAAAAAAAGTTTTGTTGAGAGGATGATTTTATAATACCCATTTATTTTTAACCAGTTATGACATTTACACGTGTGAATTGTTTATAAAAATATATTTTAATTTTACAATCATTATTTACACTAACAAATAAAATTGGAGTGTCAATTTGTAATATAAAAATAACCGCTGTTTACTACATGCATATTAATGTATATACGGTACATATGCCAAACTAACACTTTTTACAATTTTTGTCTGTGTGTTCCGGCTAATCTCTGAAACGGCTGGGCCGATTTTGACGGGACTTTCACTGGCAGGTAGCTGATGTAATAAGGAGTAACTTAGGCTACTTTTAATAAATAACTTTTTTGTTAAATTCCACGCGGACGAAGTCGCGGGCACGGCTAGTTATGAAATAAAATTATAATTATGATAAAAAATAACACCTAAATATAAGTAATTTTACTTGTAGCGATGGAAACTTAAATTGACCGAAAACCATCTGCTGCATCATCGCTGTGGTTCTCCGAACTAGTTTCGCAACCTCTCTTTAGGTGGTCGATGATATTGGTTGACAAATAGTACTCATATGTGTGCAATTGGCGCTGTGTCATAACAAAATTCCTATAAAATGTTTACTTGAAAGCAAAAACATTTTTTCTTTTCTTTACCATTCTAGGTAACTTTACCGTTTAGGTAAAGAAATCAAGTGACTATCAACAACTGAAGGGAATGACGAATCTCAGCCGACCCTAAGAGGTTCGATAAGATAATAAGACTGACATTGAACCCTCTGAATTGAGTCCTATGCTCGCTGGGAAATTGGAGTTCGAGCAGTTTTAACCTCTATGTTTTGGAATTGTGCGTTTTTTAAAATGTTCAAGAAAATATAAAAAAACAGACATTAGTATTATATAAAGCAAAAAAGAGCAAACAGCCTTTTCTTGATTACTTCGTATCATCGTTCTAAACTATATGGTCACGTTCTAAATTATAGGTATGGTCAGATGGTATTATCGTCACATACCATCAGGTGGGATAAGTGAGAAGGCATGCGTGCATCACTGTATACACGCGTAAGAAATTAAACTTTTTTAGTTTGAGTACACTTTTTCTTATATGTAATTCGATGTTTAAATTAAAATTCTATTCTCCCACATAGATTCTTTCTTCTCCTTCCCTCTCCACTTCCATCAACGTCTCTTCTATCTACTCCACTCACGACACACACACCTGCATGCACACTTAACGTAGCACAATTCTCTAGTTATGTAAGATAGTTTTAATTGTACAAGTTTCAACAATACAAAAATTAAAAATGCGAGTCTCGACCTAAAATTTACATAACCGCTTTCAATAACAAGAAAATTGAAGCCAAAGTAACTATCTCGCTAAGATATTCCTTTGTCTACAAAGGACCAGCGAAGCTTGAGTCGGGCAAAGTTTTTTTACATAGTTATTAAATATGCGGCATTCTTGGTTCTGAATTTCATGGATTTTATTGGGTCAGGACGGGAATTACGTGTCCTGGGAGCAGCGAAGCACTTGCGCGATGACGTAAAAATGCCTAAGTTGTGACAACATTTCATAACTCGGAGCAGTACATATAACAATGGAAGATGACATATAACTTTGAATCATTTGGATAGTCACTTCATTCAGAAAGCGACTGCATGCTATATTGATTTGCCTAAATTCAGTAATTTGATAAGTTGTTCGACCAATCTACAATCGAATTATTCAATTATATAATCTATAAGCTCTGGCTACACATTAAATTTTATTGATATACTTTTTGATAAATATTTGTTATGTGAGTCACTGACCCAAATTCCACTATTTTTTCTGTATCTTTACGTTCTTCTATAACTCAAAAATATCTTGACCGATCTTGTACAAAATTAATATATAGAAATAACATGTGATTGCGCAAATAATGAGCTATTTATGATATCGGTAGATCTTATGGTTATCATAAAAAAAGTAAATCATTATTTTCGTATTTCTTCAGCAGCAATTTCCATTTGTTTCTTTCCATGTGTGTGCGTATGTGGTGAGTAAGTGTGAGTACCATAATAGTATTATTTTTTGGAATTTATAGTATATTAATTTAAGTTTTTGTAACAGTTGTCATTCGTTTTTAACATATAATGCTTAAATCTATATAATTATTCTTGAGTATTGCGTTAAGCCATATAAATTGTGAAATGTTGTCGGAGAAACAAATGAATATTCGATATGAAATAAATTTTGCTGTGGTAAGTTATGTTGAAATTACTGAAATATTAGCGCAAACGAAGTGCAAGCGTTTGCTATTTATATATTTCTATAAGCACGGCGGGGAACAAATTTACTGCGTAATAGTATTTTAGAAGCACCAGCTATTCTCTGCTTATCAGCGAACGAGAAATTATTTATGTCTATTCTGTTATCTAGTCACCATTATATTTCTAGGGTTAACCGTGAAATATTTTTGTGTTTCTGTTGCAGTATTAGCAGCAAGTAATACGCTAGTCTCTTAGCTACTTTATGCCCTAACGCTTCAATGATACGATGGTGTTACGAATGTCGTTGGCTGGCGGTGATCACTTATTATTATGTGTATCCAACTCTTTCAACGTTAATCTTCAATTTTCATCGTCGGTCTCCACACGTAGCTGGATCTGTGGGTCCTCTACCATTCTAAGTGGTAATGTGCAGTCCACCACGTTGCCCGCGGACTTCACATAGCTTCGAGGACATTATGGAGACAGTATGCAGGTTTCATTACGATGTTTCCTCCACCAAGGCAACTCATATAAATTTTAAAAAATTGTGTTGCTTATTTAAAATAATTAATATCTATTTTATTTTTTGTTTTATTAATTTTACATCTCTCAATAAATTTATTTTCTTTCGTTTTTCGTCTTGACACGTAATGGAAATATTAATTTTCTTTGTTTCGTACAAGAATTTGAAACAAAAATTGTTTACATTAATAAATGATCAGACACTTTTTCGATTTCAATGCATTATACAGGACTTTTTATTTTATTAATGCGAACACGTGTATGATTCGAACTTAAGGTTTTAACAGTACGAAAAACCCATCACCGATCATGCTGTATTTTGATTTTGAAATCATGAAATCGTCTCGTTGAATACAGCTTTAGAAATTCAATTTGACTCTCCTCGAGTTTTGAAAATTATTTATTTCTTACTCATAATTATTACATCACAAAAATACCTTACAAATTCAAAGAAAAACGTTGAATGTTCTACCTTGTAACGTCTTAAATAGCTTAACCTCTGAATATTCAATCCATTTGAAAATGCCTCGACAAGATTTTTCCATATTTCGCATTATGAATATTTTACTCTACACTTTGCAGTGATGTGAACGCTCTAACGTACGTGTATAGACGAGCGTGTAAAAGTACCCAGAAAAAAATTACCATCCAGAATCAACTTTTGCCTAAACACCCTTACTTTATCATACAAAACATATTTACATAATTACAAAAAATATTTACACCAGCCTCACTACTCACAATTTTACCAAAAGTAATAAAAGTCTCAACGGTTTATTTAAGGTAAAAGTCCATCTAACACGAACATAAAATACAAATAATTACTCAATGAGATGGATGAGATCGCACATTTTTAACAAGATTCCCAATTCTTATTGACACAAAACAAAATATTTAATGACATTCTTTGATTTGAAAGCTCCTTAGATAGGTGAAGTAGCTATATAATTAATTTTCATTATGTTGGACTTCAATATAATCACAATTCAGTTAAACATGCATTATCGTAGTTATTATACAGTTTAAGTGGTACTCACAATTATTGTATTCAATACCAAATTTGATACAACGGATTTCTGAAAACGAAACCCCAGGCCAGTAGAAGCAGTTAAATAGATAAATTAACGCTCACACACTCACATTCCCGCACTTAAACAGGATTCCCTATGTTACGGGGGCATGGCAAAATATTACATCACAAATTCCCATGATCCAGGAACAAACATTTATCTGTCACATAAACATTCGTCCTGGCCTGAAACGAACCTGAGGCCCCTCGTTTGGCAGGCAAGGTAATTACCGACATAGCTACGGAGTTAAGGATTTTATGTTACAACCTATTGTTGCTTTGTAAACATTTGTCCTGTCTATTGTCGTAGCCTGTCGAAATAATTATATATACCTAACATGTTGCTGATCAGGTATCTGTTGTGGGGGACATATTGACACCTCATCTTGTTACGTAAACATCATTGCTGGGGTGTATGAACATTTTATTTGGAGAACATAAAAACGCACGTCTGTACAGGTTGCTTTCAACGAATTACTGCTTCTTCTTCTATTGACACACGAGCAGCGCTTTCTCTGAATATAGCTATATGTATATATGTATACAGATAGCATTTCGCTTTGTATGCCTGATACAATAAGTAAACCTTATAATAAGGCCGGGATATATGGAATTGGACCGGTGTGGGTGAGTTCAGTACAGTATGAGTGCGATATTCAGCAGTCCTTGCTATGACTGCTTACCACGCCTCGTCTTATCTTGCACTCTTAGTTTTATGTCATACGTAATTTTCGCGCAACATTACAGATGTGTGTCAAAGCTTGATCTCCACTGTCTTGCGTCTGATTTTAAGAATCATTGGACTGTATTTTTATTATCCTTATAATAATAATTCTTCATAGAATTTTCAAATTTGTAGTCATGTTTGTTCGTTATACTAAAATTTTAACTAATCGCTTTATGTACATGAAGGACGAAATGCGAATGACTTTTATTTGGGGCCTTTATTAACGCAACAGAACCCAAAACAATACTTCTTAGAATGTTTGTCTATTTGTCTGTGCGTTTGTACCCGCTAATCTCAGAAACTTCTTAATCGATTCTATTATAATTTTCACTAATGTATTGCAGTAAGCATCACTTAATATTTAAAGTTTCATTTCAATCCATTCGTAAATAAAAAGTTATAAATTAATATATTTCTAATTCACAGAACGAGAAAACCCAGTCCTAAAACAATGCAAGTGTTATTTTTAGAATTTTACACTTATGTAGGTGTAATGTGTAGTTTTCTGTAGCGAAGCGTGGAAGGTATATTAGATAATAATATAGATGAACAAAACGGTTGATCGTTACAATAATTGTATGGAGACACATCTGATGTGCCATGAAAATATGACATGAGGAATTAGACATTTCCTATGTCTAGTTCAATTGTTCATTCCGTGTTAAAAGGACTTAGGGTTCTCCTATCGGCTTACTCTAATTATCTATTATTGTAATTTATGTTCTGCCTTACATCGAGAGATTCGTTAGTTAGAGAATTGTTACAATGTGAGGGACAGTAGAAAACTTTCGTGCATTTTCTTAAAGACAAAAGAAAATATTTTTTTTATTCCAGATTCGTGTAAGGCGGTGAGCTATATAAGAGATCGAAGAAACGATAATGAACTTCTAATATGCACATAATTCGAAAAACTAGATATTACCATACAAATCGCTTAATTAACACTGTTGATACACAATAATAATGTGTATACGCGTATAGCTTGAATTCAAAATTATTCAATCATTATTATATACTTACACTGGAAATACACTTAAGCACGTATTTTTTTGCTTCTACTACCATTTCGAAAAGGTGTTCCAACACTGACGAGAAGCAACGACGAAAGTAACTACTCAGCACATCTTTTAAAACAACATATTGGAATTAATTAATTAATTATATTCATCTATATACCATAATATCCTTTACCTGTAAGCTGTGCTCTAACACGTCCCTTAACAATAATGTAATCTAAATTTAACAATGATCGCAGCCCATAAAGCCTTAACTATGACCCTTACCTAATTAAATCCGAGCTGACGCACTAATTATTAGCCTATAAAGCCTTAATGTACTTTAAGAATATCATTGTTATTACTATAGTGAATGATTATAATAATACGATTGTTAATAACAATAAAAGCATTGTCATTAATTAAAAAGTGTTTGTAAAAATCGAATTAAATAGATTTCCTTTAATTACCGTGGATATTAATGTATAGTAGAATTTAATTTATATATTTCTTTGTAATATTAAAATATTTATAACAGTATCATACACTCATATACTTTATTATTGCATCGAAGCCGGATTCGCTTTCGCAATAAGTTACGGCAACTACAAACCTACATATATATGAATCCGAAGTAGCGTTTGATGAGAGTCTGGTGCTAGATGTCATAATTACTAGTGTTGCCATAAACGCAATATAGTACCGTAATTGGTGTTATCGACGTCTAGCGCCGCCTGGCGGCTTATTTATCAAACAGTATATAGCTGCTTATCAAACTGTAAATGATGTTAGTTTATATTATGTATTAACACAAAAATAAATACAATGTTTAATATAATATTAGTGATTACCTAGTACAGTTCAAATATATATTCACCGCGGTGTTATAAAATAACAAGTCTGTTAATAAGTTTTTTAGTATGACGTAAATGTATTGTGTTATTGTAAGTTTAATAAGCATTAAACATCTCTCGTGACTCGCCTCAGGTCGAGCAAGTCAAGAATCTGAAGTCCGAAAATATTTTCCGCTTTCCAATTTATTTTTTCTGTCCACTGTTTATCCCGAAAGCCTATACGGATTATTGTAAAGGACGCTGCAACGAGTTCGACGCCAGTGCTTAAAATAAAACTATTTTGTACCAGCTTTAAGCTCCACACTAGTTTTTGTATCGTTAGCTGCAAAAGCTTTCGGTTCATCGTTACTGATTGCTTTCAAAGAAAAGCAAATAAAAAGCTTTTTGAATTTTATGGCTTGATTTGTTTTTATGTAAATAATTAGTAAACGAAGAGAGAGAGAGCGTCTAATTATAAGTGAATATATCCGCTACAGATGTCAGTTACATAAAGAAAGAAAATAAATATATCTGTTATGTCTTAAGATTGCAGTTCACACAAAAACAATGAGCTGTATACTACATATATCTGTAATGTCTGTCTGTCTATTCATTCCTTATTTTTGAGAAAGTTCATGATTAACATCTGTTTCACGACTCACTGACATTAATTTGACTATTTTGAAAATTTTTGTCTTTCTGCATGTCTCATTATAACTCAGGAACGGAAAATTGGTATGTGGTGGGAACACATGATTGTGCAGATGATTGGTTATATAAAATGCAAGTAAACCTAATGATGACTATTCAAGGCAAAAAACATAAAATTTTGAATAATCATGTATAACTGTATAATTGTTCAAATCCAAAGGGAGTCGGAGGGGGAGTTGTTTGCTGAGACAAACATAAAAACTGAACTTGCATAAAGTAAATATACGAACAAAGTCAAAATAAAATTTGCATTGCATTGCAATCACAATGAAGACGGAAAAAGTTCTCAGTAAACATTGGCGTTTAGGAGCCGCACCTACCACTACTTCAGAGCGACCCATGTTTTTTAACTTAACATAAGTAAATGCTTGACAACAATCCCACCTGATGGTAAATAGTAATGAAGTGTAAAATATTGAACGCACTGACTTTTAAAAGTTTTTTAAAAGTTGCCGGTGTAGATAAGAGCGAGGGAAGCGCCATCAACCAAACTAGGGAGCAACCTTAAGACGTTTAAACATTTCACGGTCGGTTTTAGGAAGGTGGTAGCTTTGGAAGTAGCTTCGACCAAATTACTACATTCACCATTAGACGCACACACACACCTGTTTCATGTCACAGTATCCTGAAGCCATCTTATCGACCAACTGAGCAAGGGTTCTTTATTCTCGAGTGTTACCGGTTTTTATTTTAAATAATATGAAACTAAGAAACCTTTCAATGTAATTTAAATAAGTCAGTTAATTAAGTCGATGTAATTAGTGATATATGTATGTATAATTTGACGACCCCATCGCCCAGTTTGTAGTGACCCTGCCTGCGAAGGGTCCCGGGTTCGATTCCCGGTTCGGCCGGGGCAGACATTTATGTGACAGATAAATATTTGTTCTCGGGTCAAGGGTGTTTGTGATGTCATATTTGTCTATGTCCATGCCACCCGCAACACAGGTGCGGGGGTGTGAGTGTGAAAAGTTTATTTATTATTTAATTAAAATGTGAAAAAAAAATTATTTTTAATTTACTCTTGATTGAACTGCAAAATTAGGATAAGTTCATTTAAGGGATTAATTCGCCATAGGGCGACTAACTCTCTAGGTGTACCAAATTTTAATTTTGCCTGTCCAGTAAATTCGGGATGTTTCCAGCACGACGGACAAACAAGTGATCCTGTGAGTGAATAAGCTTTGTTGTCCATCACATGTATGGAATTCTAATACTTTATTATAAATATAAAAATAATAACACTCATAACATCTTCTTACAAAAGTAAGAGCCGTCTGTCTGTCTGTCCGTCTGCCTGTTTCGGGTTGACGCCCGACAATTGCATGTCTAATCGGAACCGACATGATGTTATCTGTCTGTTCAGTCCCCGCATCTAGCTCACTCGTGTCTTGTCTAACACTGTGTGGCTACAAAATATGCGGTGGTGATACCTCATTAATAATCTATATATAAATAGGCAAAAACAAAATACTTCGGTAAATTGTACTGGTCTGTTTGTCAACAAGCCTTAATCGTTATCAATATAAATGTTTTGGAAACAGAACGCGCGTGATCACTGAAATATTTTTTTTATTATGTAAAATGAAAAATGAATTATATTAAACACGCATGTATGAATAATACATCTCCTAGATACACACTGCAGAGCTATTACGAAATTAAAAAAAAAAACACTAAATTACTTTTCATGAATTAGTAAAATAATGATAACTCGATGAATATATTAACTGTTGCATCACAATACATTTACGGATTATTATTATTATCTAAGTGCTTTCTGTAACTGTGAGTAGGAAAAGACTCCTTGGAAGTTCATGCCGTTTCTTCTTCCGGGACTATTCACTGTAGGGATTTGTTGAAGCGATGGCATACTTTGGCTTTCGAAAAGTGTTTGTAAGAACTAACTTCGAACAAATATAATTTTATTTAATTTCAATAATAAATAAAAATAAATTATTACCGAGTTTCTACAATAATACACTCGTATATAAGAAGTTTGTTAAATTGCTAATAAGTTTTATTTACTACTTATCTTTCTAAGTAGATACATATACTCATTTCACATTACAGATTCAATATTTGGTAGAGATAAGTTTGCTTTTGAAAAAAAAAATATCCTAATAATTGCTTTGTGTTACGGACGTTAAAGTAAATAAAAGTAAAAGACTAAAGTTAAATAAAATAAACGATAAACCGCCTATTTAACGGCTCTGTCTGAAGGTGTTATGGATTGTATCTCCCAATCTAAGATAATGTCTGATAAATTCGGATGAGTGTATCATATGATATTATTAACATCCATCATAATTGTGCTTCTCTTTGAATCATAGGAATTTTATCAACGGTACGTACGTACGTACAAAAAATCCTACAAAACTCTATCTGTCTTATTTTAATTCTTAATCGATCTTGTAGCTCAGTCGGCCAAGACAGATCGCCGAGAGACGGGTCCAGGGTTTGATTACCGGCTAGAGTTTTAATCAGTTAAAATATTTAATGACCTTTTATAATGACCTAAGGTATATTCATATAACATATGATACAAGGTAACTAAGCTTAAGAAATAAAGCCTTAAATTCAGGGCTACGACATTCGTCACCCTCAAAAATTTTTTTATGTCACTAATCGACAAACGTGCAGACGAGCCACCTGGTGGTAATCACCGTCGCTCATAAACATCACTAACTTCAACAACATCACCGACGCGTGCGGTGCCGCAATGCGTAGTCGACCTAAACGAAAGCAGAAGAACCGCATTATCACTGGTTCTCTAATACTGCGATCGAAATGCCTATAAAATAATTTACAGTCGATTTTAGGAGGAAAACGCAAAATACGATGTATGTAGATATCGTCAGAGTTAAACTGGGTGTACACAGCCCAGCGACCATCACAGCCATAGCGTCGTCTTATTCAGTAGGGTCCACCACGAACAGAGAAAGTTGACGGATGGATAGAGCAGCACCTTACACTCCAAATTACTTATATTCATCTATTACAGCGACAACAATATAGATCATATAATCAAAACGGGCAATAAGTCAAAGAATTTTCAGCGCAATTCAATTATTATTTCCAATATTTCCCTACAATCGGGGCACTCACTTCGAACGGACAGATGCTGTATTAAATTTTCTCCGTCTCGTAATGGTGGGGTGACACCTGCTCTTCGTTAGATGAGTAAAACTTCCAGTAAGTGATTTAATACCTTGATACCATTGGAATAAGGTCGATTGTTAATGAATTAGGTCGTCAATCAGGATCGGTATTCGAATTTCTGTGTGCCGAACATATCCAGTTAGGTCATGTTGACTGTTGGTGACATAACATTGTAAGTTTCTAGTTATATGAACACAATGCTTCAGTTCCATCAGGTGGGATGGTTGACTAGTTAACTTATTTTACGTAAAAAACGACCCGCTCGAGGGCATTATAAGAAACTATCAGGTCCGTAGGTTTTCCTAATATTGTTTAGTTTACCTTAGCAAGTGATGGTTTACTTTTATCATGCGGCGGATACCATTAGAAAAATTAAAGTTTGTAGTAACTAAAGACATGCGGGTTTAGTTCAACTCAGCGCAAAGGTTGAAAGTTAAATGAATAAACCAGATTTAATATTATAACGTAATTTGCTACGCAGTATAAAAACATTGGTGTGCATAAGCAAAATCGTATACCTATAAAGGTATAGGTAATAAAGAAAATTCAAAAAGTTGAAAATGGTGATCTCGATTTTCCGGAGACCTTGATCGATGCATGAAAAAATTCGATAAAAACATGGAGTACCAATTGAAAATGAACTCATTTAAAAATTACAATATCGACAATAATGCAAATTACACTCCTGGCTTCCTTCTTCTGCGACATTGTTGTTCTTTGTACCCTTTCCCCGTTCAAATTTCCTTTTCAATTAATTTGTCGTTCAAGTCACTTAAGTTTTCAATGCTCTACTTGGCGATCTCAGAAAACCAGCCATTAAATTGGATTTTAAGTGAAATCTTCGCGAATACCTTCATAACAGCTGGATATATGGAGACGAGGCGAACTTAGCATTCCAGGAATTCACCGTGCGGGTGCTGGGTCCATCGTGTGGTAGAGGGAATAACTGCGAGCAGATTGCCGGGACCAGCGATCGGGTGTAGGTTTAATGTAATATATTAAATGTATTAAATTCTGTAAATATTTACACGACCTCGTAGCCCAGTTGGACCCTGCCTGAAGAGTGTGGGGTTCCGGGTTCGATTCCCGGCCGGGGCAGATTTTTATGTGACAGATAAATGTTTGTTCTCGGGTCATGGGTGTCAGTGATGTGATAATTGTGTATGTCCATGCCACCCGCAACACAGGGAATCCTAGTGCGGGGGTGTGAGTGTGTAAACGTTTATTATTTATTTAATACATTGAATATACTTAATATATGTCGATGCCGGAAAAAAATGTTGTCGTACCTAAAAATTTAACTTTACACCACAGTCACACTTAACTTGTGAACTACTAGATTTATAATTTTTTTTGTAATAATTGAATTTCAAACCTTCTATTTACAACCGATCGAAACATTGTAAGATTAGTTAGTGTAATGGATTTTATTACCAGATATAGATATGCCTATGAACGGTAGGTAAGTATCAAATTTTAATAGAAATATTTATTTTATTTATTTATTTATTTCACAATATAATGTAAGTACAGGGAGTACATAAATTTTAAGAGGCTTATTTGGTAATAACTCATGGCGACGTACATCCCGAGCAGTTATTTTGGTGTATCTAATGACAACTATAGTTTGATGCGGCGTGAACGGCGTAAGTGATTGGAAGTAAACCGATTTTTTAAAATTCAAATGATGTATAGAAATCATATTCTCATTGTTTCATATATATATATATATATATATTTAAAAATAGTTTTGATAATGCCCAATGTCAATTTGCATCATGTTTTGTGCCGCTATCGACGCTACTCGATTTTGTCTGATAGGACGAATGACAGAGAATGCTTATAGCATTAAGTCCGCCCTTATTCCATTATTTTTGGTTCCTGATAAATAAATAATATACCTATTTGTAAGAAGTCCGCAAAATGTCCCGACATTTTATAATATCTGAACCAAATTTAAGAGTGCCAATGCAAACGCAACCGCCCGAATTCGTGAACGGGATTTTTTTCTCCAAAAACTACAGTCCACATCGTAAATATCGCACGTGTACACGTACGTGGACGGTGCGACACGTACGGTCGTCCATACTCTCAGCGAGCCCGTACATCACTCGATACGTATCTGTACAACAGTTGTGCTAAATCTTCCGAAGCTTACTTTGACTCGGTCTATGTATCTGTTGTACAATAAAAATAAATAGTGTCGTTGTGTGGGTTTAACGTTCGGTTGTTGTTTTTTTTCTTTTGTACAGGTCTATGCGTGGCCAGAGTCTAAATAAAGAAGTTTATACTCGACATATTTGAATGGCCTTGCAAAGCGTATTCGCACGCCATTTGCATTTGGATCTATGGTATATGTAATATTGAAGTCAACTATATAAGTTTGATCGATAAATCAACTATCCCTAAAATAAACTACAAATTTAAAGCTCTGTCAAGTAATTAAATGATCAATAATAGTTTCCTAAATGAATTCATTGATAAGTAAAAGTATAAAAAACAACCGAATTCCGATGGAATTTTAATCTGTCCCAGAGTCAGAGAGAGAGTCCAACCGACGGTAAAGTCACCGGTGTTCACGAATCACAGTAACGCCAAATTCATTCATTCATTCGCGCCGAAGCATCGCCGGCCAAGAACGAAACGAGGGAACTTCGTGTAAGTGGGTCTTCGACATTGCAATTCTACCAATTTTAAGGACATTTCACGAACAGTTCTAGAAGACTGGTCATTAACCGGATAGGTAAGGTATGATGAGAATCAAATCGAGTGGTACGGACCCCAGTTAACATACAAAGCTGGTGGCATACAAAACCTTCCACTAAGTTGATTAAAAATGTTTATAAAATGAGTATTTATTTAATACGAAAATAATTTTATAATTAATTGTAAGTGGTAATGAAATTTCTAACTTAAAATCCTAACAGATTTTAAATATCGAGTATACGTCATGCTCCCCTTAGTAAACCTTGCTTTTACAGCCACGTAAAACGAAGCGAAGTGGCGTCTCGTCATCGCTAGTACGACGGAAATTTAATACAACAGCTGTCCCTCTAAAGTAAGTGCTCGAGTTAAAGTGAAATACTGAAGATAATAATTGAATTCCGCTGAACGCTCTTGAAATGACTTCTCATGATTTCGAATGAAACAATTTGGCGACTAATAATATGAAATCACTTTTAAAGTTTGGCAAAAGTTGGCTCGATTTATTTTTGTTTAGGTTTAACCTATCTTTCTCAGGTTTCTTTCGAGGTTGTAGATCAGTTTAATGGGTAAAAATGATATATATTTTGTTGTTTATTGAAATATAAAAAGGTAGTTTATCATTGTAATTCATAGTTGCCCCACTGTTAGGCTAAGGTCTCCTTTTATAATAAGAGGGGTTAAGATAATAGTTCGTCACATTTTGCAAAAGGAAACTGTACAGAGTCATATTGAGGCAAATGTCAACGCTGACAAAGCTGAACAAGATCTGGGGGTAAGAAACCAGCATGGGCACAACTTACCAATTATATAAGTGGAACTCATCTGGCCACCATTTTGGCGACAATAGGATATTAAAACCATTTTATTTTCTTTATTTATTATTCATTGTAAACCTTAAAACTAAGTTAAAATAAGCGGACTTAATGACTGATGGCATTCTCAACCAGCCAACTCTTGACGAAGGTTAAAAGTTGCGGTAGGTGATAAATGAATAATAGTAATAATAATAAACTTATAATACATTACTACATTACATTACTGCATATAATATCGTGGGTATCCTGTGAATTCGGGAACTCATACCGGTCCTTACAAAATCTTAGTTCCTGAAAAAGCAGCACATTTGTAACAATTACCGATAACTCATTTTAGATCACATTCATTCCTTTTTGTATGAACAGTGCGGTCATTGATTTTGCGTTTTTAGTGTTCATATCCATGTTCGGTAATTCAAATAGAAATTTAATTCTTAACACAAAAATTGTAACGTACCTATCTTCATAATTGTCAAATGGGTCAGCTGTGATTTAAATTTTTGGTTCTACTGCGTATTTTTTTGAAATAAATGTTGTTAAACATTATGAATATAAATGAATATTATGAAATAATTTAATTATTTATACTCGGTAATAATACGCAATTGAAAACATAAGGCGTTAGCTACGCTATAATAAATAATAACAGATTAATTGGAAATAGTCCTCTTATAATTTTAATTTAATTTAATTATGTAGTTTCAGCATAATAGATGCGTTCAGTTTAATGCAAACTGTATGAACATTATCGCCAGAATCACATCTGACCCATTTCGTAACGAATGGAATTCTAAAATTCAAAATGCAACCATCGACCGGAAATGAATCCGCTCGCGGCGTCTGTCGCGATACGGATCTGATAGAGCTCGCGTCCGACTTTTGGCCGATTCGCGCCTTTATGGCTTCCAATTTGAAATCCACAGCATTCGAGAGGGTTCAAATGCGCTATTTTTGAAATGATATTACATAATATTATTTCTTATCGCATCCTAAAATTAAAATCCATGTTATATTTACTTTAAATTATTAGCAATTTAAATAAGGTATGAATCTCTTATTATTGAGGAGGTTCTAAGCGCATTTTATTTTTATTCATTAATTTTCATTCATTCATTCATTTTCATTCATTCATTAATTTTCATTCAATTTATCACGTTTTCTTACTATACGGGCCTCTGACATGTTTTAACGACTACCACCTAAAGATAAAAATTGAAACCAACAACTTAGCTGTTCATCTGAAACACGGAAAACTTAATGTACTAATCCAAAGCACAGAGATGCTCATAAAGTTTTTGGCTGAACCCGTCTGAAAATTAAAGTTACTCAACTCGGTCACCACTTTGTATTGCTTCAATCAAAACGGATTACACAGCCTAATTTGATGGTTGTCAATCCGTTGGTAAATATGAGAATGTAAAAATTATAATAATTATGATTAAAACAGTTTAATTAGAAACAATGGTATGAGGGTATTACGATATTTTTTTATTTACTTATATTAATGATTGTTAATTTAAGGGCATTAAAGATAGTCAGTATTCTAATCAGTTTTAAGTTACACACACGCCAGTTGCAAGTGGTCCTGCCTTATCGGCTAAGGTGCCTGGGTTCGATGGTGGGTCTGGAAAAACGTTTATTTAACCGACAAATGTTTGTACACAGGTCTTCTTTGTTCTGAATGTTTACGAGAAAAGATCATACTAAACATTTTTCCGTTTGAATAAAAAAAAAAATAGATGCACATTTCTACCAATGAACTTAATTTATTATTTTCAAAGTTTATCGCTTACGAAAAATATGTAAGTTTAAACTAAAAAGAAATAGGCTGTTAAATAGCAGTGAGGGATAGATGAGGTCTACTGAAACTGGTCGTTAATTGTCTACTTCAACTCACCTCATCATATAATGGATTTAAGGGCATGTACTGCTTAATAAAAATAATTTTAAACGAATCGCATAAACATTTTACAACCTTTTAATCACTAACGGACTCCTAACAAAGCATCAGCCTATTTCAAATCGACACGGTCAATACCTTTTAAGCTTCTGTGCTCTCTAAATATCATTACATAAAACACAAAACTTTTCTGAACGAAATTCTCTCCAACCTCGCTTCAAGGGCCATAAACGTCAAATGTACTATCTATAGGAACGGTCTACTTGGGGCTAAAAACATTACGGCAGCATCTTTCGATTTACGGCTTAAGAAATATATTTTGAACTTCGCCAGCTTCACTTCGCTTCGGGGAACTGTATCCATGAAGTGTGAACTGTGTGAAGAAATTGCAGTGCAATGAAAATTATTTCATTGGCGACTGTAATAATAATTCAAAATCAGATTTTAACATCACGTGGTACCATGAATTGTTTTTAAATCCTTCATTATTAGAAATTTTTTTAACAATTAGCGATTAAACATAAATGAGACAGTGAACATTAAAAATTATTTACAGTTTGCATTAGAAATGAAATCATCGCAAGGAAACCTGCATAGTTGAGACCTCCCTATATTATTCACAAAGATGTGTGAAGTACATATCTACCCACAACGCGCGTAGTGTTGAGCTGTGTTATGCTGCTAATACCCGATATTGGATCAAAAATTTTAGTCTGCAATATTAAATCAATCATAGCACGTAAATATGCTACTGTCTGCAAAACGAAACTGAATTTTATATTAAGCTATTGGCACTTCCGTCAACGAACCATGACAATACAGTGCGGAGTGTCTTTGATTACTCGCAATATGACGTTGCTGGTATTCAAGCTGTAAAATAAAAAAAAATATTACTACATTTGCATGAA
The DNA here is from genome assembly GCA_003671415.1 of Megathymus violae. NCBI lineage: Eukaryota > Metazoa > Arthropoda > Insecta > Lepidoptera > Hesperiidae > Megathymus > Megathymus violae. The sequence goes on along the minus strand of PDGT01000029.1, from coordinate 1,678,749 downwards.
TATTTTTCCATATCTGCATTTTGAATGGCTGGCTTTAGGCCAGTGATATACGAGTACATAGATAACTTGATCTATTTTTAAGTTAATAGTTTACAAACCATCCGACGTTCATCCAACAGTAACAGGTCATCGTTGTCTATTGACATGCATAACACTAGTGTAACAACAGTATCAGTAAGTGCTTCTAATCAAAATGAATAAATGATGAAAATGATAAGACCGAAATATATTAGGAAAATCATGGTTGATTTTAGATGATAGCGAATTAAAGAACCTTATCAATATGCTCAAGTAACGTCCTAATAGAAGACAATAGTAAAAGTTGGCTGGCACCATTTCCTTATGCATACTTCTGCAGGATACATCACAAGCAGTAGAATTCAGTGATCGATGGAGACTCTTAAACTGTAATCTTCAAATCATTTAGGAAAATACTTAAGTAGATAAGTATTAGTGTATCATTAAATTTAACGTGGTTTCGGATATGTATTAAATCTTTAACAACACTAATCGAGCCGGTCGTATGGTACGAAATTAAAAGAGATCTTTTCTTCAAATAGCTCTCCTTTGTGAGGTTATAAGATTAGCTTCCTTTTGTGAACGAAATAAGACCTATGAGGGTTTTAAAGGTTTGTCGAAGTATACAGTTCATATGAGACTATTGTATGAGACTGCAGTAAACGAAATAGAATTCGTGTACAATGTTGCGCCAATCTATTGACGGTCATATCTTTTTTGTGGGTGTCTTATCTTAATTGTTGTCTTATCTTAATTGTGGGTAGATAAAGAACAAGCAAAATGGTAGCCAGCGACAGGTTCAAACAAAAATATGTAAATTTAAAAACATTTTTAAATAGAAAATAAATTCTGAATAAAAATAGAAGTCTTATAATATATAATTATATTAAATTATAAATTATTTATTAAATATAGTATGTTTATAACTTAATAAATAATTTATCTACTATTTATTAATAATTTATTGAAATTATTAAAAATTAATTATACTTCAAGTCAACGGGAACAAAATGGAATAAGCCAGTAGGTTTGATTTCGGTTTACTTGGCGTTTACGTAAAGTTTACGGGCGGAGGTAGACCGTAATATTTACGCAGCGTATCGTCCTTCCAATATTAGGGGACTGATACATGAATGTTAGGCACATACGAGAGGAATGCGAATTATTATTAGTTTTTTCTTACGTATCTTTTTTAATTCCTTCTAACGTGAATGATTAATTACGCAGACCGATAACAAATATATCCGTGTACTTAGGATCTTAGTGAAAAGAAAATATCTTTTTAGTTTTTCGAAAGTTCCTGGGTTCAATCTAATCAACGGGAGGTTTTTATTATTATTATATAGTGTATATATATATATATCAGTTTCAGGTACATCCACAGATGACGATGATGATTTAAGAAGTCAAAATACACAGATGCGTGGTGAAAACATTTCAGTAATATCATTCACAATTCATAATTTCCTTGGGAGTTTTTTTCCGCTTCTCCTTCCAAGAGTGAGACGATAGTGTCGTTTCACGAAGAGTGTTTGCAACAAATATGTATTTTGAATTAACATTAAATTAACATTACGATTTAAATTTCAAACTATTTCATCTACTTCTAGTAAGCGATATATGTCGCTTTGACCAAATTATGCTGCCTTTGGTACTCACTAGAACGAGTATGCAGAACACTGGCCTTATTGCTGTTTGATGATTCCGAGATATTCCTTACCTTGATGGCTGAAACATCATAATTAGAAATTCTATTAGGTAACCGAATACCTAGTATTGCCCTATCATTAGCAATGTGAGTGACTGAGCTTTTCGGTAATCTCTAAGATTTGTATTTTAAATCTGGCATCACTGTACCGTGGGATATTTCATACTAATGTTAATATAGATTCGTTACAATCAGGAACTCTTGATCCTGGCTTAAAGGTTCACTGTGTTTTTAAACAACCTTACTTGGATTCTATGAACTGAATTTTAAAAATCGTTAATATAATACATAATGTAGATTTCAATCTGACTTTTATTTCCTCTGCGTTAATGAATCCATTCCCAAGAATAAAGTGTATTCTGGGATTTGGGTGTTGATTCATAATATACATATGTTAGAAATATGCACCATTTTTATCTCTTCAGCGGTTTCAGTTAGGTAGACAAATGATAAATAAAAAAAACATGGACAGCAAAGCCTACTAACAATCAAATTAATGAAAAATATACATATATACAAATTGAAACCCGAACTTGAGTTATTATTTTATGTTTTTATTACTAAAAAACTGTGTTAGTAAAATTATTTACAAAGCCTTTTCTACACCCGCGAGCTGCGTCTAGTTCTCATATCAAATCATATTTACCGGTGTTATGATCTGACCGTAACGTCCGCGGAGGAAACAATGCGCGTTAAATATTATCCCGAACTCAATAACGTTGCATACTTTACGAGGGTGCCGTTACGACCTATCCGGTCTTATGGCCTTATTAATAATAATAATTCTTTATTGAATACCAAACAAGTACATGAAAGTTGTGAATCTTCCGGTCCCTGAGGTGATCGAAACTGTGTTTCAAGCACCAGCGTCTTCTCCCATGTAATGAAACTGTTGTCTAATTTAAGAATAGAATTTAAGAGTGGGTAATGAATTGTAATTGGATGTGTTGTTCAATATATTTGCTCGCACGTGTGTGTGCGCGTGCGTGTGCGGGTGTGTGCGTGAGCGCATGCGTGCATTTGCATGTGCATGTTATTATTTCTTTGTAATTTATTACGAGTGTTAAGAATAAACAATCCGTTAAGATTAAAACTATGTTATCTAAATAATTTAGAATTTTCAATGCAAATTGTACCATTGATAGGCTGTGGATTCCTCTTACAAAGTAAGAGATAAAGGTCACACATACCACGGTTATCAAATGCATTAGAACATCTCATTCGTCTGACAACAGACCTGTTAGATTTCTTCGCAATGTTTTGCTTCTGCGAAGCAAGTGGAAACTATTTCGTAAGACACACATAATTTAAGTTAGTATTTTAGCAGTGAAATGTGTCATTTACATTTTTTATATTGACAAATACACTAGTTTCTTCAAATACTAAATAAATTAACAAGCTTTAACCTTAAGGGTTAGCTTTTACAAAACAAATTAAAGCCGTTCAACGTCTGATATTTAGCTAAGGCTGATAAAATATTTTATAAATAATTTTACATAAGAATGTTCGGATAATTTATTGTTTGTTGACAATATAATGGGAGAGTATTCTTGCTGGTAAACGAAATTTTTAATATATGAAAATATTGGAGGTATACGCAGCATTTGCGCAAGGGTTTGGAAATGTGATATTCTGACCAGATAGCCCAGTTGGTAGTTAACCTGTCCGCCAAGGAAAGGGTTTTTGGGGGCAAATAAATGTTTTTTTTTTAATATCTTAACTAAAATGTATGCATGCATGCTGATCGCGACGTAAATAAACTTTGTCCAATGATCTGAATGTATCAGCATCATTATCTTCGTTTGAGCTGTTGACAATTAAATCTATAGTTTCGTAACTAATACACGAAATCTCTTGAGACAACCTGTTTTAAGACTAAAATGCCAGTAACAGTATTGAGCTACAGGAGAGCCGTCCAAACGTAAACCTGTGAGTTTTATAAATTAACTTTGATTAAATTAAAGCTTTCATAAATCACAAAAAACATAATCGTAATGAATTGTACTAACAAAGAAAAGTCATTCTTTCATCAGTCAAACCAACCCACTGATTGACCATTAAAATTACGTCCTTTAAATTTCCATGGGATGTACTCCAACAATAGTGCTGTCAATACCAACAATGAGGGTAGGTCCTGATTGTCGAGGCAAACAATGAGCCGCGTCCGATTTCCTCCAAAAATGAGTTTTAAATATAAGTGCTCTTTACGTTGATAACAATACAATACTGATGACGTCAGGGCAATCAATTATATCGCGGCGCATCCAAAAACCTACGTACGGTTGCAAACAGCACCTGTATTGTTTTAGTGATCAGTTTATCTAGTTCTATGAATTATAAACATATTCGTTCAAATCGAAAATTCAAATTTAAAGTCACTTAATCATTTAGGTATTCTGTAAACACACTTATCCACGTAATTTTTTGCTTTCACTACAGTTTCGAAAAGGTTATTTAACATTGAGGAGAAGAAACGGCGAAAGAAACAACAAATTTTTTATGTCAATCTCTCTCAAGAAACTCCAAATCGGTTTTTTATTTCAATAAATAAAAATGACTTAAATTAATACCAATTTTTCTAATTTTTTGCTTTTACTACAATTTCAAAAAGGTTATTTAACATTGAGGAGAAGAAAAGGCGAAAGAAACTCCTCATTTTCTTTATTTCAGTCTCTTTCAAGAAACTCCAAATCGGTTTTTTATTTCAATAAATAAAAAAGACTTAAATTAATATCTATTTTTCTATTTCAAACAACGTGAGTCCCAACCCAGTCCTAAGTGAAACCCAGTGAGTGAAACCCAGTCCTAAAACATTTGTTGTGAAATCTTCGAAGTCTATATAACTAGGCGTTGCTAGAATATCCCGGCTTAATATCAAAACATAGCCACTGCTCCAGGGAGAAGTATAAAGATTCCAGCGTTGGAGACACCTTTGTGCGCGCCGTTGAATGTGTAAAACAGGTGCAACAATACAGTGACCACATTCACAGTTTTCGATAAGATCCGAAAAAAGGACAACTATCTACTGTTGCGCTCCGGCCTATAAACAATATGGCGGGCGTGATTTACGCGCGCGGATATTGTTGAAATTCACGTCGATAGGGCTTTTGTTACACCGGCGAGGGTAGGGTGACTAGGCTGTCTAGTTCGTTAGGTAAACGAAATGTCTTTCAAGCACAAACGTTCAGTTGCACACTGCACGGTTTTTGTTAATAAAGTACATCTAAAGTGTATTTGTAACGTGTTTAATGCGGTTAATTCGAATTAATATATTTCTAAATATATTTCTCTTCCAAGTATATCATTGAGACTCTTAACAACCGGAATCGATTGCTCAAGAATTTTTTCTATTAAGTATCTCTCAACGGACTCTCAACCGCGGCTGATGTTGTTTATCTCTGTCAATCAGTTACGATCGACGCAAGCTCTTAAGGCTACATGTTATATAAACACGTTAAAAAAAGTTGTATAACATTCATGATACCATTCATAGAACTTTTCTGCGAGACGGACCGTTTGATACACTTTCATTGTTTTGAAAGTAAAGTTGTTGGG
>PDGT01000029.1:1624492-1673462 GCA_003671415.1 Megathymus violae | reverse complement strand
GGGGGGGGTACTTGTGTGGAGGGCGTAGGAAATAGACGTTAGAGACTGCTAAAGTTTCACTTGAAAAATACATAAACTTGGCAATAAATTGAAGATTCTTTATCCACAATGAGATAATTTATCACAATACATGTTAATATTTTATTGGTTTTGTAATAAAAAAAAGACTATTTTATTATTTTTAATAGAGACTCCTTATTCAGTTATAATATATTATTTTCATAGTTCAAATATATAAATTATATACGTTTAAAAAATTCTTACGGATGATATGGATATACATGAATATGGCATCACATGCATCCGTGACCCATGTACAAATACTTATCGGTAACATAAATGTCTGCCCGGGCTGAGAATCGAACCTGAGCAAACAAGTTCACTACCAATTGGGCTAGCCGGGTCGTTCATAATTCCGTGAAAATAATTATCGTAAAAGACGCTTAATATTCTTCTGAAATAACTAGGATTTCCTATCAAAACAAAAAGCATGGCGATCCTACCTCCTCCTTATCGGCCGTTAGGGACGGCGCAGTCGATTCTGTAGCTCGATGCTTATTTATGACGCGCGATATCTTTTGAAAATATAATATTGTTTTCATATCTTTCGCTTTATAAAAGATTTGTTTCAAGTGTAAACACTGCTTTATAAATTTCAAATATAAAATTGAGCTAGAAAAACACTACGGAATGATATTCTCTCTTGTTCCATAAAAGGGAATCTGCACATTTTTTCAGATAATGTTTAGGGTAATGTCTTCATAAAACGGACCGTGATATCGATAAAAATGTTGAAAGCACCAAAAAGGACAGTAGCTGCCTTGTAAAGGTAAATTTATCGTTTTGCGGTCCAATCTTATAGGAGGCTTGCGTTGGAACATCATAATCTCGTGGTAATAAAATGTATACCACGTTTTGACGAAGTATTATTCGGTTAGAGAATTCTGCTTCATAACAAGAAAATAATTGTCTTGTATTAAATGGATTGTGCAACAAAACAAAAAACCTAATTGTTGGTGAACCAAATGAGAACATCTCGGACACACAATACCTAGGTATATTAATAGATGACGTGCTGCGCTTCGAAAATCATTCTTGGAATATAGTCAGAAAGTGATTTTACCTATTGGAAGTTTTATATAAGATTAGAGATTACGTAGGCTCAAGACATAATGTGTAAGATTCAACTTCAACATACGTGACTCACCCACGTGAACCCCTAACTAAACGCTGCCAATATTTTGATTGTGAAATACCGCCAGCAACTTAATTTTGTTTCACTCTTGTTTGGTATTGTTTGGTATCATTATCCTGGTTACGTGATCACAGCTTTTTTCACTGCACTGCGATATAAGCTGTATATTAATTTGTATAATGTATTTCAAATCGATAATACTCCATTGCTAAAAACAAATGTGGAATTGAATTTTGAGTCGATTTCAAAAAAATATAACACTTCACTTGTATATTATCTTTATTTTCCACCTTTTAACAAATTTTATTGCAATTTTTCTCTCGTTATTCCGCACATTTATCTTTCGTCATTTTGTTTATCTCTTTCCCACTCTTTCCCACTCTTTAATCCTCTCACTCAGTCACCGATTTATTCCATTTCAAGCTTCTGTCACGCCTCTCTCATGCAACGTTCCATTCCTATACAAATAATATATACTTTATGACATCGCACTGTAAGACTAGTTTTATACCTCAAAGTGGAATTATTATGAGTTAACATTAATAACAATAATCAATTTGTATTTTATCTTAAACATAGTTTCTACAAAAGCTAATCTAATTGATCTTGCCTGCGTCGGTGTTCCCACCCACTTATGATATAGGAGTCTTCAAGAGGAGAGTGAATGAGCTTTTTTAAGTTAGTGCGTTGACCATGTTACACTTGATCAACACTTACCATCAGATGGGTATGTTGTCAAGCATCAATTTAATAAAAAAAAATCTAGTATTGTAACAGCAGATTACACTGGTTTAATGTAATAAAAATTGATCGTATCGAGATGACATCAGCTTTTATGTACGTCGCCATCTTTATTCGTTTTCGATAATGAAATCTGTCTGCCCGAAACTATCGAAATCTACGGTAATTGAATATCCGAAACAATGGCGAGTCGTTATTGTTTGGTTCCAACTCGCCTTTGTGCAATCCGAGTATTTACTAGTGAATGTGTAGTATGTATTGTATATGTATAGTAAACGGCTGTTATGTGAATCCGGTCATAATTGTTATCAGCGTAGGGTATGATTGTCATACGGCTGGACCCAGGTTATAATGGTCACCCAAGGTAGTCAACGGCAAACTACGAGTAAGTGCTGATTATTAACCCGAGTCTTTCCTTTGGTACTAATCACTGGTCTCTTCTTGTTTTAAAAGTCGCATGTTCATTCACAGTTTATTTTATTGATAGTGTGTCTAATGACCCCTGTACAGATTTAACGTTGCTTCCCAACACGGAAGCATCTATGAACTTTTTCCACCAGAGGTCACACACATTCAATACGGATGTTCGAATTAACTTAACTGTATGAGCACTTTCTGTGAGATATTATATATTATTGTACCATAAATTTATATATACATATACAAATACTTATTTATACACACACATAACTTCAGTATGTATGTTTTTTTTTGTTTATTTCCCAAATATTGATATCAAACGTATTCGGCACGCTACAAAAAGTTGATTATAATTTGCTAGCGGTTTGCAAATATTCGGCTAACAATTTCATGTCGAAACAAGATTTATTGTTGCACAAAATTTCGTTGGATGATGTAATATGTGGTATAACGCAACATGGTAAATCATATTTACTGTGTAATATATTTAAATACTGATTTAAATTCTACTTTCAATTATAAGGTTAGTCTGTATATTGTCAGTGGAGCCCTCGCCGACGATGGACATTCTTTAATACCGAATATACATATAGTCTGAGAGGGTAAGTAAAAGTGGGAAACCAATTTATTATAGGCTCTAGGATTAAAAAAACACGGTAAAAACATTTCACAGTTTACAAGAATAAACTCAACCGTGTAGGAATACAGTTAAAATTGTTCTAGGTTATACAGTCCTAGCGTAAGGCTTCAAGGTGGCGTGTGTGGTGTTCCAGCGCGAGAACTCTAGCTCCAATGCAATTTTGTGAAGGGGTCCAAAAGGATCTACACCGCCGTAATAGCTGAAGAATACAAAAGCGTATCCATCATTCTGACCAGTGGTGATATGAAGAAACACCCGAAGTTATACAAGGCTCAACGACTTCCAAAAATATGGGTCTGATTTCATAGCCTTCGCCGTTGTTCATTATGGTGCACTACGAGCGAAGGTTGACTTGGACTAAAGGATGGATGGAGAGAACTCCATTTATTTCAATGTAGTGTGTCATTTCACTTTTTTTGGTCTCATATGTTTGGATAATATATGATAGCAATAATACACAGATTTATCCATATTACCACTTTCAGGTTTAAAGAAAATATTTTGTTCAACGAGCTGTGTCCTGCGTTTATCCGAGTAAGTTGCCCTTAAAAGACAATATAAAAAAATGGTCCAAACGAAATGGAGATAAGAGCGCGTTTCTTCTTACCTTAAATTAAATAGTCTAATCACAAAACACACGGAAGAAACGTGACACCGACGTGACATACATTAATAAGGCGCGTGGCCATGATACACTTATCAATACATAATACTTCTCAATACGTGAATAAAATACTTTGTTTCTGTTTTTCTCCTCTTTTTCAAGCGATTTTCTGTATTTTTTTATTTGATAGCCAGTAACAAGGTTTAGGGTAATTAAAAAAAAAACAAATAGTATATCAGCTCGATTTCATGAGGCAATTTTATGATGATTTAGTATTCATAGCTGTTTACACGGACAAATAATTTCGTGACACTATTTGCTTTAGCATGACTTAACCATTAGCGCGTCTTAGGAAAAGTTTATGTCCAGCAGTGGACCGTTAAAGGCAGATGATAAAAAAGAAAGGAAACCATACAAGTTTGCAACATTTTTATTTTTCGGACTGTGTTTTCATTCATTAATGAGCCCAAGTCAATCTCTCCTCTTGAGCTCGTGATGTACTGAAGAACAGTTGCAGCTACGGTCAAAGGTTCCTCTTGTTGGTGGTCGCTGAGTTCTGTACCACCCAATTTAATACTGACGTAAGGTATTCTGCCAACTTGCTACCTACCACACTGCTTCTAAAACTGACCGCGAAGTATTTTTATACGTTTTCCATTGTTGTATACAGGTTACATTTGCAGTATCGGAGAGTCGCTGATTATGTAGGCTCCCCGCTTTGTTTTCGGTGAGCAATGCATCATTGTTGCCTTTGAGATTACTGATATCCTTAGCAACGGTGACCACTTACCATCATTGGCTCGTCTGCTCGTATGTCGGCTATTCACGTAAAAAAAAAACTTTTGTCAGGGTTCCACCCTAGTGACAATCAGTTGCATGATCAACCCAATAATTGTAATGACATTGTCAAAACACCTCCCATTCTGTGTGCATTATGTCAATTAATAATAACATTTCAGTTTAGTTACAAAAAGAATGTAAGCGTGATTTTACAAAATCAACACAATCTCTGCGGGGCGATAATGATCTACCCTCAAATAGAGCTCAATCACCTCAATAGCAAAACACAATTTCCACAATGAAATTTGTGCACCTGAAAGGTCTTTGCAAACAAATAGCTCAGTAAAACGGGGCATTTATACAAATTGGAGTATTATTTCCGTAGGAACGACTCCGAATGTGCTATTTGCTGAGATAAATGATTAATTTTTTTGCTCCCTTTAAATTTTCCGCCACCTTAACTGAAGAAGACCTGTAATGACGTTTATGCCGACAATGACGTCATAAAATGAAAGGGCCCGTAATATCTTTAAGACTTCGTCACACCTGAGCCCTACCACGTTTCTAACTTGAATAAAGCTGAGATTTTATTAAAATATTTTCTCATTAAGGTTCTTTCTTTTGGCTAACTTTATCGTTATTTATTATACACCAGTAGTAAGATGATCCCAAAAGTTAAATTTTTACAAAAATAAGCGTGTATGAGTAGATTATATCTGTGATCGTCGTCAAATAGAACATAAAAATACTTATAGGCATATACTATATAAGGTTTTTAATACAGTGTTCTTAATTGTTCACCATTATGAAGCGTTCACCACTATGGCTTCTGATAATCGTGATTGACAAAGTTTAGTATCCTCGGGCACGGTTACTACGTTTTTAAATAGCACGGGCACCCGAAATAGTTGTTAACTTTTATTAGGTGTTTAATAAATTTCAAGTTGCTCCATTTTAATAATTTAGGATCGATTTTCCTAGTTTCCTAGCTGCAAAAAATCAGTCACAACTTACTTTACTCGTAACAGAATTTCCACACTTAATTTTAATTCCTGTTCCAAGGAAAAAGTTTCATTTTACAAAATGAGAAGTAATCCTTAAAATTGAGCCATAATGTACAAACAGACTGAAAGTAAAAAAAGTTTTTTGCCCCCACAACGAAAACAAAGCTGTTATAAAAATATTGAATGTACCTTTTCGGTCCCGATATACTTTTATTATTAGTATAGATAAATGGTTCTTTTCTTTGTCGGATGAAACAATAAACTTAGTTCGTAAATTATTGCAATGAAGATCAATAATGAGAATATGTACTTAATAATTAATAATATAACTTAAGGGTAATAAATTACGATAACATAAGCTCTAGAGTTTATTAAAAACCCGACAATCCGTAAAATCGTAAAATATCCATATGAAAACGAATCTACAAGAAAATCTTAGTAATGCTTAGAGCTCTTGAATAAGAATTTTAATTAAAATTAGCTTATTAAAACCCCGCGTTGCGGTTATAACATCCAGGATCAGGCTAGACGGGCGTTAAACATTTACACTGCTTTTCCTTAGTATAAAATCATAATATAATATCACAGAGTAAGTGAGAATTTACAGTGGTCTGTTACGGTTACCTTATATCGGATAAATAGATGGCAAGCAAGGTTGTGACATGATTCAAAGTTATATTATAAATTCTTCTCTATACTAGTATTATAAAGAAAGTACGAAGCTTGTGAGTTTTTATGTATGCGGACGGTAATCTCTGGTACTACGGTACCTAATGATACATAATTCTGGATGGATATAGATTTATATAATGTATATAATCTATACAAATACATACATAAATTTCATTGTTACTCCATACACCAATACACGGCCTCTTAGTAGAAATATATATATTAGATATTCAAGTTTTTTTATTTACAAACTTTTTACTTAGAACTAGTAAAATTTTTTCTGTTGCGCTATGTTAAAATTAAAAGAAAATGGTTTCGATGTATGTAGTAGGATGGCTACTATAATGTGGACAATTTCAAGTTAAGCGTGAAAAGGATTTTTCTAAATTAATACGTTAATTACTATTTATCATCCGTACCATTTATTATAGTAAAAAAAGTAAAAAAGATATATAATTGCACAATGCTAAGCAAGTTCGACAATCGAAACAATGTTGAGAACGCGTTTCATCTCGCACATCAAATTTTTGAATCGAAAATACCTTCAAACTTTAGAATTCCCTTTTTGGACAGATAGCCGCTAATCGGTCGGTTATCACAAACCATCTAAACCTGTATTACCTCTACAAAATTTCAGCTGAAGCATGGCGAAATATTTCACGGTTGATTTTAGAAGGGTAGTAAAGAACCATACCACCATACACGACCATAAGCACATTAACCTGAATGCTACCCTGTTCAGAAAATTTCAAATTCAATTGACTTCATCTCTTCGTTCGTTTATCAACAGGATAACCTGGAGCAAAGGAATGTGTTTAACTTAAAATTGGACGGTTACCCTTACGTGGTAACTGACTATACTATTTAGAGATTCTTTTGACATGGTTTCATTTAGTAATAGTGAAAGTTGGGTTAATTAATAGTAATAAATGTATGAATTACAAAATTAACTGAGCATATTGTCAGCTGGGTTTGTCACCAGTTTGCCTAAATCACAAATATTTTATAAAATGATAGCGCAAAACTAATTATAATTACATGGTTTAATACAGTCTATGTCCCTCCGGAATAATGTACCTTTCAAATGGTAAAAGAATTTTTATATCGGCGCCGTAGTTTTGGAGATTACTTTCCGCATACACAGAAAAGTCACAAAATTCTTACTGTCTCTTTACAATATTAGTATATACATATTCGCTGTATTTAATCACGTTATTTAGAATTTTAGTGTCAATTGAATCACAAGTAACCTTTATAAAGGCCTTATTTGACTGATAATATTTGTGATGGTTTGATTAGGAATGTGATAATTAAACTGCTGGGCTTGGATCTCCTCTCACAACAAGAAGGGTTAAAGCCGTATTTCGTCATGCAGGCCAACTGCAAGATGGCAGACTTCATATAATTTTGAAAATATTGTTAAGAATTCTCAGGATTGTTTTTTTTTCACCGAAGCAAGGGATAATTAATTTGTGACACGCATATCATTTGAAACATTAGAGTTGGATACAGGATTCTATTCTACTCTCCCGTCCGGAAGGCGTTTAAGCCAGTAGACTACCACTGATTATTCGTGTTAATGTTATTCTTAAGACTGAACATTACTTTTCCTTTACGGCTTACAATTTATTCACACACATAGGATTCTTTTTATCTGACAATTTATACATAGTGACCATGTGCATTCTGGACTCTGGAGAGATGGGCATCCATCTTAAATGATAAGTGGTCATCTTCATCGGCTAAACAGCAAACATATGAACGTTGTTCCAAATTTGTTCATCAACGTGCAAGAAGAGTAGAAATCGGCTTGAGCTCAAGGATATATGGAAAGAAGATAGTGGCAGAAGGTTGGAAGAATAAAGAGTCCTTTAAATAACGTTAAATATAAAATAGATTAGGTATATAACATCCATCAAGTAATATAGCATAAATTAACTCGATAAGCATGTTCGATTCAAAAGATATAACCAATAATCTGATAATGTGATTAGATAATTAAAAACGTATAACACTCCCAAAAATGACTTAAGTTTATTATCAAATTCAGAATTATTAAACGACGCTATAATAACACGCAAAAATGAGGGGAGAAAAATTTATGATAATTTTAAACTTTTTAGTATTAGTAGTGGTTGGGATGAAAAAATTCGATGGTTACAAAGTTTACAAAGTAATACCGAACACGTATGATGAAGTGAAGTTATTGCAAGATCTACAGATGAACAGAGTGTTGGAATTGTGGGATGATGTTTATGAACTCAATCGTGAGGTCAGAATGATGGTCCCTCCTGCAAACGTAAAAACCTTTCTGAGAACTATGGAGAAGGCTGGTATGGAGAATAAAGAAGTTATTAGTGATATGCAAAAGTAAGTTATATGTCCTTTTATCCAATAACATAATTTTAAGAAGACGAAATCCTTATAGTATAATCTCATATCTGGCTATTTGTCTGTCTCAGCGATTTTCTACTGGTCTTCTAGGCTTGAGAAGATGAAATTTGTTATATAAAAAAATCGAATGATGTATCTTAACTGTCAATAAAATTATTCTGAATAGGGGTTAAATTTGGATGATAATCAAGGATTATTCTATCCTTGAGTAGCCGTTACCCTACCGATTCGCTAGAAATTAGACACAAATTTCTATTGCATGTTATAAAATTATATAAGTATATTATTCATATTAATCTTCCAGGTGAAAATTTATACATTACGCTTATATCCACGTACAGGTCGAAAATTAAAAAATGTTAATGTAGAAACATAGAGAATAAGACTCACACTATTTAAAGGTAATCCTAGATCTATAATCACCATTATAAATTATGTCGATATATCAAAGTACCGTATGAGGTGATAAAATAGTAATACATAATAATGTGGCTGGTTTAGAATTGTTTTATCGTAATGATTCCTCTTTACTACTTTTAATTTTGAGTCTTAAAGTTAAATTTTAATTAAATTACTTGTAATAAACTAGCTTTAAGATATTAAGATAGTTGCGCGTTGGAACGTGGTTATAATTCTGTGCCCGCCTGGTTAGCTCCAACTCTCTTTATAGAATAAATTGTAAAATATTTATCATGCTCCCTTGCTATGTCGGAGACAAAGTCAAGAACCGGGTTCTTAGCTACTTTTTATCCGGCAATACGTGAATGTTCATGGTGACCACATACCATGAGGTGGAAAGTACGCTCGCTTGTGAGCTATTGCAAAATAAAAATATAAAAAAAAAAACTTGTAGTATTACTTTTTATTCTAAACACACAATGTAAATTAAACCAAATTAAACCTGTCAAATTTTAAGTGCAATATAATTTTATTTAATCTTTTCGTATCAAACTTTGTTCCTTAGGTTTTCTTCTATCTCACCTATTGTGCATAGAATGTTAAAATTGCTATCTAATGTTAATCTAGATCTATAACTTAACTCCCAAGGAACCCAGAAGAATTTATGGAATTTTGCTACCAATCGATATTGCTTAATTCGATGCAAAGTTTAAAGAATTAGTTTAAACATTTTCACAGAGCGATTGACAAGCAACTTGAATCACCTGATACAAACGGAAGGAGCAGTTCATTGCTATCTTACACATGGGAAACATATCACACATTAGAAGAGATATATAAATGGCTTGATGACTTAGTTCAAGAGTACCCTAATATTGTATCCAACTTTACTATAGGAATGTCTGTCGAAAGTCGACCCATTAAAGGCATTAAAATTGACTACAATCCCAATAGAACGAGGAAATTAATTGGAGTTTTTGAAGGTACTCTGCATGCTAGGGAATGGATATCTCCAGCTGTAGTCACATGGATCATTAAGGAGTTTCTAACGAGTACTGACCCAGAAATCAGAAGTATGGCTGAAAATTTAGAATGGCACATGATTCCCGTTACTAATCCTGATGGATATGACTATACTTTTAAAACTGTAAGTACCTACATTGTAGTAAGTACAGCTTCATCATAAAAAACTTATAGTGGTAATACTACTGGGACTGAATATCCTGCTAGAATAATGGAGTTTTAACATTTGAAACGCATATCTTTGCGTGAACATGTCGTGTAACGTGATATGGTACTTCAGAAATGCAAAGTAATAAGACTGAGGGTGGACAGATTCATCGTTCATAAACTGTCAAATACTATATGTCAAAATTTTGTTCCCGCCATCGCAATTGCGCTGTAGGGTAATGTCGACTTTTTATGTACCATGAACATTACATGTTCGCTATAGCTCTGTAGCTAGTAGTGTCAGTCTTCTGAATCCCAATAATCCCAAGATCAATTTCCAAGAATGGCAGACATTTATGAAATCAATGCCGGTAGGTATGTTCTTGATTTTTTGTGTATTCAGACGTCTTTTAATGTCATAGCTTTTTAATTTACAAACCTTTATTGGTTGAATCAAAGAAAGCATCATCACAACTCATTATTGTCCTATATTTCAATACGTTGGCCACGTGTGTTCACTGAAGTTAATCATAATTAATTTCTAATTATGTATTTAAGTTTGAAAAATTTGGTGTGAAAATTTTGAATCCAGACTCCATATTGGGATGACTGACATTTAAAATAGACTATCCACTTGTTAAGATACCATTTTATTATCATTCATTCAGACAAATCAAATAATTGAGATGTAATGGATATTCCTACAGAATAGAATGTGGAGAAAGAACCGGAGTACAGCAAGTTTTACTTCTTGTGTTACTTCTGGAGTAAACGATGACATGAGCAATGGTGTAGATCTGAATAGAAACTTCGATTTTGTTTGGATGTGTAAGTAAATAATTGTAATTATAATAGAAGTAGAGTGGAACCTAGATGAAAACTTATAGTTTATAAATTAAATATTCAGGATTTTCAGATTATTCAGGAAACTTAAAAAGTACTCCCAAATTATAACTCACCGTATGTATCATTGAAAGATATCTCTCAGAGTATTATAGCCAAAAAAAAAAGTTTAATAACGCCAAGTATAAAACACATGTTTTAAGCCACTCCACATGTTTTTTTGATTTCGATGCAGACTTTACACAAATCCTGTTCTTTTTCTAAACAAAACATATAGCTTTATAATACTTAATAATTAAATATCTGAATGAAGTAGAGTGAATATTTATGTAATAAAAACCCGTGTATGAATCAATGTGAAATCTGAAGGTTTATCTTCCAGCTGTAGGAGCATCAGACAACCCATGCACGAATACCTACGCTGGACCAGCAGCCTTTTCGGAACCAGAGGCTCGGGCGATAGCAAGCTATGTTCGAGAACTACATAACATTGGGGACATAATATACTATCTATCAATGCACTCTTTTACCCAGCTGTTCATTATACCATACAGTCATGTGAATGGAACTGATGTCCTACAGGTTAACAATTTCGGCGATTTGGTAAGTCCCATGAGCGTTGTTTGAACTAGTTTGCTTATTTACTAGGTTCGTATCGCGGACTATTGCTCAATACATCACGCCGATAGCTTATATGAATTGCAAAAAATATTTCTCACGTTCGAAGGCATATTAATCTTACCGAGAGGTAACGATTGAAATGTTTAATCTTAGGGATGATATACATTGTATAATATTTATATATAATATATAAATTTAAATATATTTTTTTAATGTTCACTCATTCACTCCTCTGCGCTAAGATTCCCTGTGTTGCGGCATAGTCATACACAAATATGACAACAAAAACATTAATGTCCCGAGAAAAAACATATATCTGTCACATAAGTAGTCTGCTCCGCCCGGAAATCGAAACTAAGCCACTCGCTCGGCAGGCAGGGTTACTACCAACTGGGCTATGTGGTCGTAAAAATACCCAAAGTAAATTTTTCTGACTTCCAATTTGTTATTCGTAATGTTTTTATAATTCCAAAGGAAAAACACGACATTTACGACGGTCTACATACGGCAAAGGACGACACGACTATTTAACCCAAAGATAGATAAAGAATCAAAATTTTTTAAATCATCTTTGAATAATTCCGATATTAACGGAAATTGCCAAATAGCTTTTGAAGCCCAAAACACTAAGATTGGGTGATGGGAAATGAACTTTGGAAAACGAGCTTTTGTACAAACATATTTTTACGTATTAGCGGGACCGTGTCACTGCAAACTGGACTACGAGGCTTATTATTGTGATTGCAAATTTTTGACGTCAAATCAAATACTGTCTTTTGTCTTCGAAGTTTTTTATGCTCAAGGACTGCAGAGTCAATTCAACTAAAATCAGTTGAAATACAATATAAATGCAAATGCAAGTAGCCAAATAATACAATATAATTCAACCACATTCTTTTTGTTATTCATTGAAATAATTCGTCGCGTCGATAATATGAAAATATCTTTAGTATGAAACAAACAAATAGAACATTTCATTCTGGACTGTTTGGTGTATGGATTAAAACTTTATTAATATTGTGTTTCAGTACGAAATCGCAATTAGAAGTGCAGAGAGATCAGCGAGCCGGTACGGTTCTCACTATAGAGCTGGCGTGTCTGCGAAAATTTTGTGTAAGTTTGTTGTTGCCAGTATTGCGCTAAAAGTTGTGAATAGAATACATATTCTGGTCATTTGCTCTTTTTCAATTATAAAATTAAATACAAAGCAAAGCTCTCACAAACTTTCCTTTTTTTACATAAAAATTTAATGTTAGACAACAATCGCGCCTGATGGTAAGTGATGATGAAGTATGAAGTAACTTCTTATTGCTACTCATAAACGATGGCGTAAAATATGGGACGTTAATGATTAAGCCAATTGAAAATTAGATTTATTCTGTGTTTTATGTGTTCTAATATTTAAATTTACTCTATATGATATAATTTGGTCTGCCTCAGTCATTACATCTTGCCTAATTTGTATAACTTTTACAGTTACATTTAGTAGTTGGTGAGCGTTTGGGATTTTAATACAAATTGTACTGATTTCTTTACTTATAACTTCATCTATTTTACTATCTATCTTCATCGAATAAGGGTTAATGAATTAGTTGATATCTATTTTCGTGTCCGATAGTAAACTGTGGTGATTAGGATCAGTTATTCACAAGTAACACGAGTTCACTTATAATTAAGTGACCCTCTGATACAGTCAAGACTCCTTTCAATTATGAAATGAATGAACGGACAACTGATTTTTAAAAGATATTATTCAATAAACCTTTCAAACGCAGTCGATAAAAATACTTGTATAATATCTTGAAATAATGATTTGTTTTGTAGATAAAATGAGCGGGTCGAGCTTTGATTGGGTGAAGTATATAACTGATGCACCTGTGTCCATGCTGATCGAGCTTCGTGACCGTGGGGAGTATGGATTCCTGTTGCCCCCAGAACAGATAATACCCAACAGTTTGGAGATCATGGACGGATTAATAGAAATGGACAAAATTACGAGGCTACTAGGATATTACAAGGCTCAAACATCGGGGTCTACAGCAGTATCTTGCTCTGCTATTGTTATGGCTGTGAGCGTCATTGTGCATTTCCTGCATTGAAATTGTTATTATTAATTGATTTAAGAACAGTATAATTGCATTGTGTTTGAAAACCATTATTTAAAAATTAAAAATTACAAAACCATTATGTAGTTTGTTAATAAAACAATACCGTATACGCTCTCTTCGCTGTATTTAAAGTTACAGATATTATTTTTAACATATCCTAATATAATTCACGTCATTCATCATCTGTCTATTAGCTTTGTAGTGGTTACTGCTGGACCAAGGCCTCTTATAATTGCTGTTACTTCGACTAGTCCTGATCGGTCTGAACCGCACGACTTTCGTTATTTTGTTTATTATATATATAACAAAATTCAAAATGAAAGCTTTCTGTACATGACCGATATATGAGAAAAAATAATGTTAGTGGCCTTTATTAACACAATAGAACCCAAAAAAATAGTTCGCGCTTATCTCGAAACGGCTTAACCGATTTCGTTCTGGTTTTCACTAATGTATTGCAGTAAGCATCACTTAATACTTAAAGTTTGTTTCATTGCAATTCGTCCGTAAATAAAAAAGTTATAAATTTATATTACAATATATCTTGTAATTAATAGAACGAGAAAAACACAGTCCTAAAACAATGCAGGTGCACGTTTTAAAGCTTTTGATTTTTGATTTTCTGAAGCGAAGCGAGGGCAGTCAGCTAGTTCTGAAATAAATTCTTTAATTGGTAGTAATTAAATTTCGTTAAATGAATTTATTACAAACATAAATATTGTATATGCTTAAATACACGTTCTAAACGTCAATTTCGATGGTTTATAATTTAAATTTAATTTTCGGACTAACCATCAAAATTATAACCAGAAAGTTTATGCTTTAGGTTAAATAGACTGCAATAAATTTATTTTTTTGTATGTTACGTAGTTTTTTTTAGTATTGATTTTATTTTACTGACTGAAAGTGTAAAATAAACAAATAACATAAAATAAAGGTTTACACACTCACAGCCCCGCACTAGGATTCCCTGTGTTGCAGGTGGCATAGACATACACAAATATCACAGCATAAACACCTACGACCCGAGAACGAACATTTATCTGTCACATAAATGTCTGCCCCGGCCGGGAATCGAACCCGAGACCCTTCACTCGGCAGGCAGGGTTACTACCAACTGGGCTATGTGGTCGTAAAAATACCCAAAGTAAATTTTTCTGACTTCCAATTTGTTATTCGTAATGTTTTTATAATTCCAAAGGAAAAACACGACATTTACGACGGTCTACATACGGCAAAGGACGACACGACTATTTAACCCAAAGATAGATAAAGAATCAAAAATTTTTAAATCATCTTTGAATAATTCCGATATTAACGGAAATTGCCAAATAGCTTTTGAAGCCCAAAACACTAAGATTGGGTGATGGGAAATGAACTTTGGAAAACGAGCTTTTGTACAAACATATTTTTACGTATTAGCGGGTAGTTTAAAAAAACAGTTCAGAGTACGTATATATTTGATATAAATTAATTTTAACGGAATGTATGTTCCTAGACGAGGAACGAGTTTAATTGAGACGATTGATAAACATTTTATTGATAATTATTATGTAAATAGTAACGATAACAAAGTCAGGACAACGATAATGAAAATTCGCTTAATAAATGCTTATCTTGTTTGAGGTTACTAATGGATAAAATATTATCTTAGATAAAACCAATTTATACCTGAAACGTAATTCAAAAATTTTCGATTACAACCTATCTAGTTTTCACACATACGATAGTTCTCAGCACGATGAATGCTAAAATATTGATATTAACAATTTTGTTAGCTATATCTAGTACTACAAGTGGCAAATATGTGAGTTATGATAATTATAAAGTATACAAAATCTCAGCTGAAACGGAAAAACAAGTTCAAACTCTCGTCGAGTTGAAAAATCAGAATGAGTATGAGTTTTGGACTGATGTAATAAATGTAAAACGTAATGTGTGGATCTTGGTCGCTCCTGAGAAACGCGGTCGCTTCGAAGAAGTTTTATCTGGTGCCGGTATAAAGATCAAGGTTGTCATTGAAGATGTGCAAAGGTAAGGAATATAATATTCTACGTAAATATTATCTTTACGAATATTTATTATCCTAGTTAGGTTTTATTCAATAAGCCCATACTGACTGACTTTAGCTGAAAAGTATAAATGGACCGGTTTTTTTAGTTATTGGTCTTACTAATATCACGGTTCATGTCATGGCAAATGTTACGGCTAACAATCATGGTCGTTTGGATTAGTTAGACTAGCCATCCATAAGTCTTTCCTCGCGATATGGTCGTGATCAGATTACGCTTACGTTTATTAATCTATACCACTATAAATTTGTTGAGCTTCTCTGTATGTCTCTAATTAACTCAAAAACGGCTTGAACGACTTTAATGAAAATTGGTATGTAATGAGAATACGTGATTGCGCAGATGACAGGCTGTATAAAATCTATATATCTATATAAATTTGTAATGTCTCTCTGTCTATCCATTCATTTTTTTTTGGCAAATTTAATTATAAATATTCGTTTTACGACACGCTGAAATCTATTTGACTACTTTAAAAAATATTGTCCAACTGTCTGTATGTCCCGTTATAACTTAAGAACGGCTTCACCGATCTTCATAATAATTGGTATGTAGTGAAAACACGTGATTGTGCAGATGGTAGGCTATACAAAAGATCAGTAAACCTAATGATGTCTAATCAAAGCAACAAATATGCAATTTTTAATAATCATGTAAATATAATTAATTGTCCAACCCGAACGAGGTCGGACGGGGCTGTTGTTACTAATATAACACAAATCATTTTCACATTTTAGCGCTATTGAAAAACAAATGGAGAAACCATCACAAATAAACAGAAGCCTTCAACAGTATTCCTGGGACTATTATAAAGATTTAGATGAAATTTACGATTGGCTAAATATAACTGTTGCAGCTCATCCGAATGTTGCTTCTTTAGTAACTGCAGGAACATCTACTGAGGGAAGATATATAACTGGGATCAAAATAGATTTTAAAAAGAGAGCAAACCCAGTCATTGCTATGGTTGAGGGAACACTTCATGCAAGAGAATGGATAAGTCCTGTCACTAGCACTTGGATCATAAAGGAGTTGTTGACCAGCACAAACGAAGATATCAGAGCTTTAGCTGATAATGTTGTTTGGCATATTTTCCCGGTTACCAACCCCGATGGCTATTTGTACTCATTTACTGATGCAAGTATTATTTTTATATACTAAAAATATTCATATTTTGGAGAATAATTATCTGTCACTACGAGATTATCTTCTTTGAGGTTCTTCTACATGCATGTTCAAGTGAGTGGTTAGTTAGATGTTGCTCTGGAAAATTTAATTGCAACCGTACA
Source organism: Megathymus violae (assembly GCA_003671415.1). Taxonomy (NCBI): domain Eukaryota; kingdom Metazoa; phylum Arthropoda; class Insecta; order Lepidoptera; family Hesperiidae; genus Megathymus; species Megathymus violae. The sequence continues at coordinate 1,656,510 of PDGT01000029.1, read as the reverse complement.
AAATTTTTCTTCTTTACGCTAATATAATATTTATGTTATATTCATATATATTTGTATGTTTTAATTTTCAAATTATGAAATTTCCATAACACACAATTTCAGACAATAATTAGACCCATTAATGTCCGTGTGGTCCCGGATTAAGAATGTGACCTCCCGCTCTATCCCATGGGTGTCGTAAGAGGCGACTAAAGGGAACTAGCCTAGTGTATGTCACCAGCACTTTGGGCAACACGCGCGGTGGCGAGTAAACCACCACAACAGCATTCTCAAGGAGGGTTGGTGCCAGGCAGGCGGCCGACCGTAAAATATGAATGAATAGAGAAATTGATGATGATACGTGTGATAGGATTAGGATGGGATGAATGGACAAGGGTTGTCGCACCAGAACGGGCGGGTGCGACGTAAGAAGCAAGCTCGAAGTGTGAGAGAAGTAAGAATGAGATGTGCGAGTTGGAATGTAGGTACGATGAATGGAAGAGGAAGAGAGCTAGCAAAGGCGACGGATAAACATAGCGTGTTTGCAAGAGACGAAGTGGAAGGGTACAAAAGCTAGAAAGATAGGAGAAGGATATAAATTCTACTACTGTGGAAGGATGGCAAGAGAAATGGTGTGGGTGTAGTGTTAGATAGTCAGTTGAAGGATTGTGTGGTGGATGTTAAAAGAGTGAGTGATAGAATAATAGCGATTAAATTGATTGTGGACAGTATGATATTAAATGTAGTTAGCGTGTATGTACCACAGTCAGGTTGTGAAGAGAGTGTGAAGGAGAAATTTTGGGAGGACTTTGACTGTCTCATGATGAATGTGCAGGATTGTGAAGAAGTTTATGTGGGGGGTGATTTTAATGGACATGTAGGAAGAGAGAAAGATGGATATGAGAGAGTACATGGTGGGTGGGGATATGGAAACTGAAACTTTGACGGCGAGATACTACTGCAAGTTGCATCTGCATTCGACCTGGCGATTACAAACACGTGGTTTCAGAAAAGAGATGACCATCTTATTACCTACAAAAGTGGCCACCACGCGACACAGATAGACTACTTTCTGGTAAAACGGAGGAGTGTATGCTGTGTCAAAAACTGCAAAGTGCTGCCTGGCGAAGCATTAGTTACCCAACACAGGTTTGTTGTGATGGAGGTACAAATAAGTGTTTCGTCGAAAAATTGCAAGGAACGGCCCCCTCCCAAGACTAGATGGCGTATGTTAGATAATGAAGAATGTAGTAGCACGTTTAGAGAACAAGTTGTGAATAAAATGATAGAAATGAAGGATATGGAAGGAAAATCTGTGAATGAATGTTGGAATGAAATGGCAAATTGTATAAGGAGAGTCGCAAAAGAAGTGTTTGGAGAATCGAAAGGAAAAGGTTTGATAGATAGAGATACATGGTGGTGGAATGAACAAGTGCAGAAATATCTGAAAGAAAAGAAAATAGCTTTTAAGGAATGGCAGGGCGTAGCAAATGTGAATGCTAGTTTGAAAGAATAAAAAAAGGAAGTTTACAAGGAATGGAAGAGGAAAGCAAAGAAGGCGGTAGCAGTTGCTAGGGCTCAGGCACAAGAGAAGTTGTACCACTCACTGGACAGTCCAAGAGGCCAAAAGGAATTCTACCGAATTACGAAAGAGAGAGAAAGATGATCAAGAGATATAACTCACATTAAATGTGTGAAAGATGGCTCAGGCAAGATTTTGTGCAAGGATGAGGAAATAAAAGAACGATGGAAGGTTTATTTTGAAAAACTTACTAATGAAGAGAATGACTGGAATGGTATGGTTCAAGAGGCACAAGTAAATAAGAGCTTGGGAAGAGAAATTAGCATGGATGAGGTAATGAAAGCAGTTGGAGGAATGAAAAATGGAAAGGCCATGGGCCCAGATGATATACCAGTTGAAGCATGGAAGGTTTTAAAAGGTGACGGATGTAAGTGGCTGAGTTTATTCTTCAATAAGCTGTTACATGAAGAAGTAATCCCACAAGATTGGTGCACTAGTTCGCTGGTGCCCATCTTCAAGAATAAAGGGCATGTACAGGATTGTAACAACTACAGAGGGATAAAGCTCATGTCACATAGTATGAAAGTGTGGGAAAAGGTGATAGAGAAAAAATTGTGAGAAGAGAGTGAGATTACCCAAAATCAGTTTGGGTTCATGCCAGGTCGAAGGACAATGGACGCCACCTTTGCACTACGCCAATTGTGCGAGAAATACAGACGTGCTCATAAGAACCTGCATATGGTGTTCATTGATCTTGAGAAAGCGTATGATAGGGTGCCTCGGGAAGTATTGTGGTGGGCCATGAAGAAGAAAGGGGTGCCTGGGAAGTATGTGGAGTTAATTCGTGTAATGTACAGGCAAGCTTGTACATATGTCTGTTTGTCTGCTGGCAACTCCAACCAGTTCAATGTGGCAGTAGGCTTGCACCAAGAGTCGGCTTTGAGTCCTTACCTCTTCCTGTTGATAATGGATGCTCTGACGTCAAACATACAGGAGAAGGCGCCCTGGTGCATGCTATTTGCTGACGACATTCTTCTGGTTGGAGAAGATGGACCTGAGATCCAGAGCAGATTGGAGGATTGGCAACAGAAACTGGAGAATGTTGGCCTGAAAATCAGCAGAACCAAGACAGAGTACATGTTCTGCGATTTCGGTGGTCTCTCCAGTCCTGAAGCCATAGCGCTCGACGGTGCGCTTCTTCCAGTTTGCTCCGATTTTCGGTATCTCGGTTCACTTGTACAATGTGATGGCGAAATAGATCGAACAGTTACGCACAGAATTAATGTAGGATGGATGAAATGGCGGCAGGTTACGGGGACAATTTGCGACCCTCGTATTCCCCTTCAACTTAAGGGGAAGATCTACAAGACCATGTGCAGACCTGCTGTCTTGTACGGATCAGAATGTGGACCACAAAAGGGATGTATGAAAGACAACTGCATGCAGCTGAGATGAGAATGTTAAGAGGGATGTGTGGTATAACGCGAATAGATAAAGTAAGGAATGAGTACATAAGACGAAGTATGAAAGTGGCACCGGTAACCGAAAAGCTAAGCGGAAAATGGCTATCATGGTATGGTAATGTTATGCGGAGGAATGAAGAGCATGTTATACGGAAGGTATTAAGTATGAACTTAGATAGCTATAGAGGTAGAGAAAAGCCAAAGAAGCGATGGATGGATTGTGTGAAGGATGATATGGCTAGAATGGAAGTTACTAGTGAGATGACGGCTGATAGAGAAGTATGGAAGAAAAATACATGCTGCGCCGACCCCAAATAAAATTGGGATAAGGGCAGGAGGATGGTGATGATATGACCCATTACTCCTTTAAGAGTTGAACTTTAAAACATCTTCCTCTAAATCTATTTATTATCTTAATATATTTAAAAGAATTCTAATAATGCGACACAAACTTCAACAACCCTTAGAATGTCTTATTAATGGTTATTCTAAAATAGTAAGACCCTTGGCTAATTGTTTGTCTTAATTCATATGTATATCAATCTTCAATTATTACATGGGCAGAACACAAAGTTCCACAAACGTTTTTACCACATTTTAAGCCCTTAGGAAAGAATTTTCAAAAATCCTTACATAATTCTTGATAACTGTGGTTAAGGAATATCTGGTCAATATTTCTGGTTTCCACTGATAAAAGTTTAGGCTGTGGATCAATTAATTACGTCTTCAAACTATTTTTAATTAGTATCACGTATACCCTTTTACTTTGTCGACCATTTTGCTGTTCTTTCATCACCCATGTGTTACGTTCTTCTAAGACTTACTCCATCCATCTATTATAATTCCGTTTATCAAGCCAATCCCACGTAGTCATTTACCTCTTTTTTATAATATAAAAGAAATAAATAAGACCAAGTATAAGATAACAATTTTCAATTTGCCGTAAATTGACAAAGTTTTACATAACTTTTTAGAATAGGATGTGGAGAAAGAATCGCAATCCTGCTAACTTCGTGTCCTGTGCGAATTCCAATGTTGACGACGACTTGAGTAATGGAGTTGATCTCAACCGAAACTTTGGATTCATGTGGATGAGTAAGTTTTCAATTGCAATAGTTATGAAATAATAACACAGTACACAGTTTAATACATTGCATGGATATAATTTGATTGTATATCGACAAACCTAATTTTACGCTGGCGTTCATCGTAATATAACTAGATTAAATTTTTACTATTCACGACTTCATAAAAACACAATAATCTCCATTCGTTTGTTTTTTATGTTGGTTACCTCAGAACTCCTTCATTTATTAATTATTAAAATTCCTTTTTTTTTGGGAGGGTATACTCCTTATTTGGTCCCACTTATATCTGAAGAAAAAATTCTACACCTAATCATGCAAAATGGGAGATGAAACCAAGAAATTTACCTTCTTCAAATTGAATTGTTTGGTGAAATATTTAGTTGTTTACATTTAAATCATTTTCTTTTTTTCCTATTATTTATTCTAAAAGCATCACCTACAGGTTACGGGTAATGGGGAAGCGGGGAACCCCCCTTTTAATAAATTTTATAATAGACCCGTTGATATGTATGTATTTTAATGATAATGGTAATTTGATAACTTTTTAACCTTATTTAATTTGAAATTCTTTAATCATCACATTTTTAATGTACTTTTTATTTTCATGGTACACTCGAACATACTTAAACAACGTTACTATTATTATTTTTGGTCATGATAAAATTTCGTCCTTATATACTACAGGTCAGCCCAGGTGCCCTTTACTTTGTCCAAGTCGAACATTTATTTATCTTAGTAGATATTACGTAAATATAGCCCATTTTGATTTCAGATCTTATACGATCACTCGAAGACACTAACGATTTTAATCATATTACATTTTCTGTATAAATCTACAAAATTAATTTCCTTATCTTTTCAGCCGTTGGAGGATCTTCCAATCCTTGCTCGCAGACATATGCTGGACCCGTGGCGTTTTCAGAACGGGAGGCGGTAGCAATTGCGAATTACGTGACAAGTCTTCAAACCCAAGGGAACTTACTTTATTACTTCTCTTTCCATTCGTTTTCCAATATGATACTGGTGCCTTACAGTCACTTAGCCGGAGCTGATGTACTCGAAGTTCCGAACTATGGTGATATGGTAAGAGAATAAATCTTCATAACAATTCAAGCATTTAGTGACGATAAAACGGTTATTAAACCTCAACCATCTACCCATGACCGACCCATAGTAGGACACATCGACTCGAGAACTCTTCTTAAGTGAAACTTTTTTAAAAAGTTTGAAAGTTCTGATGCTACCCGAGGCCAATAACATGTCGTATCGAATAATATCTTAGGATAAGAATTTGAATTAAGTGCTTAACGTGCTTGCAAAGTTCGAAAACCCTCAATAAATGTTCAATAATAAGTGAATTTATTATTTTCACTTAATACTAACTGATTGTTTTAAGTGCTAAGTGCGCTGGCGCGTTGTCATGGTGAAACAATAACCCTTGGAGCCTCATGTTTGGTCGCTTGTTGCTCATAGCACAGAACACTTGTGATCAGAATTTGTTGTTATATCATTCGGTATCGATCAAGTCTTTCCCGTTCTTCTGTATCATATCATTTTGGATAGTAGTTGATTCAATTTAAAACAGCAAAAGTGAATAATAATACAGAAAAATGATAAATTTAAGATTAATTATTTGATAATTATAAACACATTGAGATAATTAATTAAAACATTTCAGTATGAGATCGCTATCAGAGGAGCGGAGAAATTAACAGCAAGACATGGCACTGAATATTTGGTCGGAACGTCTAAGGAGATTCTATGTAAGTATCAAATAAATACTTAAATGAATAGGAATTTATTAATAATGGCAAGAGTAGCGAATGTATGGATTTACTAGGTGTAATGATTGATGTATATTGTGTAAAAATTTGTTTTACAAATGGCTTTGACCAAAGAAAGGGTTTATGATTAAGGTCAATGTATTAGCAATTTGTAAAGAATAAATTCAATCCAATATTAGTTAAATAATTATTTAATTATTAATTTATATTTGAATATTAATTAAATTATTATTTAATCAACACCAAAATGTATTTTTGCAGATGAAGTAGGTGGAGCTGGATTTGATTGGGTAAAAGGCGGTGCTCATGTGCCTCTCGTTTTCCTTTTCGAGCTTAGAGACAATGGTGAATATGGTTTTCTTCTACCACCTGAACAAATCATACCAACCTGTGAAGAAGTAATGGATGCACTCGTTGAAATGGATAAAACAGCTAAAGCCTTAGGATACTACCGTAGTTCAGCCAGCGTGTTTAGAGTTTGCGGTCTTTTGCTTATGGTTACATTAGTAGCTGTGATGTCGTAAATTCAATTAATATAAATAAAGAAACATTGTCTTTTATTATTTTTATCTTGAAGCACGGCTTGATAAACGTTCACAAATTAAGAAAGTATTTTGTCACTTATCCTTTGTTATGAAATTGAACTGGTGATCTAAAAGGCAGAAGCTTTTGTCAACCGAATATATTAAATAAATTCAATTAAAGTGTCCCGAAGCACGTCAGCAATGCGCCTGAAGCTAGAAATGACCATCTACCATCGGTTCATCCGCTCGTTTACCAACTGTTGCCAAGGAGTCATTAAAATATCGCCGACATGACTTTATATTTTTTTTTAAACACACCCCCGCACTAGGATTCCCTGTGCTGTGGGTGGCATGGACATACACAAATATCACATCACAAACATCCAGAACCCGAGAACAAACATTTATCTGTGACATAAAAGTCTGCCCCGGCCGCTGTCACTCTGTCACTACCAACTAGGCTATGGGGTTGTCATATATGAAAATGTATTTGAAAGAATGTATACTCAAGTCAATAAAAAATTTATTGTCGTCGGTTTTGGTGGCAAAGAAACAATGGGGCAGCGTTAGGTGATGCACATATTTGTGAATTCTCTGTAATATTTTATGTGTGTGAAGTCTGCAAATTCGCACTTGGCCAGTGGACTAAATTTAAAACCTGTCACTGTTAGCGGAGACCTTAGCGAATCAGTGCGACAGTGTGCGGTGTTTATGTGACAATATATAAATTCGATTTGGATTTCTTTTATACACGCGTCATTCATTTATATCAAACTCACAGACATCAAAAGTATTTAGATATCTAACGAGTTCATAGGATGTTGACAACCACCATATTTTTATAAACTTCATAATTTAAAACAAATATCATTTGAATGTTGGTTAAAATAATAATTTTATTTTATGTGCTATAATTCTGATTACGTATGATATTTTATGAATGAAGTAACTTGAGCTGGAAAGAAATTACTATTGCAACGCTGGAAGCGTGGTTCGCGAAGACGATCTCGCATTACTATACGCTGACAAGATCGGTACTTTGATTTTACTGTTCTTCGGAACTATACAACGAATGATATTATGTGATTTAAATACAGATTGTGAAGGTGTCACTATATAAATCAGTTTTACGGAAATTTAATGTCAAGTTATGACATTATCACTCATCAATAACATTTAAAAAAAAATGTAAATAAATATAATTATTACAGTGTGCGCGGTCATGTGTTTGTGTGCGTAGAGGAATTTAATATGTTTTTTTAGGGGCATTATACCGACTTTTTTTATTAAACTTATGATATGGAATTTGTGGGCAAGATATTTCATAGAACCGAGCAATAACTCCAACTGAGAAAGTTTGATTAGAAATATTGAACAAGTTGTTTTCTTTGAAGTTCATATGAAGTTAAATTCTTATTACTTCCAAACAAGAGACTATTATATTTTAAAGCTTATGTTAGTACTTTTTTGAAATCTTCATGTTTTAATAAATATAAGGGAAACGGAATCCCCAATGTAATGTATTTTTTTTTATTATTAAATTAAACATATACTTTAAGAACCCCCCGCCCACATTACGTTAGTGTCTCTGTTGGTCAACTTATTCAGTTACGATGTAAATGTAAAAGCTTTTGTTTATAAATACATATAAAAAATATTTGATGTATAAAAAAATAATTTTATTCAATTTTATATGTCAATAAAAAACACAAAATACAAATTTCGAACAATACTTATACAGTATGCCAGCGATGAATTGAAAGCGATTACACTATCTGAGCTAATAAATGCCAATTAACTATTGAATGAATGAACTAATGAATAGTAATGTTACAAGCTCAGTGATTTCTAATATTAAACAACAATAAATGTTAAATAAATACAATAATAAGAAAAACTAATAACGATATAACAATACATAAAAACATAATATCAATAACACTAAGTTTTAAAAGAGAAAACTAAGATAGATTGAAGAAAATTAATAGCTATAATTAAAAACGCTAATGTCCCCATACTTTATAAGACAATGCACTAAACATAGACTCATCGAAAAATAGCCATCAATATAGAAGCAAGGTACGAAAATAAAAACGATAAATCAGACGTGACAACAAGTTTGCTTCGAGAGGATGTCGGAGTAATTAACGAAGGTGATTTAAAAGGAACGCGTCAGGCAGTAGTTCTCTACTTTTTGAATGACTTTCTGTTAAAGTCATTTTGTTAAGCAAAAATTTTAGGTTGTTTTAAACATGACCTATTAGCCCAGTTTATAGTGGCTGTATCTGCAGTAGCCATGACACTTGCGAGAGGATCTTACGTGGAGCACTCAGGAAGATTTTGTGAAACTATAAAATAAAATTCTACCCTAAAATTCTTTGACGATCCCGTAGCCCAGTTGGTAGTGACCCTGCCTGCCGAGCGAGGGGTCCCGGGTTCGATTCCCGGCCGGGGCAGATATTTATGTGACAGATAAATGTTTGTTCTCGGGTCATGGGTGTATGTGATGTGATAATTGTGTATGTCCATGCCACCCGCAACACAGGGAATCCTAGTGCGGGGGTGTGAGTGTGTAAACGTTTTTAAACGTTTATTGTTAAAGATTTATTGTAAAAGGTTCGTAGACCAATTTTCGACAATTTTCAAGTTTAAATACCTCTTACGGCCTTTACATCCTGCTTGACCACATCTCGTTTAATTAATTAAAATCTAAAAATATAACATGAAATTAAAATAATAATGTAATGTGGTGACGGTCCCATAGCCCAGTTGGTAGTGACCTTGCCTGCCGAGCGAATGGTCCCGAGTTCAATTCCTGGTTTCGGCAGATGGGTGTTTGTAATATTATATTTGTGTAAGTTCATGCTATCCGCAATACTATACAATATTATACAAATATTTTTATGTAAGTATTGATTATGTGATTACTGGCAACGATAATTACTTTAAGGTTAGTCTATACTAATATTATAAAGAGGAAAGCTTTGTATATTTGTAACGAATAAATTCAAAAACTACTGAACCAATTTTAAAAATTCTTTCACCATTACAATGCTACATTATCCCTGAGTAACATAGGCGATATTCATTACTAGAAAAATAAGGGACCCTTGCTAAAACTTCAATAACGTGAACCCAGGTGTAAAAAAATTTGCTTAAAAATTACTTTCATCGCATACGCTGTGGAAACTATTGATAAAGTACACCCGTGCGAAGCCGGGGCGGGCCGCTACTTACAGATATAATGGAAACATTTAATTGAATGAAATATAAGACTGTAATATCAATGAAGAATTAAATATTAATGAAAGGTTGAGATTCGCATGTAAATCGAAACATGCTAACAGGACGGGGGACGAGTGAGAACTGTAAGGGGAATTGAAATCGTTAAAAGAATTTTGGGATAAACAACAATCCCGTTACTTCTGATTACAGAACTTCCATTGTCGCTATTAACGACAATGAGGGGTTTGTTGTCCTTATAAAAGGCATTTGTATTCTAACAAACTTTTCAATTTCTTTCAATTTTGTTTCCGGCTTTTCTCATGGTCATTCAAATGTACGTAAAATGACTTCTTGTTACCTTTATTTTATTTATCATTACAATTTTCCTTGTGCCATTACCTAAATTATTTATCATGAAGGCTCCGTCCGCGGATTTTTTTGTAAAAATTTACAACTTTCCGACTAGTAATACAGAATCCTATTATTGTATAATCGGAGATTATAGTATATCAACTATTTGTACATATGTATTAAATTCTTCTGTACGTATGTATGTCACTGAACTCCTTCTAAACGGCGAGATTGATTCTGATGAGACTTTTAGATTTGGATTCCCTGTGTTGCGGGTGACATGGACATACACAATTATCACATCACATACACCCATGACCCGAGCAGGTGCAATAGACACCCACGATCCAAAACCAACATTTATCTGTCACATAAATATCTGCCCCGGCCGGGAATCGAACCCGGGACCCCTCACTCGGCAGGCAGGGTCACTACCAACTGGGCTATGGGGTCTATTTAAAACACAAAAATCGTGAGTACCCGTTACGTTTAGAATGTATTAAAAAATTTGTTTCCTAGCGATGTTTTCTGCAGCAATGAAAATGATAATTGATTTCTAATAAGTACACTAGTTTGAAAAATGAAAGATTTAATTCAAACCACGAGGGCTGCTACTGTTCTTTTAAACATACCATGTATAAATAAATTAAAAACAAATATATATTTATCTTGGTATAATAGGCTAGTAAAGTTAAGACTAAAAATAGTCGTACAACCGGATGGTAAGTGTACCACTAAATAATGTTAGTGACATCGTGACGCGTGACTGAAATCAGATGTCAGTGTAACGCCACAAATCATAACGCACCTCTTTAATACAGCTTATTTTGAACAGAGGATTGCGTGGAGCTGCTTAGACTGTTTTTTATTTTGATATATTTTCACCTCTTAAAAAGTATTAAAAAAATATCGTAATGAATCGGGTGATGTGGATTTAGAAATAGATTAGTAATAATTTTTGCTTCGCAGTAGCTTTTTGATTTTTAAATATTTTATATCATTTCGATATAAAAATGGTAAACGTGGTATGTATGAAAATCTAAAACGAATCAACAATCGTACAGACAGTTTAAATATAGCCAATAAATGTAACGGAACTACATTTAGATTTTCAAATATCATCATCCTCCTACCCTTATCTAATATAATTTTATTTGGGGTCGGCGCAGCATGTATTTTTTCACCATACTTCTCTATCAGACGATAGAGAAGATTATTATTATTATTAGATTCGATTTTCCAATATATAATTTATTATTACCTTCACTACAGCGCCATCTATATGACTTTATTATATGTATGTACAGAATTTATATACTAAGACGCAAAATAAATAAATAAATATTAAATAAAAGTATAAATATTATCGTTTAGAAATTATGGAAAAAATGTTTTTTTTTTTTAATACCATTACATTCATGTACAATCGTGTATATTAATTATTTTAATTTTACCTCAAAAATAAATTACAACGCGACAATTCTCAGAACATAATTAACTGTACAGTAACATAAGTTAAATCTTTCACGGTCTGTTGAAAACTCTTTCTTGAAAGCTACCGATCGTCGTATATATCCGTCACTTCGAAGCCGTTAATGACCCAAAACTAAATATTATTCCTGCGGCTAAATGAAACGTCTAACATAACTTGAACTGCCGTCTTACACTTATGCTACTGGGCTTGAGTTTGATTTAAATTGCTAGGTAATTTATAAAACTATGGTACAGAGTATCGTACATAAATCAATTAATATCAATATTTTGAAGTGTCTATTTATGTAGTAACTTTCCTTTAATTGCAGACGTTTATTTTAGTATAAAGTGATCTTGCCAAATTAAGTTTGATTCTCGGCCGAAGCAAATTAATTTACTACGGTGTATTATGAATATTTATGTAACATATGTATGTATATAGATGTTTGTTCTCGGGTCTCCATGTGTGTTATTCTTCGATTTTAAAAACAGCTGCAGTGTTATTTAATATGCTTTATACAGTGTAATCTAAAATAGATGTCTAGCGATGTCTGTTACAGGACGTATCTTACAATATGCTAATATGTAAAAACTATAATAATAGTCAGATGCATTGCTAGATAACCTATTGCAGGCTCCAACTTCTTTTCTAATAAATTACTGTATGTTCTATGGGGGGTCTAAAGATTTTGTTATCATTAATTAATTTGGAAAATTATAGCATTATTGTTAACTAACCCCTACATGTAAAAGAACATACATTTTAGATAGCATATTAAATAAATTACTGCAAAATATAAATCATTAGTAGGTAGCCGGAACGTCTTACTTGGACGCGTGCTACTGTAATAATGGGCTAGCGCGCCTTGTCAGGTTAGTCCGCTCTTTTATTTGGTAGGGAATACCCGATGCTTATTGGTCGACGTGCCCGCCCTTTATTGGTCTAGATCTCGTTATTACACGATCTGCCACGAGTTTGACATAGAAGGGATTGCCCACGTTATTAATTTTACGAATACGAACTTCATAGTGCCGTTGCAACATATAATATGACTCAGAGTGAAGCTAGATGGAGACACTAGTTGCGTAGTAAAAAAGGGTCGAGTGTCAGTAAATCTATTTTTACAGCGGCTCAATGTTTACGTCAAAATCTATTATGAAATCCATAAACAAGTGACGCGGTCGTTTATTGAAGATCTAAAATTTTATACCCGAATAGTTTAGGGTTATTTCAGTTGAAACGGATGCCGATTTGTATTAATTAGTGGCGACCATCAAAGGGTTATTTTTTCACCGGATTTTAGTGTCGCGTTTGATGGCTTTTTGATGTGATTGGAATAATTGACTTTCCGCTTTGTTACTCTTTTTGTATTTGGATAACTGTAGCTTAGTTGGTAACTCTGACTAGCGATCGAAGGTTTACAGGTTTAATACTAAGACTGTGTGCCAAAAAATTTTTGTTCTCAGATTTTAATTTTTAGTGAAGTTTGTGACGTCTTATTTGTGACGTTCATTTCATTTGTACACATGAAATTATTTAATTAGGTGGTTTGCATAAGTGTTAAAATATTGGTTTATACTTCAATCTCCAGCACAGGTGACTGAAGTTCGAATCCTGCATACACAACTAGTTTTTCGAATTACAAATTAATTCTCACTTGCGTTGGTGAAGAGAAACATCGTGAGGAAACCTGTACAACAGACAACTCTCCATAATGTTCTCAATCGTACGTGAATTTGCCAATCGTTGCCAATCAGGACTTGGCCAGCGTAAAGAAATGTAGCCTAAACCCATATGATCATAAGTGGAGTGCCGAGCCCAATAGTGGGGCAATTATGAAAACTAAAATATGTATCTCAGATGGAATTCGAGCCTTTGACTCGCACGAAGAGTCATTACCTACTGGGCTATTAACGTCAAACAAATTACAGCAATATTACTTAACAATTACACCTACCTACATTTGGGAATATTGAATTCTAAACAATAAAAATCCCAACTCGGCTCATTAAGCCGAATACAAGGTGTTTATCGAACACGATTTATCACGCGACAACGTGTTGAGTGAACACCCTACCTTATTTCAAATGGTAGCGCCATTACCATCCATTCCCACCCATTGTACATTTTACACTGTCAACATTAGGAAGTTAGGCTCAAACAGCGTAGGACTGAGAGCGGGTAGCGGAGGCGAGTGGCGGAAATTATAGTTCTGAGTAGTATTTGTGTAGAATCTGATTTAAAAAAAATGCCCAACACTTTTTATAATTAATATCTGGTATGTATTAATTTAAAATATAAATTTATACTGAATTAAAATTTAACGATTGAACACTAGCATGTATGTGGATGGTCCTAGTAGTTTAGGTTCGTCACAAAGGCCCGAGGCGCGGGTTCCGGCTGCCGTTGGTGTCCTCCTGCTCTTGCCTTACTGAAGCTGAAGGCTTGTACAGTAATTAAAAAAACATATGTAATAAATAAATGTCAGGTAACAATGCTATGCCATGCTAACGATGAAAATTAAAAATGCTTTTTACTCTCAACTTGCAGAAATGTGGTATTAAGAGGGTTTGCAATTCATCTAGGATTAAGCGGACGTACTATAGACGTAAATTATTATGTGTATGCGCTACATATATATTTTAATAAACCACAACACTAATAAATGTTCACACTATTATTGCCTGTGCTGCGGCTGATATAGACACACACAAAAAGTCATAACAGACAACCATGAAGAGAGAACAAACAATTATCTGTCCCATTAATGTTTACTCCAGTCGCGTATCAAACTCGGCACCTCTCACTATCAGGGCTACTGAGATAATACTTTATATGTGTAGTATTTATTTGCCAATATTTGTGTATTGACGAACTAACGAGATTCTCTTATTCTAATGTACAAAGATAGTAATTTGTGACTGTAAACAGGTAGGGCGTTAATACACGCCTCTAAGTAGCTAAGAGCTGTAATACAGCTATATACATATTATATTACAGTTTAAGTCAATACGTGAGTGAATAGTGATGTAAAATTCTGTTAACATTTAAGGAAAGCAGTAGATTGTGGTTGCTATAAAGGGTCAAAGTGCTACTTCAGTGCGGTGGGGTGAAAGATTGGTGTCCAACCTGAATTTAACAAGTTTTTAAGTCACCAAAAACCATCAAGCCTAAATATGATTACTAACTTATGGCAAATACTGAACGTAATTGATCAACGGGCCCTCCCAATGACAAAACTAATTACATAAATGCGTTGAGTTATATTTATACTAATATTATAAGGAGAGAGTGCAAATTTTGAAGTGATGATGAAATGAGTTTGTATATAGGTGGAAGGTAATTTTAATTGTAATGGGTAATCACAATTTCTTTATAATTATTTAAATTAAGATAAAGGTTTTCGATACGGAGCTATAAACGTTCCCGCTTTCGGTTTTCAATATACTTAAGTTCTATCATCATGCGTATATCCAATCTCCTTTTTTTATCTTTCTTTTTTAGTCTCGCATTCCCTAAACGCCCAGGGACCACTAAATGTTCGTAGTAATTATGTGAAAGTTTGTGACTTCCTTCGCAGTTTCGAGTTCTAAAGTTTTTCGAATGTTTCTGGTTCGTTCTCCTTAATTAGTTCGGCTAAATTAGTGCGCATTGCCAATGGTTGACACTTGGGTGCAGTTAATTTTTTACATACCTCACAATTTGTTATTCGTTGTGTTGTGTTTTTGTGTTTGTATGTGTTGCTTGATAGGCGGAGGTGCCCAGTTACCTTCAGATGGTCCGTTTTTACGTTTGTCGTATCCATCGTCCAGACTCAGATAACATACGAAGAAAAGTTCACACACTCACAGCCCCGCAATAGAATGCTCTGGTGGCTTGGCCGTACACAAATATGACATCACAAATACCGACGACCGGGGAACAAACATTTATTTGTCACATAAATGCCTGGCTTGGTAATGAATCGGTACTCCTCGATTAGCAGACAAGGTCTGAGCTGCTGAGTCTCAAAAGTCAACATAGATAACTGATATACTATCAGAATACATCAAAGAAAAGTCCTTAGTGTAGGGAAAACCACTTTATTTAATATTTACGAAAAGTTTTATTTGCTACAATATTTATTTTTTAAATTGTAGACAGAATTAAGTGTATAACTACGGAATAGATCTATAATTAATATCATAAATAAATATCCGTGATTTGGCCTTTAAATATTAAATCTACCAAATGACAAAATAGCATTACCTTGCACTGATTATGTATTATATCTTCGCACCATTTATGCACTTATACACTGTAAACACTAGGGAGACAACTTCACTTGTTGGCTGCCGAGAACGGAATGCCGACCGTTATTGCAACTCCTGCCTCCACAATATCGCCGAGGTACTAAAATAGCTGAACTTGTAAAATACCCCCATTGAGGATTATTACTTAGCAAATATTGTAAGAAATGAAGGTAGTATAGGAGGGTAATTTAATGCGACATTACAGCAGTATAGGAGGGAAATTTAGTGTGTCCTTACACTAGGTTTCAATATGCATAGTATCTTAACTACGAGCTGTTGATGTGACTTATTATTATAAATATCAAGAACATATTTTTTAACTGCAGTAACTAACTCCATGATCCATATGCTGTTCTGAATCATCCAGATATTGCTTCCGCAATTTATCCGAAGCGAATTAATAAGGGCTTGCTAGTGTCATAATAACCAAGATTTCCATATTCAACGAAACTAATCAAACACTGTCCAGTCCAAGGAAACTTCTGCAGCTGCATAGCAAGTAGATTCGGACCGAAATGCGACCGAATGCTACGAATCTTCCGATTTTTGCGAACTATATACATACGTCGGAAGCAGTTAGACTTTGAATCCGATTTGGGGTCAAGTTGAGGGTTGAGGTTTAAGTTTATTGGCTCGTTATTTGGGTTGATTTGTTCAACCACATTTTCATAAAGAGATGGTAAAGAAGGAAGATATATTTTTTGTTATAATGAGTGAGATATGTTTAAAACAGCTAAAAACTACTGTTTATTTTGTCTGTCCAACGAAACTATAGTTATACATATATTAAAAAATAATACAACTCTTCGTTTGTAAACAGTAACCGAAATCCATATTGAATTTTGGACATGGGAAATTCGATTAGAGTATCCACAAAAACCACCAAAAAATATATATTTTTTCATTCAGGATGCGTAAAGGATTAAAATATGACATTCCTCAAACGGAAGACTGATTTGTAATCACTAGTCATACTGTTACAATGAAATAAAATTATAAATACAATATTTTTCAGATTTTCACTAATCTTCTTTTATGCTGTCTTCTTTGATTGTCCTGAGGCCAGACTAAATACAGTCATACCTATTTGACTCATTTCAAATGCAACAACAGTATATAAAAATACGTTAAAGGCACAATACCTAAATAAATAAAAAAAAATTGAATTACTACAAATAGCCAGAGTTTCGTAACTCCTAAAAATAGTGTTATGAAAATCATTAGTTCCGATCGACCGCAGATGTAGATTAACACCACAACAGAACTATTCTGAAAGCGGAAACCTTCTACTTCCGCAAGTAACACTAACCGCTGACAAAACAAACAAACATACATAATAATTGATGGGGACACGACGTCCCGTTTCGTCAGCTGTCGCGCCATGATGACATCTGAGATGACGGAGTGTTTTTTACTTGCAACGAGATGCGACATGTCGTAACGATATCGGATTTATGTACGAGTAGATATTAATAGTATATCACAAACCTTGTCATGTCGTGTCATGTCTTATTACAAAACTATTGTGTTATATTCTATAAATGTAGAATAGATAGTATTTAATTGTTAAATTCAGTCTAGACCTCATACATAATTCACCTATTTTCTTAACTTTTTCAAGTTATCTCGTTCCCTTCGGTCACAAATGTTAAAAGGCGATCACTTCTTTTTTTATCTCTTAAAGTTATCGATTGCACGTTTATATTACGAGTATATTTAATTACATTATATTTACATTTAATAAATTTATCACATTATAATTTATTTAATACTATACATTATAATTTAGTTACATACGGCTACCTTAAGTTATTCACAATTAAATGCCCCTTGAAGTATATTAAACGAATCTTCTAGTTTTAGGCTACATTTAAAATCATAGAAAAAGTCTGCCAAATTCATAATAATTTCCTGATACGCGTTAATGACTCTACGTGTTATTGTGTAGTGAGCAATTTCTTTATTGATACGTAATATATTTTTAATCCCGACGACAACATGATTGGAAAATCGTAGGAAGTATTTAACATAATCGTAGAATATAAAAAGAAGTGTTATAAAAATGTTGACAGTTGGTATATCTTGTACTATGTCGGGAAAGCTTTTAACATTGTATATTAATATTTTGAATTCGGTGAACATAATTCCTTTTTAATAGTCATATTCAATCTTGATTTCTACATCGGTTTTGCTTTATATTTTAGCTCATTATTTTATACAGTCTGAATTACAGTGCTACCCTAAACCTTTATTACCTTCTGAATAATCGATTTCGAATAATCGATATTAAAAAATTACGTTTCAATCAACCACTTAATGTCATTTCACTTTTTTAATGTTAATAGCTGACAAACTAGAAGAAGCGCCACCTGATGGTAAGTGGTCACCGTCGCCCATGGACATCAGCAAGACCAAAGATATGACTGATGCGTTCTCGGCCAGGAAATGAGAAGAACGTAAGAAAGAAAAGACTGGCTCTCAAGCTATTTTAAAAAAACATGTTTCGTTTTAATTTTAAGTAGTGACCATTATACTGTAAGCCTTATTTGTAATGTTTATAACTTACAAATTTTACAGGTGCATGCAAAATTCCAGCTCAGGCTCTCGTGGGGAAGAACGATTTTAAAAGTTTAGAACACTCACCTTACCTTACCTACTACAAGTACCTAGTTACCTTAATTAATTTGTGGTTTTTGTCACAATTAAAAGATATTTCTGTCTATGAATTGTTTTTAAACATATTAAATACGAAGCGAATTCTCCGTGAAGCTAAGCTTAAAATATAAAAAGATTATTGGTCCAATTTTCAACTGTTCTAGACAAGACTTTTCTGTTACTGAGTCCTTTATCGTTCAAACAGAACAAAATAAAGCGTGCACATTCAACATATTCCTATCATAGTTACAGACAATAAAACGACATTACTCCATTAGCGAGTCACGTCAAGTCACTCCAGCTATTGACAGATGATGCCATTTCTGCCGGGAATCGAACTCGGCACCGTTGGGGGAGCCTGCCTAACGATCCGTATGATTTATTACTGTCATTACTATTGTATGATATTCAAAGTAACTTATGTAGTGTGTGAGTACAATCGAGTTTGAACCTTATATTCTAGCAGTAAAATTTTATTTTACTTGTTGTAAAAGACAAATATACGGGTGGTATATACCATGCATAAGAAAAGTACCCGACGTATGATATAATTTTGTTTTTGAATTTCCCTCGTGGATAATGAACTGTTTTTACGCGATTGTTTTTATTATGACTACGTTTAGTGAAATGTTTTATTGTTACACAATGGTCATTTTCACTTTAGTGAATGGTGACAATTGTAAGTTTTGTTTTGAAGGGAAATCTACATTCATGTTTGGGTCCTAGACGATTTCATTTGCTTTTTCCCTTGAGGATAAGGATTTAACGCTAGGTCCCATGTGTTGAAGAACGCTGGGCACTGATTCGGCAATGCACTGAATGGTAACTTCTGGATGGTGGAAAAGATTAAAGCTGAATGGCTATACCATTCTAGAATCAATTGTGAAATGTTTAAAAGTGTTCTATGCTGTTTTGTTTTAATCCTTTCCTTACTACCTATTATGAATGGAGAATAAAGGGTGGTGAATAATATTATACATGGATAGACAATAGAGAAAGGACGCTACAGCTGCTAGATTTATATAGTTCCTGTATATACTCCAAATGTAAAGCCTCAACTGTATATCAGCCTTTGTAAAGTACTTCAGTAAGGTTTTTCTTTTGTAATTAAGAAAGCCTGGAACACACTTCTCTATGCTGATGCTTTTTAGAATAATTAGTTAGGAGCCAAAGCAAGTGCCAGGAGTTTCTTATACTCGTATGCCTGCAATACGGCTAGCGACTTCTATCTAACGATAAAAATCGTGATTTACAACCTAACGTGCATATCAAGGTATGAAACCGCTCAATAAATGTTTCCACTAGTCATCCATCAATCTACCGACTACGCCCGAACATTTCTACCTCGGGCGATCATTTACCACCTGCACAAGCCGTCCGGGTAATGCTTCTTCACACCCACACTCAAGCATATACGAATAGAACGTATATTATTCCCAACTCTACATGTGTGTGGGTAAAACTTAGAAACACCGAAAACAGCGCGTCGTGTCCCAAAGATAAGTTGCACCAAAACACGTCACAAAAGTTATGAAACTGTTCCTGTGTACAATAGTATGAAGTTTTTGTGAAACAGCGCGCTTCTAAGTTGAGCTCGCAACAAATCTTGCTCACAGAGTAAATAGCAACAGAGTGTGCAGTTTAAAATGATAATAGGATAAGAAAGACTAAAGAATAGGAAATAATTCGACGTTTAAGCCTTTTTAGGTTCCACCTCTGAGTCTAAGCAGTCTTATTTGTGGTGGTTATTACATCATCCAGTGTAATCCCAATTGAACCTTGGTTTGGTAAAAGGGGTAACAGCCAGACTAGCTATGGGCTAGAACTTTCTTTCAGTTGCAGTGAAAGCGATCCAGTAAGAAGCGAGTTCCCCAAATGATTCTTGGCGACTAATTAAGAAGTGCTTTTGGTGATACAATCTATACATATAATAAAATTCTAACTGATCGCTTTCTGTACATGAACGATATATGATAAAAAAACATTATTATGGGCCTTTACTAACTCAATAGAACCCAAAACAATAGTAGTTAGAATTTTTGTCTATTTGTCTGTGCGTTTGTTCCCGCTAATCTCAGAAACGACTTAACCGATTTTGTCCTGGTTTTCACTAATGTACTGCAATGAGCATAACTTAATACTTGTTGAAACAAGTATCCGTGAATAAATAAAAAAAGTTAGTTGTCTGGAAAGTCGGCTTATGGCATTTTACGTAATAACGTCATAAGAAAACATTGATGAAAATTGCATACTTTTATGAATTGAATTGAATTATTATCACTGAATTATCATTAGTTTGTATAATACAAAGAAGGAATTAAATGAAAATTATTTTTTTTCGATATATTAACATTTATCTGCATTTGTTAATTCAAATATTTTTTTACTTAAATTATACACATTAATTACAAGTAACAATGTGCAACTTATTTACAACTTATATACATGTTTGATATTTAAGACGCATCGGCCGATGGAGTGGAAGAGAGATAGATGCGTCACAAGCCGAACGCTTAGGCCGATCATGCCTCTCTATCGCTTGTTCCGCGCTCTCGCTTGAACACTCGGCTCAGGCGGAACGTGACAATGAGTTTTTTATTTTATATTTTTTATGTTAATAGCCGACAAACGAGCAGACGAGCCACCTGATGGTAAGTGGTCACCGTCGCCCATGGGCATCAGCAAAACCAATGTATCACTGATGCGTTGTCGGGCAGGAAATTAGAAGAAGGTAAAAAAGAAACAACTGGCTCTCAAGCCTCCAGCCGGAACACGACGAGTCGTTTGGCGGCTGATTCAAGCAGGAGGGTGGTAGCTAGCCAGGCAGGCTTTACGGAAAGATAATAATACCAGTAATAATAATATTCATGACTTAATAATAATACTGATAATATAATCTTAACGCGGAGCCCTACCACCAAGCAGGCTGACTTCTGTCGCCTCTTACGACACCCTGTTTTGTCAGCATGGGATTGGGGGGAGTATTTTAGGCCGCCCCAATACGGCCAAGAATGCTTTTTCGTGCGTGCAACCGGCGTTCATCGATTTATAAGACGTTATCACGTCAAAAATTATAAATTAATTTAAAATAATGTATGTACTATTTCTTAACGTAAGGCGTAGTTTTTCCGAAACGAACCGAGGGCAGTTTGCTAGTTGTTAATGTGGCCAACATTTACTAGTTCGCTTGTTGGCTACTGTAATAAAATGCATACTACTAGAGTATAACACTCTACGTTAAGGGTAAGAGTTAAGAGTTACGTCTCTTACATCTTTCTAGTTGTTAAAATACACCCTGAAATGTATTAACCTATTTCAATTACAATGTTGAAATGACAGTAACTCGTTAGTCGCAGACACTGAAGTAACTCCTCCATTTGTTACTTCTAAACAATGTTGTATTCTAGTACGGGCAGGTATAGAACTCCGTAACCATAATCGAACTATCGGACATCCGAAATAAAAATATATCAGAAACCGTAACCAAATTTGATAAAGAATTTCGGATAGTTTACATGAAACACGTTATGATAGGTTTTCGTCGGTCGAGCATATTATTATATATAGCATACATTAGCTGCGTTGTTCTATAATTTTAAACAGTTTTTTCAGTTTTAAGGCAATTCTTTTTTTCTGTGATTATAATATCACATAATACCCAGAAATATTGTCAACAATTTTAATATATTATATTCTTTTTCCAAGTTGTAAATCATCTAATATCCATTAATGAAATTATTCGAAACAATCGGATAATCCTAAATAATTTCATATCCACAAACGTAACTGAATCCGGTAAAATATAATTCGTATATCCATATCCTGATCTGAAATATCATATCCATAACTAATATCAAACGGTCAGCGAAGTGTAATATAATTGACTTCCTTACAAATTTAGTATCAGATGGGCTGATATTTCAAGTTATCACAAAAATATCAGCACATATTTTATATTTGTGAATTAATATAAACGCATTATTATTACAATCCGGTTGTATGAACTACTTGGTAGCACGAAGCGCATTGAAATATTAGGCAGGTGTGGCTCCCCCACCCCAATGCTGGATTACAAACCTTTTCCTTCCTTGTGAGTGCATTGTCCGATGCAATTTTAACTCGATTCTTGTGCGTACATTTATGTTAGTTCACCTTATATGTACTTATTTGTCAAAGTGACATATTATAATGAATAAATATGTTTTCTTGCTATAGTTTTGACTGAAAAATAGTTTAATCTAAGCTGATATTTTAACGTTACAACAGCGGTAATGGACTGAGCTAACTGTGTCACAAAATGTTCTTCACAGGTTACATGTCCACAGAGCTTGTTAAAAGGCCGCTATAATGAATTAACGAATAAAAGCATACCGTAGACATATTAATATGAGACTTTTAAGGAATACCTACATATAATTAGCCTAGTTGGTAGTGATTTTGCCTGCCGAGGGTGAGATCCCGGGTTCGATTCCCGGCCGGGGAAGACATTTATGTGACAGATAAATGTTGGTTTTGGATCGTGGGTGTCTATTGCACCTGCAACGCGGGGAATCCTAGTGCGGAGATGTGAGTGATTACAGAAAAAGAAAATGTTAACATATACACGTTGCTATTATGATGTAAACACCTGACACTTAGTTTATACATATATAGAAAGTGACACAAATAAATATAATATATTTAAAAGTAGTCTACCAGTATATGATGTAAGTAGTAGATATATGAGGTAAGAAAAGAGCAGCTGGTACTGACTACATGGCCTGGGGCCGCCAAGTCTGAAAATCTGCCACCGGTAATTACTATCCTATCCATAAAAGTAATGTGTTTTTACGGACGAGAAAATAGAGGAGACTCCAGTAATTTCATTATACTTTAAATAAATAATACGTAATTTATTTTAACTATCATATTATGTGATAAATATCCCTTTTACGACTCAGTACCCAAATTCTACTATTTTCTAAATGTTTCATCGTCTGTCTTTTTGTATGTGCGTTCTTCTATAACTTAAAAAAGCATTGACTGATTTAATTTTTAAATTTATTTTCAAATTTTTAGTTCTTTATTTTGTTATTCATAGTGTAGGTACTACTCTACTAGTCTAACCCTTTCATTTGATACCCATATTGAGATAATTATGAATAAATATGTAATCCGCCTTTTTGTAGCGGCGGGCATCTTGGATCATCTTGGTCATCAGAACTAAAGGTGCGTACCAAATATCAGATAAATTTGTCAACAGGAAGGGGGTCAAACTTCAGTTACTAAATTTGACCCAAATAGGACAAGCTACATAAAACCTTTTCAAAATGTTCTACCTATATAAAACTATCATAAAACAATAAAACTTATCAGGTGCCTAATCATGTCATCAAATCACATGATTAGGCACCTGATAAGTTTTATATATGATTTATAGATATGTTTATATTGATAAATATCACGATATAATGGTAATCATAAAAAAATCATTATTTGTTCCTATCCATGTGTGTTTGTATGTGTGCTATAATAGTACTATGTTTTTTTTATAATTTACTAGCGGCCCACCCCGGCATCGCACGGGTGTACTTTATCAATAGTTTCCGCAGCGTATGTGATGAAAGTAATTTTTAAGTAAATTATTTTACACCTTGGTTCACGTTATTGAAGTTTTAACAGGGATTGTTTATTTTTTCTAGTAATAAATATAGCCTATGTTATTCAGGGATAATGTAGCATTCTAATGGTGAAAGAATTTTTAAAATCGGTTCAGTAGTTTTTGAATTTATTCGTTACAAACATATAAAAATACAAAGCTTTTCTCTTCATAATATATGTTATAATATAGGTTATGTTATATGTTTTCATCGCTTGTAAAATAATAAAATTTTAAAGGGGCTGAACTATTGCGGCCTACAATAAATATTTTTTGAAATTGTCCATCAAATGCTTAAGCTATTAATTTGGTTACTTGGCATGTTGTAATTATGTTATGGGTTTTATTTTAGGACAAATTTTATTCTAGGAAATTAATTTGTGCTCTGAAATACGAAATAAAATATTCTATACTTACAGCTCTCTTATATTCTCTATTTGGATAATCGTTCCCTTAAATAATATGGGTGCTGTTCGTAAAATTAAGGCGTAGGTTTTCAAAAGCGAAAAGAGGCCATACGAGATTACTGTAAAATATATAATCACAAAAAAGGTTCAGTTGTTAAGGCTTTTCTAAGATCGATTTTTTCAGACGCCTTTCACGACCGACTCAGTCATAAGAACACCCACCGTGTGCTAAACCTTTTCGGTGTATTTTTATTACACATATTTTTATTTTTATTTAGGCATTAAACGTAAGTAAGGATTATGCTGTATATCTGTAGCTGAAACCCTCGAATAAATATTTTTCTTTTTTTCATTGAGTTATTCATCTGTACAAAAATATTTTGGTAATTCTTACTTATTCGGTTTAAAGAACTTTATTGACTTAAGAAAATATAAAAAAATATTTTTAAGCTAAACATGATTAAATATGCACAGTGAGCATGCTAAGAATCGAAATACGTGCATATATGTAATGTCACTTACATTTAAATGAAATTATGAGTCCTTACATATGCTAATGCTTCCTTGTTAAATTTGTTATGTTTTTATTTCTACTAGTTTTATATAAATTGTTACATATTTTGGTCCTTTCATACATTATGTTTTTTGAGGTTTCATTCATATTTAGTTCGGGGGCAGGTAGAACAATGTCGTCTCCCTTTCTTAAATGTTTTTTTTTGGACGAGATATATATATTAATCGTTATACACTTAATCAATTTAAAGCTTTCTGATGTACTATATTTTTTATCTGGTGTTCCTTGTTGTGTAGGATTCAAAGTTTGACAACTCACACGATGCTAAACATCCTCAGACATGTCATCCCTATATTTCATCCACAAATATTCCGCATTAGAGGGGAAACATGTAGATATTATAATCGCAAACAATATGGGAATTTGATGTGAGGATGCAGATATGACGGAATCCTTAAGCGTATTATCAACTGTTCTTAGTTATTGAAACGATGTTGGACAACGAACATTCACCAACAACAATCGAAGATAATTACATTCATCGTTATTTGGATGTACTGTGTAGATGCGCCTTAGAGCGTCTGAGGCAAATACATTTGGGTGTCTAAGACCAAAGAAAGAAAGAAAGAAAGAAAGAAAGAAAGAAAGAAAGAAAGAAAGAATGAAAGAAAGAATGAAAAAAAGAAAGAATGAAAGAAAGAATGAACGAATGAAAGAATAAATGAATGAACGAATGAATGAACGAGTGAATGAAAGAACGAATGAATGAATGAATGATCGAATGAATGAATGAACGAATGAATGAACGAATGAACGAATGAACGAATGAATGAATGAAAGAAAGAAAGAAAGTATTTAGTCTATATTAGACTAGACCTATTCCTTCAACTGGTGTTCCTTGTTTCCGACGCTGAAACGATTTCGGCGATGCGTGATTGTTCCGGATTGGTCCGTACAATAATCTATTTCCGGGTCGTTGTGGAATGCTACTCGGTTTACAGAAACACGGCATCTGCGGAATCGCTGTATTTCATTGTGTCGTGCTCGCTGTTGTTGTGTTTGATGTGTCCGAACTCGTTCCATTCTAAGCCTATCTACTTAATTATTATTCACTGTGGAACAAAATTCTACCTTACCAATAAGAATTTTATCATTATTTGTCCCTCGCTGGTAGTCAGTGCAGTTTGCACATGAGTTAGCTCGTCGTACATTTGATTGCTTTCGACGACCTTAGTCAGGTCGTCTTCTCCTTGGCATTTTAAAACAATAACAGTAAATATAATTCTCGGGCACGGACGATGACTGACAAACTGATGATAGATTTTGATAATCGTGTTGAAATTTATTTATTTATTTTCTTTTCTTCGAACTGTTTGGTATTCCAACAAAACAGACTAATGAGATCGGACCTAATACTACAGCTATGAAACAGACAAATTTCTGAACGCACCAACCAATATTTGCCAACCAAGTGGCAGTTTTTTACTGGAAAATTAAATTGTCGTTTTTAGTATTATCCCTTACTTATTAATTATGTTTCTCACCGTTTAAACCTTCCCTGAACTTCCACAAATATTTCAAGATCAAAATTTGCCAAATCGATCCAGCCATATTCGAGTTTTAGCGAAACAAACGAATATAAATTGATTTTTATATATTAAGAAGATCAACACAAAATTATAAATGCTGAAAAACGTTCAGAATTAACTTTTGCTAAAAACTGTAAAGTAAACTGTTTTTAATTTAAAAGTTTTGTATCTGTACATAATTTTTTTTAATAGATGTTTATTAATTATAGTGTAATAAGACATTTTAACTAAGTACGGTAAGTTTATTTTGTACTGTAAGTGATTATTACACTTATTATTAATTTATAATTTAATAACACCAAATTAATATTTGTCACAGGGTCATCTCAAGTCTTACTGATTAATTCATTTTCTTTATCAAGAATTGAATAGCATATAAATTATATTCTATAAACGAACAAGAAAACCACTCCTTTGTATTAAGTTTATAATATTGTATATTAATAAATTATGAAACAAAAAGATACTGTCGGTTTTATCTTAAATGTCTTTGTGTATAAATTGTTGACAGAGTTGCAAAGTTTCTTTAAAGTGCCAATTAATTATATTTTAGGAGTTGCTACATAAATTTTGCCGAACAACGCTGGGAGATTCGACAACAGGGAAATATTAGGTCACTAGTATTTGCTGAGAGTTTCTCAGGGAGACGTTTTGGTCCATAAATATTTATTTTAATGTTATTAATGTTTATGACGTTTAGTAAAATAAAAATTGTTATATATGAAATATAAATAAATATAAATAAATAAAGAATAATTGCAGTTTAAAATTTTCACTAGATCCATAGTAGAAATCCAAGTACAAATTCTATATATACTTTATATTTATTTAGTTACTGACAGATAAAATTATTTGAATATACTAAAACTAAAAGTCTACTAGTTATCAATACAATGATGAGAAAAATGTAAAAATAATTTTAAAGTGCTATTTTCTCCTGCGCAGAACAAATTAATGCAATCTCTTCCGCCAAAAAAAGTGTTATTTATGACACATAAACCAATCATACAAATAGATTTATACCACCCCTTTGAAAATAAATCAATTTCACCTGAAACCTAAAAGCCATCCATATCGTCAAGTTAATAACATAAATGAACGAAATGGAACCACGGATCTCTCTTTTTTAATTATCCCTTTGTTTACTTTTTAATTGACAAGCCGCTAGCTTTTTCAGTTTCGTATTTTCATTCAACACAATTTATTGTCACGTCAGTATCAGAGATTTTACGATAGCCGTGTGTTTGTTTTAAAAATGTCGAATGTCAATTTTTTGGGTTACGTTTTTCATTCGTCTTTATTTGCTTGCAGATTGGAATGATATATGGCGCGATGTGGTATTAAAATGTGGGTATCAATAATCCTATATTCCGAATTACCTTTATGACGCTGTTATAAAATTTATTAAATGTTGAAGAAGAATTTATAAGGGCCTTAAATTTTTTTGTTTTAATTAATTAGCTTTAAATAATTAGCTTTGTATCACAAAGTGTATCACATGTAACGTTACCGTCACTCCAAGACATCTGTAATATCAAAGGTACCAACAATGTTATTGGTCCACTCGTTACTGGTTCTTCGCCAATGTAACCAAATCATGTAAAATACACAATTTATTCTAGAAACAAGATGATAGCTAACTGACAGGTAAAAAATCCTTACCATCATTTAAACTGTGTGGTACAGGGTCTACCAACCATCAACTGGAGGGCCCGGGTCCCATTGATTGATGATACATGTGTATTGTTATATAATTTTATAGAATCAGTCATTATTAAAAGCCCATGAAAGTTGGGTGGTTGGTAGAAGCTCATTGTCCAAGAGACTTAATACATGTGTATTGTTATATAATTTTATAGAATCAGTCATTATTAAAAACCCATGAAAGTTGGGTGGTTGGTATAAACTCATTGTCCAAGAGACTTAATACATGTGTATTGTTATATAATGATCGCAATCAGAGATGTACTGTGCACTGCGAATGACTATCATGACTACGCAACGATGCGTCACTCGTAGTCGGGACTAAATAAAACATCTTCATCAATTATTTTAATAAACAAAAATTTTACCTTTGTCCAAAATTAGGAAAGTATTTTCTGTGTGTATCGTGAAGGTACAATATTAGATTTCGAATAATAATAATTTGCAAAAATTTCTAATAATAATACAAAATTAATGAATAATACAATTTGGTTGTGCATTATATTTCAATGTTAAATATAAAGAACTAAATCTTACTCCGTAAACAAATTTGTTACAGATACAGACTTACAAAAAACCAATGTAGATGCTGACTTCATCAATTATTTTAATACACAAAAATTTTACCTTCGTCCAAAATTAGGAAAGTATTTTCTGCGTGTAACGTGGAAGGTACAATATTAGGTTGCGAATTATTGCTGTAGCAAAAATTTCTATTAATAATACAAAATTAAATAATTTTGCAATTTTGCCATTTGGTTGTGCATTATATTTCGATGTTAAATATTAAAGAACTAAATCTTACTTCGCAAACAAATGTACAACAACCGTAACAAACAAACAAACGTAGACCTACAAAAAACCAATCTAGCTTTTGAAAAAAGTTCAGGTTTGTTAAAAAAGCAATCTTTCTATCGTTTTTAACAATATGTATTGCATGGGTATTCGGTCCCGCGCAAGCTAAATTTTTATATCAATCCATTGTTTTAGCGTGAAGTAAATATAGATGAAAACTATTTTTCAGCTCGAATAACCGGTCACAAAAAACATTGAAAGGCTAACAAGGGAATATTTCAGTCATCGTAAAAACTATCACACCCATAGGGCTGTCGCTTTACACTATCTGTTAAGCGAAATTATATTACTATGAGTAAGCAAATGTTCTGAAGCGGTATGATCTCGTTTCGGTAACTAATTCTATCATAAATTATACGTTTAAATTTTTACTTAAAAGTCAAGACAAATCATTATAACCTATAACTGTTCCACTGATTAGGGTCACCTTTTTCAATCTGCCGGGTGTAGGTAACGTCCACCGTGCTGGTTAAGTGCGGATTTTCAGGCGCCATGTTTAACTAATATTATGTAGAATTTGATTATGCAGGTACTCTCACTGCGTAACAACGCAAACCGAGTAACAACGAATATTAACATAACATGTTCTATCTATCCCTCATATTGTTTACATAAACAAACATACCACATACCAAAAGACAAGTTTGTATTTTATTGTATCCACTTTCCTTGAACTAGAAAGAGAAATACAATAAAGCCCACGCTGGCCGCGGAACGGCAACGGTGCAATTTCATAAAAACTTTTATTTATTTGAAATAGAGAGCTTGAATGTAATAATATTTTTGAATGCTCTTGTAGATTGCCATCACTCGGCTGTTATAGGACTACTACTACGAGTATATGTGCTATGAATTGATTATATATTTGAGAATTACTTAGTGTAGTATTACTGCAGTTTTAAATTGTGTAACATTTCATTAGTTACACGAATATCTCTGAGTCCTGGGAAACTAGAATTGAGTTTAGAAAAATCAAAAGAAATTAATTAATTAATTTTAATAAGTTGGAACTAATTGTTGCTAGTTTCATATCACGATGGACGATTAGTATCAGTATTTAGTAACGTTTTATGGTTTAGGTAAAAAAAAACAAAAATGTAATAAAAAATACACACGTTTACACCCCCGCAGTAGTTATTTCTGTGTTACAGATTACATTAACATACAAGCATCCACAACCCGATTACGCATATTTACCATTTACATAAATGTTTGCTCATGATGGAAATCTAAATAAGGCCTCCTCGTTTGGCAGGCAAGGACAGCCAACTTGGCTATCGGATTGTAGATTTTTCTCTAAGCAACCATTCGCACGGGCTCCCTCTTTTTAACTTGAATATTGTCATTTGGCATTAAGATGCAATTTAAATTGCGTAACTGATTAATTATGTTGACCAGTAAAAGATTCATCAAAATATAAAGATTGAGTTCTGTTTTATGATGATAGCAATCAAATTAAAACAGGCCATTATGGCCTTTGGATAACTTTCAACACAACAAAATGCTCAAATCAAGGGGGTCACTTGAAAACCTGCGTTTCCAAAATACTTCTATAACCCTTCAGTATGAAATATACAACAATATGCCATACTTCTTCTGAACATATTGCAGTCTAAATACATAAAAAATATTAATATTTCAGATCGCTGTAGCTAAATAAGAGGTTAAAAAACATTATGATAATGCATGATTTTCGCAATACAGTTAGTGGTACGGAGTAAAGGGTAATAGTAGCGTTTGGACTCACGGCTGACGGTGCACCTTGCACCTTTCAACAATTATTTTGTGACATAGCAAATACGGTCCCAAATGTTTTTCAGCCGTAACGAGAACGTCCCGCGTGCTCACGCCACGTCACTCAGTTAGTCAGGGCTTGCCTGACATGACATATTGCGTTAATTCGTCACATCTCGCAAGCGGCAACATTGTTTTAATTCATTACCCAAACACACCCTGTTGGGGGTTAAATAATGACTTGTAATTATTTTGAGATATTACAGTTTTAAATAGGAACTACCGGTTTGATGAAACGAATTATTTGTTATAAATCATTTTATAATAATTGTGTAACGGACTGTGTTAGTTCTTAACCAAAGACCATATTATCTTGCGTGCTTTAAAGGGGTTTTTTAATATTAAACAAAAATTCTGCGGATAAAATCACACGCGTCTGTTTGTTTGTATCTGAAATTCTAATTTCCCTGGCTCGGTTCTCTCACAATGGGTTATAACTATAGCCCCAGCAGGTACAAGTACAAGTACGGATCGGCACTTTACACACCTTTGAGAAAATTACGAAGAACTCACAGGAATGAGGAAACTCACGATGTTATCCTTAACCGAAGCAAGTAATAATTATACTATTAAGAATTTTGCATTACCCTCACTGAATTAAGCAAAAGTAATCTATTCAAATCTTCAAACAGAGAGACTGCGATGACAGAAAACTTTTCCTATTAGTGAAGCCGTGGTTTTTTATCCAACTTTGTAATCTGTCTTTCATTGTTAAGTGACAGCCACTTAATAGCCTCTTGAACTTTTGCTATTTAACAGACAATTTGAAGAAATCAAGAAGCTACAGCCTCTATGAGTATTAAGGTACTTGTATCATTGTATTCGATTAACAATAAAAAGTATCGCTCTTAGTCGAACGATTTTTTGTATGCATGAAAAATTCGCACCCTAAAAGTTATAAATGTTTAAAAGAAAGTTAAGCTTGTAAAACGACAAAAGATATTAATGTGCATTTTTTTAAGAAACCGGATTAAACATAGAAATTTGAAACGAAATTAAATTATATTCGATGTTGGTTTTTACAAACACTTTTCGAAAATGACGCCGTCTGAGATTTCAATTTGAGTTTATGAACGAGTGTAAATTTTTAGATGAAGGAGTTTTTATATAAATTAATGCTTCTATGTACACAATTCATTGAAACAATTGTTTGAAGAGAA
>PDGT01000029.1:1607666-1624267 GCA_003671415.1 Megathymus violae | reverse complement strand
ATTGAGCACCACCGATGATAGATAGAGATATGAAAATTTTCCTCATTAAAATTTTACATTTTATCATATTTATATAGTCAAGAGTAACTTTACTCTTTGAAGTTACAAGTTGAACCGCTCGCAGCGCAATGGCTCGTGTCCGTTGGCCGTGATCGTCAAAGTTTACAACGTTGGGCGTAATCAGAAATAGAATGGACGGTAGGTGAAAAACAAATTTGGAGAGTACGTGCAACTAATCGTTTTGGCTATTATCACTAGATAGTTAAAGAGTGCTTCAGATCTTTCAGATGTGGCCCTATTAGGGGTCAATGATGGTTTGGAGCCATTAAAGATTGGAGGTTCTCCTTATATCTAAAAGGGCCTCGACCGTATATACATAACTTCTGTTATATGCGAATCAAACAGGATTACATTTTCCCTATAGATATTTAGACATTTAAACAATTTCAATTCAATCTGAAAGCTTATAAAGATTAATAGATTTTTTCAGTCTAGAGAGAATAACTCGGGATTTTATTGGAATGGGTCACTTGAAGTGAGTTCGAAAGAAAGATTTGGCAATATTAACATTGACAGATGGTGTTTAAATTAGTGAATAAATTGAGTTAGCTTGTAATCATCCGATATTAAGAGAGTTATAGATTGATAAATATTAGACATTAATAAATAGATTTCTTTTGCTTAATTCCGTCACCAAAACATAATTAAATAAACATAATAAGTAGTAATAGCTAGTATGTCATCATCCCATAATGCTTAAGTAATGACGAAAGCAATAATACCCTTAAAATGATTAGGTCCTAGAGTAAAACACTGTGATTAATATTAGTAGACGTAGATTTAGTAGTGTCTTAGGGAGATATAGTGCTTATATTAAATTTCGTGATCTTTCCATCCCGTTATATAATAACATTTGTAATACCGAGCTTATTACGTTATTACGTTAAAAATAAAAAAAAAAAAACAAAATAAACCTTTTTTTTAAGCCTGACTTCAAATAGAAAAACAACTCCAAATTCAAAAAATGCATTTTATTCAAATTTATTTTGAATTTTGGTACAATTTTGTAGTTTCTCTTTTTGAAGCCGGTTAAAAAGCTTTTGATTTTTCTATTTTTAATGTTTTTTTTTATTCAATGAAGATTCCATTTAAAAATCTTGTTTAATCTGTTACATTAAAATAATTAGTTCGTTACGCAAAAGTTGTGAAGCGCGATTCGTTAAAAGTTTTTCGTAATGAAAACACTAGAAGAATGTTAATGTGTTCGGGTAACTTTGAGTGAATAATAGCTCAAGTTACAGCTTTCTCACGTAGAATGAAGCAAAAGACGGTTTCAATAAGAGTCTTCTATCTTTTTTTAGTTTTCTGTAGTAAGAATACGTGTAGTTATTTGATGGCGAGGGAGCAGCTGAATATATTTCTATTACCTATGAATCATCATTTTAACCGCCTTATTACTTTATTTTATTATTATATTATTTTATTATATTAGGCTTTAGCCTCTTTTCAGGAGAAAGAAATTCAATTATTATTGTTGTTATACTTTATGAGTTGCAAATTTTCAAGTATCTTTCATCACCTCAGCTGCAATTGTTTTCAATTGTAATTTAGTTCGAACATCACGACTTATGTGTCGAAACAACTTTATAATGCGATCAGTTAGCTTTGAATTTCAATATCTACTAATATCATAAAGAGAGAGTTTAATTCTTGTGTTTGTGTGTAACCGGAGGGTAATTACCGAAATCATGACACCTATTTGAAAAATTTGTTTTACCATTTATAACATATGTACATTATTTTGGCTTTTATACATATATGTGTTGAAATAATAATTTTCTTAGATTTTTTCTTTTGCTCCAGGTCCATCAGACATCCGTAGTATTCCGAGGCAACGTGTGGATATATATAAATAATTGATTAATCCAAATACGTCTACATAAGTGATAATAGCGAGAATCGAATATAATTATTTTACCAGAGCCAAAAGCGGTCTTCGCTTCGTAATATACTAAATAACTCATCCTTAACAAGACTCAGACCCAGATGGCGATTAAATCAGATCCTTTTTGAAAACCCTTCCAGCACGATCAAGAATATTACGTAGATCTTCAATACAATTCAAGGGACACTAACCGTATCGCTAATCTTAGGGAAAATTTATGTCTTCGGCATAAATCACACTACGACGGTCACACCTATTGCATATATGTAGATGTGCTCGGAGATAGACGAACATTATTTATAGGAAATTGAAAGCCTTTTTTGTATTTGCCTTATATAACGAGGCTTGCTAAAAAGTTGAATTAATCTGAGAAATAATAAAAGTATTGAAGGATAAGAAGATTGCAAAACAGGTAAGAGCCTGTTAAAAAACGGCTTCGTCTATGCTCATAATAAAACTGTTACATTCATCCAGACATTAAAAAATATATTTCAAGATTATTACAAATGTATATATGTATGTATAGCCTTTGTAATAAATAATTGTTAAAACCGCAAAGAAATCAGTACGGGCATCTGGTAATAAATAAATACGTTTGATGTTGCAGATCCACAAACGATGGTGACATCATACCGTTCGATCTTATATCTGCCTTTACATTTGACACCTTTGCGGATTTTCGACAAAAATAATGTGGTATTAGAGAAAAAGTTAGGATATTAGATAGGATATATTTATAAGATTTCTATTGTCAAGTAAATTCTAATGCTCTTTGCTACTAAAGAGTTTTATATTGATTTCAGAATATAGTTTTCCTTATTCCTATTTGTCAATATTGAAATTCAAGCAACAATTGTCAATTACAACGCATTTTTATATAAAATAACGACAATGGTCGAGCTGAACAAAAATACAAAAGCATGATTACAAAATATTTAGCAATTTTGTTTATAATTTCAAGTTTAAAGTCATGTTATAGCAGGCGTTATGATAATTATACATTATATAATGTAATACCAATGGAGAGATATCAGTTGAGGTTCCTACAGAATTTGGAGGCCCAAAAATACATCGATGTTATATTTTGGAAACGGCCCTTTAGGATGTACAATGACGTGCAGCTAATTGTTAATCCTAAAGATCATGATTTCTTTCAAGAGAGAATGTTGCATTTTAAACTCGACGCAACTATATTATTGCCCGACGTTCAAAAGTAAGTGTACTTTACTTACTTACTTTATTACATACACTTTTCCCTTAATATTCATGGATTACTTCATATTTATGGCGCAATAAATTGCGTCGCCGAATTGTCAGTGGTACAGTACCATGTTTTATTGTTAACGATTTCACCTTATTACTGGACGGCCCCGTTGCTCGGTTGGAAGTGACCTCGCCTACTGATCTACGCTTTCGATTCCTGGTCGGGACAGACATGTGATAGATAAATGTTTGTTCTCGTATTAAGGGTGTTTGTTATGCCATATCTGTGTTCGTCTATCCCATCTACAACACGTTTATTTATTTACTAACAAATGCCCTCGCTTCGCTTCGGAAAAACTACCTTACGCTTAAAGACAGCATCTACATTTTTCTGGGTTTTTCTGTTTGTGTGAATTAGAAATCCACATATATTAATTCATAACTTTTTTAATTATCGACGGATTGCAATGAAACAAATTTCAACTATTAAGTAAATGCTTACTGCAATACATTAGTGAAAACCAGAACAAAATCGATTAAGCTTCTTCTGAGATCTTCTTGATCTTGAGAGCTCTTTCTGAGGCAACAAACGCACAGACAAACAGACAAAAATTCTAGCAACTATTGTTTTGGGTTCTATTGCGTTAATAAAATCCTCTAATAATATTTTTTCTCATATATCGTTCATGTACAGAAATCGATCAGTTAGAATTTTATTATTATTATAGATAATTTATTACCTATTATATTGATTTATTATTTTAAATACCTTGGGTTAAAGTTTAAAGTTAATTCTGAGTATTGTTGAGTTTTAATCATTATTTTGAGTGTTGGATTATATGTCTGATATTTATTTCATATTTCAGAGCATTCGACAAGCAGCTCATTAAAAGATACACGCGTTTGCACACAGAAACATTTTCCTGGAATCATTATCATAACTTGGAAGACATATATCAATGGTTAGCTGATGTTGCCATAAAATATCCAAAAATTGCTGAATTGAACTCTATTGGTAAATCAGCTGAAGGTAGAGACATATATGTTATTAGTATTAAAACAGGGAAACCAAAAGCAAAAGTTATAATCGAAGGTACAATTCATGGTAATGAATGGATCTCCACTGCATTCGTAACATATTTGATAAATGAGCTATTGCATTCTGAAAGGGCTTCAAATAGGAAGCTTACGGAAATAGCTAAAAAATATCACTGGTTCTTAATACCGATTGTTAATCCTGATGGCTTTGATTACAGCATAAAAAAGGTAAATTATTATAGTATTATACATTTATAGTATTATTATAATTTGATAATAATACTCTTAAAATCTTTGTTACAACTTAGAGAAAATCATGTGAGATACCTGTTCAAACGCTTGTTACACTTTAGGTCCTAACGCGAATATGCTCTTAAATACTAAAAGTATAGTGTTTCACTTCCTTACTAATAAATTTAAATTTGATTGCATATTTTTGTTAATAATAAGATCATTTCAAGGACCGGCTTTGGAGAAAAAACAGAAGACCTCTTGGTACTACTTATGGAGTCGACTTAAACAGAAATTTTGAACATGAATTTGCTAGTAAGACCTTTTTTTATCATTGTAATCATTAAATAGATCCTCGATTACTTTTCTAAACTAATCGCGTCTATTTGATTGTCAGTGATCTTTAATAATTATTATTATTATTTGAAGCTCACGGAGCAAGCAAAGAGCCATTAGATGCGTTCTATTGCGGCCCCAAACCATTTTCTGAACCTGAATCAGCTGCCCTGGCCAGTTTTATCACGCAGAAGAAAGATAAACTGAACTTCTACTTCGCATTTCATGCATATGGTCAGAAGATTTTAATACCATTTGCTGATAGAGTAAAACATGTTGATAATTTCGCAGAAATGGTTAGTACAGTTATTTACATTTGAAATAAGAGGAATGAAATTTTACTGCTAACTTCTCATGATAACAGCGATGGAATACTTCATAGGAAGTTTCTGGGACTTGAAATTAATACCAGTCACATTTTGAACTCATTTAATTTAATGACATTTTCTTATAACAAATTAATTTCTTGAACAATTATATGTCGTTTAAAATGTCTTGTATCAGTTGATACCTCACCCTATTGATGAGTGTATTGTATAGTTTCTAGCAGGCCTTCCGCATCTTAAGCCGATTTTTATGCAACGTTAAAGATTTTTGTAAAATGTTAAAAATTAATAACGGGGCTCATTTGTTTGCGTTTTACAATTTTAAACTTCTACTCCACCCTTTACATACAATGGTGAACCTAGGGCGAGCACTTTAGGCA
Organism: Megathymus violae; assembly: GCA_003671415.1. NCBI lineage: Eukaryota > Metazoa > Arthropoda > Insecta > Lepidoptera > Hesperiidae > Megathymus > Megathymus violae. The sequence goes on along the minus strand of PDGT01000029.1, from coordinate 1,618,808 downwards.
TAAAATCTATCAATAGAAAATTGAAAAGCTTTAGAAAGCGTCTTTTCCGCAAATTGTCCCATTCGCAAACCGTTTCATTTAAAACAAGTTTGTACGCGTGGGTAAAAGGCATATCAGTGAACTATTCAGATAATCTACATCCTAAATAGTAGTGAAGTTTCAATTTTAATTGCAATCTACACTTTAGTTTCTATTTCATACCCTTAGTTTGGTGACTGTGGAGCCAAATAGTTAACTAACAATTTTAGCGTTATGAATAAGTCAAAACTCATAGAAGGAATCTGATTAAACTGAATTCTATCTGTTATACCACTCCTATCGCAGTGTACATTACCTCGGGAATATTCAAGTGAGTTTTGAATTTCAAATTCCGTTTTCAGGAGAATTATGGAAAACAAGCAATATTGAAAATGTACGAAATGAATGGCGTCAAGTACAGCATTGGCACTATTTACGACACTCTGGGTGAGAGAATTTATAACTTAAATCTATTGCACTAAGGTTTAAGTTTCTTATAACGTCAATTTAATGTGTCACATGTGTAATTTTGTTTTCTTCAGGCTTCCGGATTTCAGGAAACAGTGCAAGTTGGGTGAAGAAAAATCACAAAGTTAAGTAAGTGACATCAATTATTTTACCTACATTATATTGATAATAAATCGAGAATCGAAATTATATTATACATAATATTTTACGTCAGACATCAATTGGTTTTAATGTTGTAGCAGTTCATATATTAACTATTGTATTCCAGTTTTTTATAAATTACTCTGTGGTCTAACATAGTCATCCAGTTGATTATACTCCGATATGTTACGTCTACTCAGTGGGATTCCCCTCTATGTGGGCTCCGTACAAAATTTAGACATTACCTATACCACTATTGCTACAAAATTTACATACATATTATATGATTTATAAAATACAATTTCTTATAATTAAAAAAACATAGCTACATGGTGAAGGGTAGACCCCTATTCCATTTTCATTTTTTATAAAAATAAGAATAGAGAAAAATGTCTTAATACGGACACTTAGGCACTTCAAATAATATTGATAGAAACTTGGCATCCTTGCGATTGCTTACAACGAGATGGTCTACAACGTTGCTTGTAATCCTTGTTATAAGTGTATAGCTATCATCGTCATCATTCTCTTTGCCTTATCACTTTATATGTGGCGTAACATATGTTTTTCTGCACCATTTTTATTCTTCTTTTCAACCCTATCATTATCAGCATACGAGTCAGTTCTTTCTTAGCCATATCATTCATACGATCCACTTGCCTTTTCTTTTGCCTTATCCCTTCTTCCCTGTTGACATACAGTTTTAATATCATTTTAATAATTCAATAGACTTGATTTACCTTAGCAAATATTTACTATTTATCGTAGGCAAATAATAAAAAATATTTACTATTCCTCTGCAAAAATTATCTAATTCAACAGGTATGTAATTACCTTCATACTCCGCGACAATGGTTCTTACGGGTTCGCTTTACCACCTGAACAAATTTTACCAACCTGCAAAGAAACCCTAGCCGGTCTTATTGAGATCATGACCGCTAGGCACCGTCGAGTGGCACCCATCCTCTTCAGCGTTGGACAAATTACACTTGGGAACTATTCGATCGTACTGTTTTTAATGATGTTTGTCCTAGTTTATTTTATTTAAGTTTGTATTAAATACAATAAAAAATTGAGTGTCGTTTTTCATATATTATATGTATTACTAAGTATGAAAACGTTTTTTAGAATAAATAAATATATATGTAATAGCTAGTGTAACTAAGTATTATCACTCAATTGTTTTCACGCGACGTCACGTAAGCTTCTCTGTTCTTTGGAAGCTATGCGATGAAAGAAGTCTTTGCGAAGAAACTTGTATATATATGAATGTTACCCATAGCGTACTCAATGGCGTCTGTTAACTTGTACGTGATCAGCAAAACGATGTAGGACCTTAACTATTAATTCTCATTGTGATACATTTTATAACATCTCATGATTTACGTTAAAATTAAATAAAGATTGACGATTTCGGCCTTAACGATATTTAATATGGGGCCTTTTAGGTCAGCATCAATAAGTTAACGTTGAACATAATAATACCTCATCAGCACTTACTATTACATGGGATCAAGCATTAAATTATTTTATGTATCAAAAATAATATTGGCAACTATTTTGTTCGTATGAAAAACAAATAAAATTAAATATGCCTCATGGTCTATTTGTATATTAACAACGTAATTGTAAACCGCTGCAAACAGGCATCTTTAACTGACACCAAATAGATTATAACCAAAAAAATGTCATCAGTGACACGAACGGAAAAGTCCACTTGACAGTGAACATTGACGTTTGTCAAAATGTAAAATCGCCGTGGTTGCGTTAAACTATATATATTTAGTTATCAATGTTTCCCATAAACTCAGAATTATGACGTTAAAGAATTTTGTCATATGTTTATTTATAATCCTGTATATAAACGAAATTAATTGTTCAGAGAAAAAATATAATAACTATACACTGTTTCGTGGTATACCTGTAACTGACCATCAATTAATTTTTTTTCGTAATCTGAGCTCTATATATGACGCTCATTATTGGCGAAGTCCAGGTGATCATTTGTATAGACCAATAGAATTCCTAATTAAACCAGAGCAGAAGAAGCAGTTCATGAGAGATGCTGAAAAGCACGGTGTATATTTAACAACGATTATTGATGATGTTCAAAGGTATGTATGAAGGAATAATTTCATTAACGTATTTAGCTAGTAGTAAGTATTTAGATCTCATTAGCGTCCCAAAATAGTGCATTGTGCAATCTGCAAAGACCTGTCCTGCTACGATACGCAAGTTCATAGGTTACTTGATGGTGTTTTCCCGTTTCTCTTTATGTTAAGACTAGTTGTCTTGAGGTTTTTAATTTGGAATGTAGATGAATTTCTCATTTTTTACGCTTTGTAGCTTGGCGTATTACGTAGTGTCTATAGAAGATCGAAAACTTGACGCTACCTACTACCTGTGTACTGTCGGTTTTTCATTGGTAGCCGCATATGTAGGTCTCTAAAGCAAACGCTTATAATTTTTTCATGAATAGCAGTCACTCATCCAAATTGCTACTGTCCCAACGTAATGTACAGTTACTCGTTCAATACATTTAAATGGAATAAAAGTTGCGGCATACCTAAAAGAGAAAGATAAAACATTACTATTTCAATCAAAACATCACTATCCTATATCCGTGCTCATTCACATTCAAATCCAGTGAGCTCTTGAAATCCGTTCCTCCTTTATTCATCCGTCCATTCCCACGTTTCGTTCTTCATTTTTCAGCGCATTTGACTTGCAAACAGTGAAATCGTATATCCGACGGAACGTGGAATCGTTTAATTGGCAAAGCTTCTACAGGTTGAAGGACATCTATGACTGGTTAGGTGATCTAAGCAATATGCACCCCGGAGAAATGCAGGTGGAAAGTATAGGGAAAACATATGAGGGTAAAGATATTTTAGCAGTACGTATCACACTAAAAGGATCGAAGATGAGGTTAGTTTATGATACTATTAAAAAGAAACATTAATTGTAGTCATAAAAACTAATGAAGCGCTATGAAGAGAAAGCAGAAGTAAAGTTAAAAATAAGTCCTATTTCCTTGTAATAAGGTGTAATATCCTAAATACATGATGTCATAACCCGACAAAATATAGCTATGTAATATCGTCACCAGTTCCTAATGTTTGTTCAAACTTAAATGATTCACTCATCTGGAAGTGCATATAACCTATGATGTATTTTCTTATACCTCACATCTAAACTAAGATTATAGAGAGAGAGTGCGAAGGTTGTTTGTGTATATGCGGAAGGTAAGCCACGGCATTTATTTGAAAAGTTCTTTTACTATTTCAAATGTACATTCTCTCGGATAGGCTGTATATCTTGTGGTTATATGTATACGAGTATAATAGTTATTTAATCCGAATGTAGTCGATACGGGACGTTAGCCCATCTATAAATCTGTACTAATATTATGAACAAGTATAGATTTTTGTGAGATTGTGTGTATACGGAGAGTAATATCTGGAACCATGGCACCTATTTGAAAAATTCTCGTATCATTTTAAAGGTGCATTATTCTAGGTGAACAAAGGCTATATGTATGTAAATCAACCAGAATCATGATGATATTCCCTTTCACTTTATACTATTCAAAGATTAATACACATTATACCTACGTAATATCTACTAAGATCAATAATTGTTCAACTGAAATGAGGTCGGGGTGGGCCGCTAATGTAAAGTAAAAAGAGAGAGTGCAATTTCGTAAAAAAGAGAGTACCTATATGAGGAGGGTAATCCGGAATCACGGCACCTGTTATAAAAATTCTGTTACTCGTTAAAAAGTAAATTATCCCGGATGGATTTAGTCTATAGTATAATATAAAAATTCGCTAACTTCCTGACTAATTGCCACAATCGCAAACACTACGGCACCAGTTTCATACCGTTTTTACTGATAGATTGACCAGTTCACCAAAAACGTTTAAAGTTTCCTGAAGCGAAGCTAGGGCTGGTTACTAGTTAATAATACAATTGGAAAATAGCCGAAACTATATTGAAATATTTATTGTCAATATTAGTATAGGTTGATTTTCTATTCGATATAGAAGGCATAATTAATTTTTTAGCATTTTTTTTCTATCTGTCAAGATGCTTGACTGGATAGAAACCACCGAACAGATTTAGATGATCAACATATTTGAAAAATATTATGGGTCACACTTATACATTTTTATAGTTTAATGTAAGGCGTGTTTTTAATACTTTTTTTTTTGTAATAACTGTTTGCTTTAAACAGGAAAAAAAACAATTATTCATGAATAACTTAAACAGAATTCTATTTTAGTATCAGCTATTCATTATTCATAAAAATTATATTCTTTACCTACATTTTCAAAAGATCACAACACAAAAATTCATAATTACATGCAGTGATGCCTAATTATGTCTCAAAACGTTTTTCTTGTAGATCCAAAGTAATCGTAGAAGGCGGTATTCACGCAAGAGAGTGGATTGCACCAGCCTTCGTTACTTACATGATACATCAAATACTAAACGCACCAGATTCAAATAATCTAATTTTACGGACAATCGCCAAAACGTATGAGTGGTACTTCGTGCCAATCTTAAACCCTGATGGATATGAAATTACTTTTGACACAGTAAGTACGAATGAAGTACCTTGACCATGAAGATGTGCAAAGTTCATTAGCCAATCTGTTTAAAATAACTTTGTGTTTCGGTGTAAATGGAATTAAATCTTATGAATTTTCCTACGATCTTCCTCACATACGTGTTGACGAGTCAACACGAGGGATTCAGACCGTGGATGATGGTATTCATGCGCGACACATCAAAACAGTATTTGAGTTAGTGTAGGATCTAGTTTTAATTGAAAATGTTTAATTGCACATTTTCAATTTCAATTCGTAGTGCCTAGATGCTGATTGTTGGAGGTACCTATTTCATGCTATGCCATGGTAATTAAGAAGGGTTGGTAATATCAATAACCTTGTAAAGGAAGACATATAAATTAAGAGATCACTATAAAGTCCTAAGTAAAAGTCGTTTCCTGTATGGAAGGTTGGAAATGGTGAATATATTAATAGGGACCAATTTTGAGGTTTTCTGTGCCTGAGTTTTTATGGATTTAAATAGTAATAAATTAAACGTATTTTTTCAAAGGACCGTTTATGGAGGAAAAATGGGAACGGCGTGGACTTAAATAGAAACTTCGGCATCGCCTTTGGAAGTTAGTGGTTTACTGTTGTATATTTATTTTATGTTGCACAGTTTTGTCATTCGAATGTGTCTATAGAACATAAAGACTCTTTATGCTATAGAAAGGTTATAACAGAAAATAGGTTATAAAAGAAGGGGCTGTTACAATATGGATTGTTGCAGGAATTATCTACAAAATTATGCCGCTTGACAGCTTTCGAACATGCTGTTATCTAATTCCAATGGCTTAAAATGTCATCCAAATCAAGAAAGCACTTAAAGTTTTACCACTAGCTTTATCTACTACTTACTATTATTAGCTACTTCTGATAGGATTAAATTAGAAATCGCTAGCTAATTAAATCGGTTAGATCATGAGAGTTAATCTGTATTAAATGAAATCTTGATTTATTGATAACTATACGCATTACTGACTTGTAATTTAATATAGCTGTCGGTGTAAGTCATAATCCTACTTCTGAAATATTCTGCGGCAAGAAAGCATTTTCCGAGCCCGAGAGCTTGGCCATGGCGAACTTTATCACAGCGAATAGCAAAAATTTGGAATATTACTTCGCATTTCATTCTTACGGACAATTTATGATACTGCCTTACACGCACTCCAAGAACCATCAGGGTAATTTCAATGTTGTGGTATGTATGATTGTATTTATTTCGCCTCGCCTATTCATTTATTCACGTTCAGTAAAAAAATTTTTTTATCCATAACTTTAAAATTCATCAATAAGTATGAAATAATAGGGAAAAAGAGAAATTCGGTTGACAACCAAAGGAGAAAATGGTAGTGAACTGTTTTATCTACTTGCATAGATGTTTTTGGGCTTCTTTTGTGATTTAGAAATTTGAAAGAGTGGCTTTGATTGGAATCGAGATCGAAAGCGTTAATATGAAATTTTCAACTACTAAAACCCTTGGCATCCAATTGGTTCAAATTATAAGTTCCGATACGGTGTCTCCCTTCACAATATCAATGCAATACGTAATTCTACATTAATAGCCCGCGATCGAACAGATGGGTTATCTGATGATAAGTGGTCAGTGAGTGGATATCCATAATATTTCATCAGCGTTTCGTCGCCCAAGACACATGTTTTTGTATTTTCTTGTTACGTGAATGTTTGTGTATTTAGATTTATTTCAGCCAGAATTCCAAAATTCATTGTAATATTTTAAATGCGTATGTCCATATCATCTACTACGCAAGGAATATTCGCGGGGATAAAAACGTGTGAGCATTTAAGCGCTTTTAATTGTTTTTCATAGCTGTTTGCTTTTTGCTTTGCAGAAAAAAATGTGTGATGAAGCAGCCGGTGCGATTTTTCAAAGGTACAAAACGTCGTATGTGGTGGGCACTGCTTACGATACTGTTGGTATGTTATATAATTATTATATATTTCATTTATGTTGTTTAAGTATTTCGTTGTGTAACAATGCTAAATAATTGGAATGTAGCATTGTTCCAATATGGAATTCGTTTACACGATCATCATACTAATATGATCATCACACCTATATGTATTTGTATTGCTTGGATCTTCTTAAAAAAATTAAAAACATATTATTAGCTGCAATAACAATTTATTGGAATATTTTTTCTTCCCATTTATGGTATATTGTTATTTATTATATTTTTTCATTATAATGACGTTGATTATGTCGAATAAGTGGGTTTATGTTTCGGCTGACAACTTATCGGTTATGTACTTAGTATTATGGACGTCAATAGTTGGTGGTGACCATGAGGTGGCTCGTCTCCTAGTTTGTCAGCTATTTACATAAAAACAGACTTCTTCCAAAATAAAAATAAAAACTTATGTTTGAGTAACAATGTAAATTACATCTGGTTTATAAATTATTAGCTATAACATGATTTCAGCATGATTTATCATACACAAGGTCAAAGAGAAAAGAAAGGCTTGTAATGCGTAAATCATTAGTCATTCATGACAGTTTTTACATCACGCGAGACGTGAATTAAGCAGACATCACAGACAATATATTAGTGACATTTGGTCGGGAAGATATTCAAATCTCTTAATACTTGGTATTGACTATGCATGTGTTACGTAGCAGCAGTTTCCTAGTAGTTAATTTGTCACCCGAACATAAAATTATTTGCGTAGCAATTGATTATTGCTCACTATCACAAAAATGTGTGAGGTTTTCTAATCGATACTTAATCTTGGTAGTGAGTCATAGCCTTTACTTTATGAAAGGACACCTAGGGAGACAGTTTTGGTTGTGATAATGATGAAGGATGTATTTGGGACAAAGTTGAATGGTTGGAATTATTTTTTGCTTATACATATATCGAACAGAAATCTTTCTCATTGCGAGAGGAGACCGGAGCCCAGTAGAGTGGGATGATATGGGTAATAATGATGATGACATAGAACAGAAACCCATGACATTTGTCTAGTTGGACTTAATTACCAATACCGTGGATGTTGATCTACGATTTGGACTAGATAATTCGTTGATTATTAATTTAAATACCACCGTTGGAACATACATACCTACGTAGTATACATACTAAGATGAGCTGAACTATTTTTTCTTGTTTGCCATGTCCTTCCATTCAGAAATTGTACTTATCTGCTACTTTTTTCTTAATTGTAAAAGTACGAGTGTAAACAATAATTAATTAATTTTTTTATTATATCTACTTTTATCCTATTACATTAAAATAATTACGATATTGAAAGCAAGCGTTGCCTTTCTCCATCAGTCGATACGTCAGTTACTTTCTCAATTGTTGTAATGATTAACTATGGTATAGAGATAGATTCATAGTAATTCAATTTTAATAATTAAATTCCAGGTTACATGACTTCTGGAGTCAGCGGTTGTTGGACTAAATTGAATTTTAATGTTCCGTAAGTACGAGTTATGACTTCGTTAATAAGTTCGACTTTGATGTTTTACAATAAAAAATTATAATGTTCAATAACAAAAGGGTTAGATGACTTCATCATCATTGAGATCTTTACAAAGAACTATCACATATGCAGATTTCCTTACGACATTTCCCTTTGTTTCAGGATAATTAATTTATAAAACTAATAACTAAGAAATGCTTGATTCAAATTCAGATTCTTCGGTGGAGTTATTGACATTTACACCTAGTTATTTAAGTCGGTCGATCACTTAATAAACAAGCCGTCATTAGTGTTTCTGCTACCCATTGATCAAAGGTCATTAAATTTCAGGTACGTGGTGACTTTTGAGCTACGCGATGACGGTCACCATGGCTTCGCGCTTCCTCCTGAGCAAATCTTGCCAGCTTGTAAAGAGACTTTGGACGGGATACTGTCGCTGTTGAAACCAAGGTCGGAAACTTATAAATTGAGAGACAAGAGACTAGACAAAGACGGACAGGGAAAGAGCTTTCTAGATGTATTTGTTGTCGTTTGGAATATTGTCTTATTTATGATAGTCCGTTATTAGCTTCGTGTCTTATGTTTTATTTGATGTGAATATATATATATGAACGCTTTTACATTGTCACTCCTTATTACGATTCTTCTGTTGTGAATGACATGGACATACACAAATGACTGAATTTGGAAACCTTTGTTTGTAGCTACAAGGCGGTCGATATTTCGATGACAGTTGAGGTACTTTCCTAATAACATCTATTGTTACAGTTTTTAGACCTAGTTGGTCCTTTGGTTGGTTGGTTCATGAAGAAGTCTTGGATGCACTTACACTGTGGGTTTACTAACGATATTTTATCTCTCTGAACAAAGAATTGATTTAGAATTGTATTATAATACGGATTCTGAATCCAAAGCGACTATATAGAAAAAAAAAATTACCCACATCAACTAGCTTACCTCTAAAAGATACCTGCGGCACATAAGGATGTATCGAAATAATTAATATAGCTTAATTAGAATTGCGAATATAAAAATTCAATATTTAATTTACGTGGTATTTATACCTTGGAAACCCTAAAAAGGCCAGTGACCCAATCTAATTTCCACATGAAACCCAACAAATGAACTTTTACGTGTTTCCTGTTATACAACACCATAAATTTGGCAATGAATGAATTAATGACGTTATTAAAGGTGGTAATATGACTAATGATGCGTATAATCGTTTAGGGGTTACGACAAATCGTCCGATCACGTGACCCACTGTCATTTATTTTGGCTCGAAGGACCAATTTATTTTGACCCTAGCCTCCCTCCCCAAGCTCAATGAAAGAGACTAAGCGAGGGAAAATGTCTAAAATTGATAGGTCTTATTATATTAGCGGGCTGTTCGTTACAATAATAACATGAGTCTTGTTTCGTTAATGGCCAACCTAATTTGTATTTTATCGTTGGAATATAAAATAGGTTTTACATTACTAACTCAATTGTTGGCTATCTTTTAGGGTTTGGCATATTCTCTTATATGGAATATTTATATCAATTCTTTATTATGTGGCAGCACTGCAATTAGATCGATTTTGTTTGACATTTTAAGCATATTTTGAAATAAATATAGTCCAGATGACGTGGTCAAATAAATGGTCCGTAAGAGGTAACTAATATTACACTACTGCAGTAGTAACAATAGTACTATACATACTGTACAGTTGAAATAAGAAATAACGCAATGCAAACGTTAAGATATAAGAAGTTTTTGATTGATAGCCTTTGGCTCCTCAATGGGAGACCCTTGTGATAATAACATTAAAAATATTTCCATTTACTCACTCAACACAACGCTAACTTAGAAATAAAGCAAAATAATATAAGTTTAAGGGTACATCAGTGCTTTGTGAGAGTCTAGAGTTTGAACATATGACAGATCTCCTGGCCCTCATCCCGAAAGTGTTGAAACTCGTTGAACTAAGAATACTCTAGCCGTACTGGGGCAACCTAGAATACTTCCCCTAATCCCATGCTGGTAGAACAGGGTATCGTAAGAGACGACAGAAGTCAGCCTGCTTGATGGTAGGGCTTCGAGTAAGGATTATATTATCAGTATAATTATTAAACCATTAATATTATTACTGGTATTATTATCTTTCCTCTTTCTATAATCTATGCTTTGATCTTAACTTTTTACATAGTAATTTCTACACTGTCCAAGTGAGTGAAACCTTTCACAACTGACTTGATAAACTTAGCATTAATCTATCGAGACCTTGAACAGACTTTAACTCCACATATTAAGCCAGCTCGTTGATGTGGCATTTGTTATGAATTAATTCTAGATACAACGTCTTAAATCTACCAATCTAGATCTGAGTATACCTACTACAAACGCAAAGCAAGTACATTTCGGCGCGTCTCGGCTAGTTGAATTTAAGGCAAGGCTCATTGCACTGCATCGCTA
>PDGT01000029.1:1574615-1607200 GCA_003671415.1 Megathymus violae | reverse complement strand
GATGTATTTTTTTTACAAAAATAGCTGACAAATGCGCAGACGAGCCATCTTATAATATAAGTGGTCATCATCGCCCATTAGTAACACCAAAGGCATCACTGACGAGTAATCGGCCAAAAAATAAGAACAAAGAGAGAAAGTATTGACGCTCAAGCCCTCAACAGGAACACTACGTTAATGCGAAAAGTCCTGTGTCACGATGGGTTTGAACAGAAAGATGAATTTTCAAAGTCTGGTCATGTAACTAAACAATTGTACAAGTACAATATGGAAGAAGAACGCCGAAGTTTCATCACCATCATCATCTCAGCCGAACAACCCCCACTGCTGGGCATAGGCCTCGCCCAAGGATCTTCATGACGATCGGTCCTGCGCTGCCCTTAGCCAGTGCCTACCCGCGACCTTCACCAGATCGTCGGTCCATCTCGTTGAGGGTCTACCCACTGAGCGTCGTCCGATGCGTGGTTGCCATTCGAGAAAATTTCCGTCCCAACGGCCATCAGTTTTCCTAAATATGTGTCCGGCCGACTGCCACTTCAGCTGGGCAATTCTTTGAGCAATGTCGGTAACTTTAGTGCGCCTACGGGTCTCATCGTTTCTGATTCGATTACGTAAGGAAATACCGAGCATTGCTCTCTCCATTGCCCGCTGGGTGATTTTGAGCCGAAGTTTAGTGTGGAGGAATAGAAGCTTTTCTTTATTCAATTCAAGTGTTTAAACACTACTGTAGTAATGAGTGCTTAAGCAGTATCTAATACACTAAGAAGGAAACCTTAAAGCTAGCGAAGCAGTTGGAAAGTGTTCCGGTGTCCCAATTAATTTGTCGCACTGGAAGAGAGCCAAGAGCGAGCCGAGGCTAAACCAACAATGCCCTAATGAGATTATAGTGCTCAGATAAAAAAGAGTTGTTTAAACATGCTCAGGAAATTGTTTCAACGGAACCACGATCTGCTGTAGAAATTTAGGCCTTATATAAACGTACAGAGCTACGATACGAGACAAACCTACGATATACAATTCTTTAGTACAAGGTTGACATTTTACGTTTCATACATCAGATGAGAAAACGATATCTTTATAGAATCTTCGGTACCTTTCTATTGGCCAGTCACATGCAATTTTTTGTTAGTTTACTGGAATAAGAAAATTGAAATTTGGTACACACAGAAAGTTAGATAACATAAAGACAAAAGTAAGCAGTAAATAAACTAAATAAATTATAACATAGGGTATCATTTTTAGAGTGTGAAATATAGAAATAAAAAAACAAATTCAGTTACAAAGTCAGGCATCAATACACGTATCGTAAGTTTCTTCATTTCCGAAACTGCCGAGTTCGAAAAAATCACGTAAATATATTAGTATTTATTGAATTCCGTTGTTACAGAAAAAGCGTTTACGGAAATTCTAAATCTTAAAATTTCTAGAGAAGAACAAAAAATACTGTTGAATAAATTCCCAGCACGGTACACATACAAGAGTCCGACTTAGACTTCATTGATTTTTATTGACAAATGAAGTTGTAGCTCAAAAGAGATCTTGTCTGCTGAGGGGACTATACTCCTACATTATTCAGTTTATCTTAAAAAAACAGCTGTGTGCACATGCGCAAAATACGCGCATATTCGAAGTTAAACTTTTCAACGTTTGAATAGTTAAATTCATGTTGTATTCACTTATTTTGATAAGGATTAAAATTAAGTGTTTAAAAAATAACTACTTTCATCAAACTTATATGAAAATATTAATATTACTTTTAACAAACATGTGGACTGTTCCGAAATTGCCGTCCCCTCTAACCTAAAACATAACACAAATGCGCATTTGTAAGTAAACACGCACTCGCTTGGTCAACCAATATAATATGGAATTTTTTTTCCTCCCAAATAAAACTACGATAAATTATTGTTCTTAATCGGAGTGAAATGCCATCTATGCAACGAAATTGGTACTAAAAAACGTTACAGGTTCATCACCCTTACTATCACGACCTTGATTTTATACTCTCAGCGCGGCTATAGATGTTTCACATCAAAAATAAGTCATAAATATACATATTTGACCTGTTACACTTTTATTATTAGCATCGATTTAATGCATCGTGAGATGCAATATTCTGTTAGTACGCAATATTCTATTTATTACACGGTAAAATCTTTGACCGTGACAAAACTCAATATCAGCCACAGGAAAATTTCGCTGTATCTCACTTTTTTTAATAAGTTCTGTAACTTCGAGCCAATTAATAAATTGGTACAGTTCAGAAAGATTTTAATTGAGTTGAAGATTGCTTCTACCTTTTCCTTCATTATGGAATACTAAGTCAACATCTTCAAAAATTTTAAACAAATTTTAACAACTTGACAACTTTAAAACATTTGTAGGCAATAGGAAGTGGTAATTTGGAAAAACTCAAGTTAATGATTTGATGAAATTTAATTAAAATTCTCTGATTGTAATATTTGTTTTCATGCTTTCGTTTGCCTTGTATAACTATGTATACACTGACCCAAAAATAGTCAAGTTTTATCTACGGTTTTCGAAATTTTTATGTTAAGTTCATGCATTTTTTTTGCGCAAAAAATTGACATGTTACTTTGCCCTGTACTTTTTTGTACAGAGCAACATACTTTGTGGTTAAAAATTAGTTGGATCTCTAAATTTTCTAGTATACTGACCATAAATTTAAATATTAAAAATGAGAAATAATATGATTGATATTATAAAATTGATATCCAAGTTTCATAACACTAAAATTCTAACTTTTTATTTATTATTACTACAGTGCAATATTAAGTATGTAAAAAAGCTTAAATCACATACAATATTTTCTATAATACTTAATATATAAGTATCAAATTGGAGTAATCACAGCATGCCGTTCCCCACATACGATCACCTGGCCTAGCGGGAGATCTTTATGACGATATAATTTCACGTATAAGTCTTTTTTTGTCCAGAATACCATGAGACATTTTCAGTAGGCCTATTCTCTTGAAGATAGGTCCCTCCTGTTGAACATTCTGTTGGGTTCTTAACCAACTAATTTAATCTTACCTTCTTCTTACCTTACTAGCTACCACTCTCCTTCTAGTATTGTGAAATATTACGTGTTTCAGTTGCACTGTTTTAGAACAAGTAATAATCGGGTCTTCTTCTATTCTGACGATAGTTTTGTTGTATGGTAGTATTGACCAACAACCATTAGTAGGCTGGTCACTCGATATGTGGCTGTCGTGTCTGCTGTGTACATTGAAACATTGTTAAATCTAACCTCTAACACAACGAAAAAAATATATTGTTTTACCGAGATCGTTTTGTTAAAACAGTTTCATTAACACTGTGTTAGTCCACAATGAACAATATCATTATTGTTTGATACATTTCCTTCGATCAACATTTTAACCGTATAATTTCCAAAACATCTATAGAGGAATAAACAAACCAACCAATAAATCAATTAATCCCGCTACAGTACGAGTATCCGAATCCGACCGTTGCCAGAGCTTGGCCTAGCGCCAGCGGGGACAACCGCGCGGCTCAGTGCAATGCAGTGCAATTGTCCAAATTAATGCAGACGGTTGATGGATTGCTATGAGCACTTCAAGAGATAAAACTGCAAGTTTATTGCTGAATTAAGTACTGAGACAACTTGTACCGACATAATTATTTGATGAAATTCCGTTTTATTGTTTCAACCAATAACTGACTACTGCTTGGCGTGTTTTTCGTCCTTAAGAAGGTTTAAAGCTGGCCAAGTACTGATTGGCGGACTTCATACATTATAATCTAATGTTTTCTTCTATCGAATTCCGCTTACTGACACTGATATTTTACGTTTAAATTTTAACACCTAGTTATGTTATACCATATTTTAAAACGACATTGGATTAAATTCCATATGTTTGTGTAACTGACAGCGCACCATAAAAATTAATAACTTGGTTAATACTATTTAAACTTATGTACGTACTATATGATAAAATAATTAACGTAAAAATACTGTGGAAAAGTTAGGTGTTTTAAGGCATTGAGTTTTTAAAATTTTCTCAAAGGTGTGTAAAAAAGGGCAACTAGTAGCGGCGCGGTGAGCTCCAGCCTTACCCATTTTATTTGGACAAACGATCCTAGACAAACTATAAGAAATTTATGAGCACTGATTCTGTTGCTGCTGTTGTTGTTAATGACGACGAATACGATGATGATGAAGATGAGCTAATTACAATGTAAAAGAAGCTTCTAAAAAATAATAGCGATAAGTAAATATTAATAAAAAAAAGGAAATTCGAAGAAGAACTTTTTGGTTTCACTTCCTATTTACACTAGCCATGTATAGATACGGAGGACGCTAAAATACAAGCACAGCACGGACTGATGAATGGAGATGTTATTACAGATCTGCGTGTCGGAAATTCTGCCTTTCAGCACATAAATTGCTATCAAATGATAATAGCAGGAATTAACTGGTTAATGTGTCTTCGAAAACAATGAATTATTAAATGAAACTAAGCAATCCATCAGGATTGAAATCGCGCTTGACGTAAACAAATTTAGGTTTGATTTGGTTTTAGTTTCTATAACATAGCTATGAGATCTAAGACTTGGCAGACTGGCTTACTCCACCCTGCGAAACATATAGAGATACTCTTCGCAGTAGAGAACTATCCATATAATTTTGCTATTGGATTTACGTTTATTTAATTGTTAAGGTTTTTGATAGTGGTTTAAACGTCGGTTTCTTGAACGGTAGACTGGAGTTCGTAACTTCCACACACCACTAATTTTTCAAATAACGTATGTACATATTAAAAAAATATTATCTCTGGCTTTGATTAAATTCAAGTTTACCAATTTGTACATTTCCAGAGTGGCAGACTGAGAGAGAGCGAGAGCGGTTAAGGCCATCCATAACAGCTCTCATCGTGAGCGAAGGCTCTTTGTCCAGTAGTGGGACAATATTATGGGATGTTATGAATCTTTATGAACCTATGTCACACTTATGTCACTACCTATGTCTACGTAATGTACATTTAAAAGGGTAAAATTATTTTTGAAATTTATGCCATGGTTTCAGAGATTACTTTCCGTTTATACACAAACTCACAAAATTCGCACTTACTGTGTGATGGTATATAAGCCCAAATGTCCTCCAAACCAAAACACAAAATTGCTGAAAAAACTTATAATTCATTCGATAATAATGTTGATATAAAATTCGCTATACGTTTAAGAAAATAATAATCCTTAAAATATGAGTGAGCCACGAATATCATTATTAAAATTATTTCCTAAAGTAGCGCTGGGGCTTTTATAGTCCTCAATATTTATGAGGCGTTGAACTGAGGAAATCTTATTTGAATTAATTAAACGGAAATGCCTTTTTTGTGGAGTTTTCGTACTGTGCGTAGGATTTGATGTAGAAAAGCGGTTTTAGACAAAGGGGAGTAAAAGGTTCTTATAGAATGGTATTATGATGAGTATTGCAGTCTTTTGATGAGAGGGACATTTTTACCGACGCAATCGTGTAATGAAGTACAATATTTGCGTCTCTATGAATACTATTGACATATTTGTTAGTGGTTTAGTAGCTTCTAGATATCATGATAGATGTATGTAGGTTACAAGACGTTGCCTTCATACAAAATTGTATGACAGTAACGTTACCTGGCACGAGACAGCAACAACTGTTTATTTTATATTTATCTATCAAACCGAGAGGTATGTTCAATATTCAACACGATAATATGATGGTAACGTTCGACGCTTGATCAAAATATACTTAAATTGCCGTTTCATAGTCGTCATAAATATGCATTACGTTTTTGATACTGTTAATAAATAGCCAACAATAATTTCATTATAGATTTATTATTTATTAAATTATAAAATAGTTTACGTCCATGAATAGAAATGCGAAGTTCGTTTAAATTTAGATCAGTAATTAACTCTAAGTTCCAGGTAAATAACGCAGCACAACATAATGTGTTTAATGTTTTAAGAGAACGGAGAAAAGGAGCAATTATAAGAGAAGAAATATATAAACATGACGTGATGGTAAATAAACATGTTTAAATATAACAAAACAATTTCGCAAAGAGAGACAATAAATAAAACATAAATCATTTAGACCACAATAAAACAATGTATGCAGTTAACAAAATCGTACACTTCACATTAATCACTCCCGTTCGTTGCCACAATAAAGCGGTTAATCCAATAATTAAACGGATTTCATTCAATAAGAAACAAAAGAAATGAATTCACGCATATATACAGTACAACAGTAAATAAAATTTACAGAAAAATTTAAGCCTTTTTTGAAGTCGAATAGAAAATAAATACACAAACACAATTTTAATTTTAAGTATTTAATAGAATATAAGGTTAATATAAATTGATGGAAGGTATCTTGTGTGATGAAGATAGACGTTGGAAAATAATCTTGAACATGTAAATTCCTATGGAAATCTTAAAGAGTCTTCTAGTTAATTAATCAAACAAACCTAAAAATGGAGTCCAGTGTAACATTTGGTGAAAGTCATACAAATTACTCTGAAATTGTAAATTTAACTGTAATTGTAGAAATCTCAATACGACACACGTAATTTTATTTTGTCTTGCAAGTTTATTTACACTTATTTTTACTTGATGCTGTATTCCAAACCAAAATAATAGCTGCGAATATTTTAGTATGCTATAACTGTGTTTACAAATGCTGTACGTAATCGTTTACTACTGTTTCATGTGATGTTTACCTTTAAGTGGTAGTGCATTTATTGTTCACTCGCAAACCGCCCGCATTTCGCTTCAGAAAAACTTCGCCTTACGCTTAGAAATATCACCAGCATTGTTTTAAGACTGGCTTATTCTCGTTCTGAGAAATATCAATTTATAACTTTTATATTTATGGACGGATTGAAATGAAATCAACTCTGAATATCAAGGTATGCTTACTGAAATACATTAGTGAAAACCACACTGAAATCGATTGAGCTGTTTCTGAGATGAGCGCGCACAAACGCACAGACAAAACACAAAAATTCTCACAACTATTGTTTTGGGTTCTATTTTGTTGATAAAGGCCTCTAGTAATAGTTTTTCTCATATACCCGTCATGTAGAGAAAGCGATCAATTAAAATTTTATTATATGTATAGATTTGAATGCCTAGTATGAACAACCGTACCGAACAACAAGTATAGCAATATAATCTTAGTATATTATAGACTATTCCATATTAGTAATAGATATTATAAAAGGAAACTTCCCGAATATTATTAGCGTTAGTAACATAATTACTGTTCACTATTACGAATTATTAAACTATCAGATAACAATATCTATTGAATTTATTGATCACAATATACAAGCAATAAACATTGTCACCGATGGTGCTTTACGATGCGAAAACTCGTATTTAAATAGAGGAATAAGTTCAGAAGTATGAGTACCTCATCTGAGTTTCTGTAAATATCTCACATTGACATCAAAAGCTATGAAGGCTCCAAACAAAACGTAAGTGTAAATTACATTTCGCATTAATCACCGGTGTCTCGTTGCCACAATAACGCGGTTGACTTCATCTTCAAATAATTCTCTTTGTTCTTTGCGAACAATGTCCTCTTTTTCTGGATATAAGTGATAAGAGATCAACTACACGCATGATGATGCTTTCTAATCAGGTTTTCGAATATTTATTGGATTGACGGTATGTACTCATTGTGAAGTTAACTTTAAAGTCAAAAGTTTGTTGTTCTCTCTGCAAAACCCTTTTGCAAAATTTATAGTTTTAGATTCTAGTATATGAAAATTTAAAGTTATATTTTAAACGAGGCATTTTTTTTTAAATATGAATTTCTAATTTTCTACCTCTACTATTGAATATTTTATCATGTAAATATATTTGTAAAAAATCTACGAAATATATGTTAATAAATGTAAAGACTTAAAGTTTTTATAAAGAGAGGGTGGGAGTTTTATGAATATGTGTGTATGCGAAAGGTAATCTCTGTGATGACGGCACCTATTAGAATAAATCTTTTACCATTTGTTAAGTATATTATTCCGGATAGATATAGGTAGTGACAGGTGACAGGTAGTGACTTAGGCATATCATGTAGGTAAATATGTAATTGTTTAACTTGTGTAAGTTGGGGCGGAAGACAAAGCAGCACTATGTTTTCCTTGAGTTTCTCAATCGCTTTTCCATTTTGTTTAGTAGCTATTGACGAGATTTAGTATTATCAGGAATAACATTTTGGAAACAAACTGTTATTTAAAAATTATGGTAGAGTTTTGCTTAGTAGATGAACACTAGTATTATTAAAGTTTAATACAATACGACGATAATGTTTTAAAAAAATACTAACCTAAATGTCACTATTCCTATTCTATGAGTAGCTTTAATGTTCAATCATTTGTTTTCATGTACATCTTCATCATAACTCATAAATACTGGGCACAGGTCGCCTCTCACAAAGTGAGGGGCAACGCCATACTCACACCCTGGCGAAACATTATGACAATTATGAGGACCACTTGGGTATGTCGTTTTGGTCACGATGTTTTCGTTCATGAAAGCAAGTAATAAGTTGTTACTGGTACAAACGTAATTTAGAGGTTTAAAATTAGAGATGCATTCAGGATTATATTTCGGATTCCGCACACTGAAAAACAACTGAACGTGAAATCACTTAACTATCACATTATTCGATCGTGTTTCAATCAAAATTGCTATAAAACCAAAAACGCTAATTAAAAAAATAAACATGATTGACTGATTAAAAATAAACATTACAATAAGTCATAAAAATTATTTCACGCTTAACGTCCAATTTGTCGATGACTTGTACTATTCTGTTAAGGCATATTAGATGCAGATATTGGGATGTTGTTATCCAAAAACACCAGATCGCTCTATTTCGTCTTATCGCTACCGCTCATGATTCTGTTTCAAACCACAGCTCGTCCACCGTACATCACGGCGTGTCGTTAAGGGCAGGAGGTGGTCCGATAAATCAGGGGACGTCGTCTACGCGCTCGCAGCTCGCTAATGCGTGTTCTTGTAATGAATGAGATCACGTGCCACTTGGATGAGTTACAATGACTACATGTTATCGTTTCATAGTGTCTGAATTTGAAAAAAATATCAGAATTTTGATTAATTTATTCACACATTCTTCGCTCTGCCTGTGGCTATTCTTAACCATGTCAGCTTCTTGATAAGGTACATATTTACGTACGTGTCATTGTATTCCGATATTATATATATATATATATATAATATCGCTAAAATAAACTAATATGTATAAATATATATATATATACATATTAGTTTGCGTATAACGTAAGCGGCAATATATACTATTTGTTAGTATAATTATTTTTGGTTGCCCTCTCGACATAAAATAAGGAAGATTTATTATTTCATTATTATCCGCGTATTCTTTCTGATTGACGTCATTTAACAATATTCTGGTGACTTTAAAATTCAGTCGCGTCCTTCTGTTTTATTTTTACTGTTTACTATCTAGACTGATAACATCTATCTCCATTTGGGAACACTATTTAAAGAATTTTCTTCTATATTAATATCGATACCATCGGTCCCTTGAACAATGCGGCCAATAAACTGTCATTTCAACTCCAAAAACTATACCAGACTCAATATTTCTTTTATACATGCTTTTATGCATATTCTTTTATGATCGCAAGTATGCCGTTCTATCGCCAGATTTAGATGTGGAATGTTATCGATGCAAGCCCTCTCACATTTAAAATTTTTCAACATTTGAATATCACGAATACGGTAAAATATTCAAATGATTAAAAACTACCTTTACACTAGTAGGTTGTAAATTTTAAGTACAGTAAATGCCGGTATGCACAAGTGATTCCACTTGCAGGGTCTCGATCATCTATGGAAGTGCTTTTAAAAAGTGTTTTTCGGTTTATTAATCCAGCAAAAATGAATGTTCGGAATATATTGAGTACCACAATTCCATCCGCCCTTGGATATACATATTTTTATTTCATTGAGTAGTAATTATCTTAACTGGTATTGTAAGTATTATAAGCTCAATCATTTTACTGTGTGGGTTCATCAGTTATGGTTGTATTCTAGCGATTCGAATGACCCAGATAAACGGAGAACTAAACGAGACAAATTACAAAGACGAATGAAAGTCAGATTTTTACGTCCCGAATTGAATTACTCTTTTTCATTTTCAATCAATCGAAGTAGCCGGAGCGATCCATCAAGCATCTGCATTAATTTAGACAATTGCGCTGCAAAGGTTATTGCAGAAACGTTGGCTTTTGTCCAATTTCTTTCCCAACCGGATTTCGATACTTAAGAATTTTACAGCTATTGCTGTTGATAAGTTATATTTGATACTATACCAAGCCTGGGACACTTCACTGAAACTTACGACAAATAACATAACGCTACGGTACCTTTTGGATCGTAATCTCACCAGTATGTATCATTGTCAACTGATAATTTAACCTTACTGGCATGGATTATTACATTGACTTTTAAAACGCTTCGTTTTGCTAAAAAAAATAAAAAGCAAATCTTTTTGCAACACGGTACTTAGACTTGTAATTGTTCTGTTTTTAGTCTTGACTGCAGTAATAGCTCATAGTTATAACAAGCAGCACTACAGACGACCTTGTCTCGACCCAAGGATACAAAGAATCTTTTATACCCTACACCTTATACACACTACACTGCTTATATTCAATGTTTTTATTTGATTTATTTAACCATCAATACACACAGCAACATAACATATTACAGAGATATCACAAAAGGCAATAATGTGTAAGAGTACTACTTATTTCATATAGAAATCTCTTTCAGTAGACCCGTAAACTCATTTGTCTCAATGTCTCCCTAGATATTGAGACAAATCAGTAAACCTTAGTACGTATGTACACATACATACTTGCACAATAAGAACAAAAAAAATTCAAAAACATACCAACACATACATAAAGTACATAAGTACAAGTACCCTACAATAAAATGTAGATATCATACTAAACAGATAAATGATAAAAATAGTGCATGTATCTATGTTTGGTGGCAGTGAGTTCCAGAATCTGATTGACTGCACAGTGAAGGAGTATGAATAGGCCCCGGTTTTATGGGTCAGGTATTTGAGAAGAGACCAGATATAGGATTTACAATAGGCAAATGAAAAGAATTAGAATAAAACAGGATTCTGAAGGATTTTATACGGAAGACATAATATTAATAACATACGGAAATCAGCTACTTGACTTATTGCGCAAGTGAGATATATGATCAAACATTTCTTAAGCCCGAAAATAAAGCGATAACATAAGTTTTACAATCGATTAAGCTTATTAAAATTGTTTTAGAGACTTGTAAGATTTTGTTTTGTTTTCGAACTCAAACCATTTTATTAAATTTTTACGCTTGTTGCAGAAGGAGGGTGACAAACATCACTGAAGCTTAACAGATACAGCTAGAAAGATAAAGAGTTTGATTATCATCGACGAGAATCATTCCGATTAAATGGCACAGAGTCAGCAACTTCGGCAAAACAGATCTGGTGCATTTTTTTGGTCCGTTAGTACTACTAGTACGGCGAAAACGCGAAGTTGGCTAAGGTCTCAATGATGAATAGAACGCGAACCTCAAGCGCTTACACAATAAGTCAATGATGATTTTTATACAGATTTGTAAAATGAAAAAAAATTCTATCCGTTACAAAATAAATTGAGATGCTAATGCGGAGCAACGCTGAGTTGGTTTCTTGCGTGTTTATAACGCATTAGTCTAATTTTAGTCGTAAAGTCGTGCGTTTAGGAATTGCGCGGTTACACATTTAGCTTCAACTGTGGTTTTGTATACACGAGCGACTAATTTACTAACAGCGTCAAATTATATCGATTTAAGAAATTGTGGTCAGCGGTTGAAAGTTTAATGAACCTCATTGCTTGGCGTGTATTGACTAGAAGTGGTCAAAGATTTGAGTCATAGTGCTTGGTTAGATGTTGCATCGGTGATTACTAGAGGTTGATATCTCCTTTTGCCTCGGACAACACTTTGAACAATTAAGCTCGCTTTTTTTATCAGATAAAATTCGTTAAGCGTTGTCTGAGACTTTCAAGGACGAATTTACAGTGATAAATGGAATATTCCACAAAATTTTTCTTCGTCGATTTCTTGAACAACGGCGCCTTTTATTCCACTGATAAAATAAATTCGCATGACCTACTCGTTTAGTGACAATATTATTAAAAACGTGTAATGATAAATAATCATCAATTAACTATTTTAATTATTACAAATTACAAAAAATATTAAAGCTTCTACAATCTCAATTGTGAACTTCCAAAACACAGCGGCCAAACCGTCTTAATGCGACAGGGCAAAATAAACGGTGACATTTCGTCCACCGCTTGATTATTATTAATCAAATCTAGGGTAACCAACACGGCTTGAATTAACATTTAAAGATTTCCATTTATATATTACTAGCGGCCCGTCCCGACTGCGTTCGGGTTCAACAATTAATTATTATACACATACATTTGATATCTGCAGGAATAACCTCGTAATTGGGGAGGCGTAGAAAGTACTCAACTAAGCTACTCAAACTAAATACGTATATATATATGACTCATAAGTATGCATGCGGAGTGGAAAAAACTGTGAATCCGATATGTCAAAAAGAGAGAAGAGAATCTGCTTTTACCTGCCCTTGAACCCTACAATTGAACGAGTTCAAAGCATTTACAGACCCCTTATTCTCTGATTAATAAATTAATCAGTTTACAGTTTATACGCTCCATTTGTTTCCTTTACGCCTTTTAAACCTTACTCAAGGACCGCGATTATTTGAAACAGATTATTACGCAGCTGAAATTGTTGGTATAGGTATATTAATCAAAAATAAGTTATAAGTTTATCTATGATAAAATTATTTTTAATATTTTTTTTAATGACAAACGTTCAATTAATATTATAAGACAAAATAATTATATTATATATATTAATTATAAGACAAATAAATAATATTCATTTTAAGCAAGACGATTGGTTTAGAGTGAAAATAGGTGGAGCCTATTTTCGCACCTCATAATCTACTTCATCCTATTAAAATTTGTAGATATTAATAAATCTGTCGTAAAATCGCAAGTGTACGATCGGAACATAAGTCGACAGGGTAAGACAAACGATGACGTCTCCACCAACGGGTCATTAATCACAATTAGATGCATCTAGCTCGGTTAGGATTAGTTGTTAGCGAAGCTATAGTGAGATCTGACATAAGTTTAGTTTTACACTACACATAAAAAGTCAATATAGTATAATCGCAATTTTCATTACTAAATATATATACGCTGTTTACTTTATATAAAATGTCAGTATAAAATGACGAATTTATTAATAATAAAATTGTTAATTGTTTTTTAAAAAGGCTACAGTGGCCACGTTATACAAAGATAATTTCTACTTATTATGCCCTTATCAATAAAAAATCAACAGCGAATTCTTTTTAAATAAAATCGTAATTATGATCATTCATTTGTTTATTTCAAAGTATGTATAAAAATCGCCTTTTATTATTCATTGTCTTGAAAAGGTCTCTTAACAATGACATAAACATGAATATCGCATTTATTTCATTAAAAATATATACAGTTTCTAAGGGAACACTTTGTGCAATTACATTAATGCTATTAAACTTTTCGCTTGTTCGCAATAAAATGTCAGAACAACGTTTTAAAGCAATTGGTCTAACGATTCTAAGACGTCTATCAATTATAATTTGTGCGAACAAGACACTTTCTGGAAAATATATTCGTAAGTGCACAACTGTAAAAGTCCCGTAGTTAGAAATGCATGTACATGTCAAATATTAAGTATATGGTCAAGTACTTATATAGTACAATTACTATAAAAAAGTGATATTATTTCCATCGATAAAAAAACATGAGAAAACCTGCATCTCTCACAGTTCTCCATAATGTTCTCGACGATGAGTGAAGTCTATCCTGTCTTACTTGGTCAGCACCGTAGACTCAAACGTTTTCATTGTGAGGGTAGAACCGGACCAAGCTGTGGGAAGGTTATGGATTGTGATAATGTAAGTATTCACTAGAGAAAACCCTGTATCCCAGGGGCCCAGCTTCGATTTACCTACCAATACCATAATGAAAAAGTCAGCTGATCAGAAAGTTTCGTGTTCAAATCACGTCGATGATACCACTATGGAATTATTTCGTTGAATGTATAAATAATAAAACGCCCTTCAGGTGCACAGTTGTATAATGTTCCTTTTATATAAGAAGAAAGAGAAGAGAAGAAATAGATATAAATACGATGAAGCAATGCGTCTAAGCGCGAAGTTTCAAGGAGAATACTGTTGTTGCCATTTGCGTCTTCGAAATAAAGGCTTTAAACTTTAAGAGGAAATAGAAAATATTGCTGAATATCTTTACATTACCAAACCCTATGCTATACGAATCTGATTTTGTCCAGTCTGATCCGATTTGGACCGGTAATAACAGGTTTTTGATTGACAATAAACATAATTAAACGTAGACTATAACACTAGTGTAAAAGGTTCTAGAGCAATTCCTAGCCATTGAAGAACTGTCGAATCATTTAAACAAATATTTTTGCTAACAAGTATTAAATATTTTCGATAGGAACTCTGTGTTGGAGTACTGTTCACCCGTCAAAACGTCAAGCGTTAAAAATGAACGCGTTAAGCGCTTAGCCACTGATCCGTTGCTAATTGTGGAAGGCGATCAATCTTCCGATCCATCGCTTTAGCACCACAACTAATTGTCGTTTTGCCTTCTGGCACACTTTTACAGTAATTAGTCAAACCAAACATGCAATGAGGGACGTTAGATGAATAAATAAATGCTCACTAACACCCTGCAATAGGTTTAAGAACAATCTATTGGAGGTAACATATACGACATAAGACATCACAAATACCTACGGTTCGAGGAAAAGGTTTTGTCTGCCTAATCGTGAACGTCACGTAGAACCTGGACGTTAGTTTCGTTGGTCTTAGAAACGAATCCAGAAAATTCTTGGACTCAAATCTCCCTACTACTAGAATGTTAAACATACTTGAAGAAATTACCCGGAACGAGATAGAAAATATAATCACACAAGATGGTATATATGCCACAGTGCTTACTAACTTTTAGTGAGCCAGTCGCAGTTTCTCCAGGTTTTTTCAAACTAGGACCAGTAGATGGCGGTGTAGTTTAATCGAAACCACGTGTTTGTGATGGCAGGAATATTTTTAAGAGCTCAAGATCCTACAGGACCCCTTGCTCGATAAGCAGGGTAACTAACAAATGAGCTACAGGATTGCAGTATGTAGGTCAAGAAATAGATTAATCGGTTGTGGTCGGTCTGACGTATCCATCTAATACGCTTCCATAGGGATACGGACGAAAAATTAGTTAAAATACATGTCACTTTACGTAATTATTATATAAATATATGACATTAAGGATTTAAAATCGAAGTTTGATTATATCATGGATGAATCCAATATTTAAATTTGCTTGTTTCAAAAATTACACTTCCGCTGTCGCAATGCATTTCGATAATAATGACACGTGTCCAATAAGCTGCAAATCCAACGGAAATTCGAATACTGAATAATATCAAAACTCATTTAACTCTCATGAGTTTTGGATTCGTTTGTTATGCAACTAGCATGACCTCATTAATTCTGCTATGCTACAATAAAATTAACAAGGATCGTAGCTATGACATTTAAACCACTTTCGTATGGGATTGTATGCAATGCAATACTTATTTTTGGTGTGTTGATGTGTCAGAAAATATCATGAGAAAACCTAAATACTTAAAAGTTACCTAAATTTAATCATCGTAGTATTCTTTTCTGTCTCAGTACAAATTATTAATGGAAATGGGGTGTGGTGACCAAAAAAAATGACTACCTAAATCTGTAAGCTTAAAAGAATTATTCAAAAAAATTTAAAATTTATCTGAGATTACACACTAAACATAATCTATGTTTAACTAAATTCCTCTTAATACTAGTGAAGTTTTATCAAAGATAATACTTAAGTTTGTTAACAATTTTATCCATATTCTTGATTAGATATCACGTATCAGGAAAGGTAAATTACTACATTTAAGTTATCCAAGAAAATCAACCATATTGTTAACCAAATAAGACTTTCAAAATTGCATTTAAAATTTTAATTGATATTGTGACACGAAAACGTAAATTTACTCAGTAGATTCAGAACCGACAGGAAGAATAAAAATGTTACCCACACTAATACTAATAAGTGTTCTTAGTGCAGTAATAAATGCAGACAAGGTACGGCTTGATAATTATTCCTTATATAAACTTCATCCGCATAATGAAGAACATTTAGCCTTCCTTATTAATGTTTATAAAGAATCCCATGGTCTAGAGTTTTGGAAGCCACCCACAGTTACCGGTGATTATGTCAGTGTCGTAGCATCTCCGGACGTGAAGAGCGCATTTGAAAAATCTCTGTCACAGAAGAATATTAACTATGAAGTAACAGTTAAAGATATCCAGGTGTAAGTAATTTTAAAAACCTAATATATAACAGTACAACGTCAATAGTTAGTTTTATCTGGAAATCTTACTCGTGTGTTTATTATTGACCAGCAAGCAATAAACCGTTCGAACTAAGGAGCTAATTATTTGGAAGCAGTATAGTATTCAGCGATATTACAATCATATATGATGACGATAACTGCATGGGTAAACGCAGTCATGGACGTATATGCATAGTTTTGTTCACACAGACTATATAATGACAATGTATCGTATTAAAAATTAATCACTTTGCAGCGACAACGCAAACTCACAGCGACAGAGCGTTTTGTGTTATCGAGGTGGCATAGTTGGGATATTATGCATCGTATATTCAGTATTCGTCAATGATTCCAACTTCGCTTGTGTGAGCAACATTAACCACGTCACAAATTTAACGCAACAATAACGACACCACGTTTAATCCTTTGTTGTCATAAATGTCATAAATGTGTTGTCATAAATATGAATGGACATTTTTCAAATATGTCCATAATGTTTCCACCTCACTATGAACATGGCTCGTATCATTTAAATGTCGGAATAGACGAAGAGATTGAGGAAGATTATATAATATTATTATAACGTTTCAGGGCTTTCGATGATCAACTGAAAGGTAGAGAAAACAAAAATACAAGAACACAACTCTTTTGGACGAATTTTCAAACTATTGACGATATATATGCATGGTTTAATCATCTTGCTGTAACTTACAGCAATATTGTCACTGTTATTACAATTGGACAGTCATATGAAGGTAAACAATTGAGCATATGCCCGTCATAAAATGTTTTTTTTTTGAGTATTTTAGCAATAAGATATTTTGCGATTTCTATTTTTTACTTATCGTCATCATCATTGCATTTCATAATTTTTCCATTAGGATTTCGGGTCTCCCCTCACAATGAGAGGGGTTAAGATCGTAATTCGCCACGCAAGCCAAGCGCGGAATGGCAAATTTTACACACTTAAGAACGTTATGAAGGACTCTCAGGTATACAGG
Source organism: Megathymus violae (assembly GCA_003671415.1). Lineage (NCBI taxonomy): Eukaryota > Metazoa > Arthropoda > Insecta > Lepidoptera > Hesperiidae > Megathymus > Megathymus violae. The sequence continues at coordinate 1,589,585 of PDGT01000029.1, read as the reverse complement.
TTCCCTCAAAATGTTTTCCTCCACCGAAGCAAGCAAGATAATTCAGTTTCATTTTCAATTACACATAAATTAAAAACTTAGAGGTGCATGTAGAATTCGAACTTGAGTCTCCCGAACGAGAAATCGATGTTCAAACCATGAGATTACTGCTGCCACTTAAAATTTACATATATTTTCATGTATCCCACAGGTCGAAATATTACCGGCGTAAGGATTTCCCGGGGAACAGCAAGGCGTTCCTTTTTCCTCGAAGGTGGTCAAGTAGCTGCTGATTGGTTGTCTCCAACTATTCTGACTTATGTAGTTGATCAACTTGTTAGAGGTACAAGCCAAGAAGCCAGAGCAGCCTTAGATGAATACGATTGGCACATTTTCCCTATTTTAAATCCAGATGGACATATGTTTACCCAAAATTCGGTAAGTTATGTATTTGAATATTTATTTACCAATAGAAAAATAAATTAATTACAAGAGGTTTTTTTTACATAAAATAAGTTAATGCTCGACACCATTACCACCTGATGGTAAGTGGTGATGAAGTCTATGATGCTGAACGCACTTACTTATAATAGCCTATTCACTGTCCTCTTGAAGACTCCCACATCGTATGTAACCGGGAACACTGACGAGGTTAAAAATAATTATTAAGGATTACAAATATTATTACAGTCATTACAAATTGAACTGTATAAAATAACAATTTAGCAGCCTTTAAATTAGTAAAAATATTGATATAATTTTGTTTTGTTTTAATACAGATCAGAACTTGGCTCAAAAATCGTAGACCAAACTTTAGATCAGATTCAATAGGCGTCGATCTTACAAAAAACTGGAACTCACAATGGGGAGGTAAGAATTCATTGAATAATTTTATGGAATGTATGGTATAAATGAGATAATATAGTAAAAATTAATATCACATTATAATGTAATGTTGTTATATAATGCTAGTAAGAAACATTGACCGAAATACCTATAACATATGAATTACTAACCTCGTAAGGCGAATATACAATATTTTATCAAAGGCCATGCTATATAAATTGATGATTTGATGAATGCAGCAAATGTATATTGCAAAAAGTATTAAAGTGCAAGGGTGTAAATGTACGAAATATTTAATAAATGTCTATTTCACAGTTTCTGGTGGCAGTTTCATGGCAGCACACAACAACTTCATAGGTCTAGGACCTTTTTCGGAGCCTGAAACTCGAGCTGTTTCGCGGTATATAGAAACTCTGAACTTGGCCGCCTTCTTGTCATTCAGAGGATTTGGACAACGACTCTTGATACCTTTTGCCCATGCTGACGAGCCGATGTATAATTTTAATGAAGTTGTTCGTATGATTCTATGCTTATTAATTAATTAGTATTATATGATAATAGCATTTCTAAAGGTACATGAAAATCAAACAAATTTCAGAAAGGTAAATGATGAATTTCTTGATTAGGCGTTTCTTTTTTTACATAGAATAAGTAAATGCTTTATAACAATCCCAACTGATGGAAAGTGATGATGAAGTCTGTGATGTTGAACGCACTTATTTATAAAAACCTATTCACTTTCCTCATGAAGACTCACACATTGTAAGAGGGCGGGAACACCGACGCGGGCAAGTTATTCCAGTCCTTTGCAGTGCGCACGATGAATGACGACGCATACCGCGCTGTCCGTACAGGTGGTACGCTCACTTCGTAAGGATGGACACCCCTCATACGTCGAGTTGTTCGATGAAGAAATGGCGATGGGGGAATTATTTCGAACAATTTCTGCGCAGGTCCTTTTGACGTCGTTGGATTTTTTAATACCTAGTTAAATCTAAACAATTTTTAAGTATTATGGTGGAGATATTAGCTGACTGAATATTCTTCTAAATATCGACGGTGAAATGTTTTCAAAGTGTGTTTAGAGCTTCCTTTTTCGATCTATCAATGACACCCCTGATGTTGTAGCTCTGCATGGGCAATGGCAAATATTTACAATCACATGGATCCCAGAAAAAAAAAAGAAATGATCACGATCGCCTTTCAGTGTTTCTTAAATATGCGTTACTTTACAGCTTACTATAGGAAGAAGGGCTATGGGATCTCTAGCCGTTCGATACGGCACTCAGTATCTTGTAGGAACTTCTAAACAAGTGCATGGTAAGTTAGAGAAACAATAATAGTTTCAACACCGAATGATATTTCTCTCTGAAAAAATTAATTTTTTTTACATAAAATAAGTTAATGCTTGATAACAATCCCACTTGATGGTAAGTGGTGATAAATTCTAATATGTTGAACGCATTGACTTATAAAAGCCTACTCACTTTCCTCTTGAAGACTCCCACATAATAAGTAGGCGGAAACACATACACGGGCAAGCTATTCCAGTTCCTTGGAGTGCACACAACGAATGACGAAGTGCTTTATCATTGAGGAAAAGAAATGGCGAAAGTAACTCTTCAGCATATATTTTAACAACACATGGCAATTACAAAGTAAGTTTAAACCTGCGCAGAACTAGTTTCGACACTATTATTTCGAGGTGTCCTTATCATTAACATATTCATCTATACAATAATATCCTTTACCCATCAGCTGCGTTTTAAAGCTTCGCTTAAAAGTTGCAATAGGTAACTTATGTTTCATTTTTGGAATCTTATAGTAAAAATGAACTCAAAGGTGCATAAAAGAACGTTGAACCTATTGAAGACGATATGGAGACGCAATCAAATTTCGAATGTGAATGTCAATTTAATGTTTCACGATCATGTGTATCACTTTTCTGTTTGTACATTTTGAATATATTTATAGTATTAACTACTAAATTACTATAAATATATTGACTGGCCACCTATACAGTACAACCTATTTTTTTAATTTTCTCTCAAAGACTCGAGTGATTTTATATAGCTCTCATTGCTCTTTTCTGTAATACAAATAATAAATCAATGTTCGCTGATTTACTCCACAATAGGAAACCATAAGACAAGACTACGAAAATAAACAAGTCTAGCAGTCTCAACGTCCGTAATCAGCCTTATGTTTCTAACAGCGTAAACAGACCTACTAAGTTTACTTACGAAAACCAATATATGGGCGCCCCACTGAAGCTTATTATCTAAGAAGACCTAAAAAACTGTAGGTTGTTCCATAATTAATGTTTCATTATTTACTTTAAGGTTTTGCCTACTTTTTATCTACTTTTTATATATTTGGTAGTGCAAACTCTATTCACTTCGTTTTTTAGCATTCATTTATTGTTTATGGTAAACCAATGCTATACACGCGACAAAGCACTGTTTACATCGTCAAAATTTAATTATTTTTTTTAGTCTTAATATACTCAGCAAAGAATACAATGTCTGCATGACTGCTAATAAAGTACGGCAAATCTTTAATATAAACTAGAAAAAGGAACGGACCTATAATAGAGCCCTGTGGTACACCCATTGCATTTGATGATTCCGATGATTTGGTATTATTTATGCTAACACATTGAATCTTACTCTTCAAATAGAACGCAATCAAATTGAGAGCACTGTACTTGACGTATGTATTATCGACTTTATATGTCGATATTCTTACTGTATTCACCTTTAACATCAAGAATGAACATGAATCTCAATTTTATTGTAAAATTACATCTTCTCGTACTCTACTTATTGTGAATAGATCATTGTACCCTTACCGGCTTAAAACAATTTTGCCACAAATAACCGAAAAGTTTTATTTATATTTATAGATGGCGCCACTGGTAATATTGCGGATTGGGTGAAACACCGCTTCAACCCTCCAATCGCAGTAACCTACCAGCTTCGTGATACAGGGATGTGGGGTTACACGCTTCCTGCTGCGCAAGTGCTGCCGTCTTGCGAGGAAACCTTCGACTCTATACTGGCTATTATCAGAGAAGCCAAATTCATCAACGTGTTGTAAATTTATTGTGAATAAAATCGTTGATTCTTCATAATTGGTTTTATGATACTAATTTTGAAATTCGGTAACAGTTGTAATTGACTCAAGAGAAGCATTATAGTACAACTAGAAATACCAGTTTTTGTTGAGTAATTTACACATTAAATGCACTGTTATATATACTAATAATAAAAATGTAAGGGGTGGAAACTATAGGTACATGGAGTATAATATTTTTTTATGTATCCGACCACGTATCACATTTAAATTAAAGCCATTGAACTGACATGATGATAGGGCTGTTGTTTGGTATTTTAGTAGCTTATGTATCATCTAGCATACTTTTTATTTGGTAATTGGAGTTATAACCGCGGGATAGCAAATACAATTTAATATGGCAATTGTACTAAAATCACATTAAATAAAAATTTAATCATTTGACTGCAGTTATTGTAATATATTAAAATATTTTTAATTTACTAAGCTACAAAAACCCTTTTCTAAAAGAATGCGGGTGTGATTTTTAAATTCGCACTGTCTCTTTATATTATTAGTGTCGATATTTCAATACAACATCTAATTAGTACGATTCTTTCTATATATGTATATCTAAGTTTCAAATACCCAAGTATTAAGTAAGCAACGAGTAAATTTAACGAAGTCTCAGAATACGTTGCTGTCAACTGGTGGTGATGTCACAAGAACTTTTCAATTTGCAGCGTTTAAGAAGCTTTCATGCTTAAGTGAAAAGTTTTCTCCGGGCTTCCGAAGTATTACTGATATATTACTCTTTGCAAAATAATCACATGTAAAAGCTTTTAAACCGTTACTATCTTCAAAAGATTTACATTGTTTTACTCATCTTTTCAAATAAAACAGTCATATTCCATGATGGTATCTGTAATTTATATCAATTACGTATTGTTAAATTTAATTTCCAAACTGTGTTCCTTTCTCCTCTGATTTGCTAATTGTTTCCTATTTCAACGTAATTGATAAACATGGTTGATAAATGCGCAGTGCGGATGCTTTTCCCTCGGTGACCTTTTTTTTCTTCTTATACTACCAACTACCTACAACCACCCAGTGCTAACATTTCCGCAGTGTAATCTGTTGGAACATACTTGCATAGGTAACGAGAAATATATCAGGCCAAAAGATTGGAATATATTAGTTTCCACTATCTTGATGCTATTTTTAGGCAACGTTATTTGCACACTGAATTACCTTAATTTAAATAATAAGTTTATAACTATTTTGTATGCTAAATATAAAGTCTAATGTATTCATGGTTGATCTGATTTGGATTTTTTTTTCAAGTTCATACATATATTAAAAAAGATACTTAGGGATACGAGCAAACATGTGCGTATCATTTTCTGATTAGACTATTATGACCTACAATAGTTGAATATTGGTTATTTGTTTAAATTTACATAATAGCACGTAACAACGTTATACTAAATCTATTAAAACAGAACGAAACTTCGAAAATCTCCATATCAATATCAGAAAATTAATTCATGTACAGTTAACGATATTTGCAGCGACAGAATTTAAATTTACAACAGTTACTTAATTCCTTATCAGTTATCAGATCTACCAGCCTGATATAATTTACTGTTGCGCAGTACGATCAAAGCGTATATACTATACATATTATTATCATTTCATATCGATTTTACAGAAGACAACAATATTTTAGTAGTGTTTAATACTAGTGCATTAAACATGAAAATATTTTTATTTGTTATGTTAACTTTTAGTTGTGCATACAGTGCAAAATTTAGATTCGATAACTATTCACTTTACAAAATATTACCTGAGAACGAAATACAACTTGAAATACTACAAAATCTTTATGGAGATACAAGATACGATTTTTGGACAGATCCTCGTAAATATATTGATTTTGTTAACGTTCTATCAAGCCCTGAATACAAGGATGAATTGGAAAGTATTCTGAATAATAAAAAAATTAAATATGAAATTGCAATATCAAATATCCAAGAGTAAGTATTTAATTTAATAGTATTATTAGATTGGAAAGATTTAAAAATGTATTAATATATTTATGTTTAAAAACTAAATACGTGTTTACGTATTTCATATTTAACTCAAAATTTTATTCAATTCTATATTTTATGTAATATAACCATTTTTCGAAGTCATAATTATATTATTCCATTATGGGTATTATTAGACTTATAAATCGAAAATGATGTTTATGCCTAAAATCATAAATTTTGTAAAATAAAATTTCTAATCCGTAACTTCCTGTCATACAAAAATTGGTACTGTTAGTAATGTCATGAACTTTTAATCCCATTTTCAAAAATCGGCTTTATATCGTCCAAATAAGTGATAGTGTATATTTGAAAACCAATTAAAATAACTAGTAACATTTGTCTAGATATAATTCCGTGCGTATTTCTGTATGTATATGAAATAATAAAATTTTATCGCATCGTAAAATTTGAAACAAATTAACTAACTCTTTAATTACTCGACTTTAAATATCACATACTACACATCCCCGGAGTAGGATTTTCTGTATTGCGGCTGATATGGACACTCACAATTAAATATCACAAACACCCACAACCCGAGAACAAAGAATTGTCTGTCACATATATGGAGTGCCACCCCTAATAATTCCTCTATTAGAAATTACTCCAATATATATATCACATTGGATTATTGTAAAGTTCCAAAGTTGATACGTGAGTTACCCATTGGAACTTTAAAGCGACGTGTTAAAGCATAGCTTATAGGTAAAGGTTATTATGATATAAAACAAGGACCCCTGAATGAATAACGCCGTAATCGATTCCGCACAGATTACAACTTAATTTGTAAATGTCATATACTTTAATTTAAAACATGTGCCGAGGAGTTCATTTCGCCATGCCTTCCCCTCAATGTTAAAGCACCTTTTCAAAATTGAAGATTCGACATAAAATAACATGTATTTGTAGAATAACCTTTGATTGAATTTTGTATTTGTATCGTTTCCTAGAACACTGCTTCTAAGGAGACAGACCTGACAATTAATTCAGGTTAACCGGATTTATTATGAAACAGCGCTATTGCATGTCAATTGAATTTACTATTTAGACCGGATTACCGCATAAACAAAAAATGTTATCTTTTATTATCTATCACACTTGCAACTAGTGTTTCAAATTAAAATTCTTTCTTAAATAAAATGTGCTATATCATGCGGATTATTTGGTTTAGTAAAGTACATGTATTGATAACCTTGTAGCCAATAGCCTTGTAATATTTGATAGTGACTATACGTGCAAAGAAAAAACTACATGTTTTGATAGGTACATAGTTAAGCCAAAAGTATTCTATGATTTCAGAGTCATCGACAAAGAAATTGTTTCCGCGTACAATAGAAACCATAATAGGAATATGCAATGGAACGTTTATTACAACTTAGCAGACGTCAATGCTTGGATGGATGATTTAGTTGCAGCTTACCCTCGAATCGCTAGCACAATAGTCGGTGGTCGTTCTTACGAAGGACGCAACATCACCGGCATCAAAATCTCTCATGGGTCTGGACGGAAAGCGATTTTCATCGAAGGTGGCATTCATGCACGAGAATGGATAACTGTGACCTGTATTTGTTACATCATTAATGAGCTACTGAATAGTAATGATGCTGAAACAATCGCTGCTGCACGTGATTACGACTGGTATATATTTCCCGTTACCAACCCTGATGGTTACGTTTGGTCGCATGAACAGGTGAGCTTATGAAGCATTAACACAAATCAGAGTGGTAATTCTGTAATTTACCCATAAAACTATGATTGAAACATAGTTCAGATAATAATAGAAGTAAATTGTGTAATAGTCCCACCACGGGATCATCTACGAGTTTTATCTATGAGATTGCAGAATTATCGTGCAGGTAATTTATTGCAACTAGCGATCTTAATTCACTTTGCACCGCAAATATAGCAGAAACCACAGTTCAATGTTAAATTATTGCTTGATATCTAGAAATTTCAGAGTACGCATTATATACTCAGGGAATTTTCAATCAGCACGCATTTCGGAGCCTGTTACGAGTAAGAACAAAATAAAGGCAGAAATAACGACACGTTTATAAAAACACCTAATTGTGCCAAGGTGTCATATATTTCACATTACAATCAATCGTTCAATTTAATCTTTTGGTGCAGTTTGATAATACTCGTAGTACGATGTGTCCTAAAGATAATGTTATCATATGGATTGATGCAGACGTTTCATTTTATGTCTTCAAAATTGGTATTTTATTTAATCCCTACACAATTGCGTTAATTACAAATACTTCAAATGAACGGTGCGCCGACAAAATATTAATAACAAAATAAATTGCTCAACTGAATGACTTTGAGCAATCAGCCATGATTACTTTGTACCTTTTAAGCAACGAAAATTATTCAATCCGAACTGAACAGGCGTGGTATAACAGACGTAAACGTGCTCCTATAATGTGACGCTGTAAATGTATCTGGAAATTTTTCCGATTCCTACAGACCTTTTAAGAAATGATTTTCGTATTTTCTTAAAATATATATGTAAAACTAGATTCTTTTTTTTTAGTTTTGTTAAAGTTTAAGAGGAATAATTTCAGAGATGATATACTTTCATACTTTTTCTCAAAACTTTTATTTTATAATTAACATTTATTATAAACTCTTGCATTTTTCATATCAAATTTTCCATTTAATAAAAACGCGTACTTCTTATTATTAGTAGTACCTAATACCCTCCACTTAGAGTTATCAGAATGGATAGTAGATGGCTTGACTTTTTTTGTCTATTTAATTCAGAGAAAATCGGTAGATCTAAACGAATAGAGAAATAAACGAGGTATAAAGGTTTCGTTTTTTTTAATTGGAGAAAGGAATCTTAAGAAAGAAAAGGTAATGGTAAGTTAAATCATCCGTTAAATATAAAGATCATTTACGTCAGAGTAGTTCGTTCTCTCTTTCTTTTTTACCTTCTTCTAATTTCCTGGCCGACAACGCATCAGTGATACCATTGGTTTTGCTGATGTCCATGGGCGACGGTGACCACTTACCATTACGTGGCTCGTCTGCTCGTTTGTCGGCTATTAACATAAAAAAAAAGAATATGTTAAATCATACAATCATACAAACATACATATCAAAAAAATACATACGATGCCAATGATAATCTTTTAGAAAATATTTTGAAGCACAAGAATTTAACTCCCCTCCGGACATACATTATGAAAACGTGTTCAAAGTAAAAGTGTAAAGACTTTTCTATAGACTGAGTTTCATATGTTTTACGCCTCTTACCGTGTGGAATTGTAGCTAAGCAATAACTTATATGTACCATTTGAAAGTTACATTATACCGGACGGAGTTGGTCAGAGACCCAAACAAAGTCCTGACGGACCACTAGTACTAAATAGAGAAGATTAAATTTAGATAAAATATATTCTGAAATCTTATTTCATTTTAGTTTCGAATGTGGAGAAAAAATCGACGCCCTATTGTTGATGGAATTTATGGCGTAGATTTGAACAGGAACTGGAACAATAACTGGCTAGGTAAATTATACAAATAATTTATTGTGTGTTAAGTGTAAAGTGAACACACTTTAGGAATACTTGAGGCAGCATTCCATTAAACGCCCACGTCAAAATCACCATGAACCCTTAATCACGCTGTCGAAATTTTTTACAATACTTACGTAGAGATCTCCCGCCAGGCTAGGTAACCATGCCTGAGGAGCGGCAAAATTGATCTAATATAAAATGCAACTATGCAAGCGTTGTAGAAAGCTTCGATAGTGTGGTTCAGGCTCTTTAACACATTTGACGTGTGAGTGGAGGAAATTGCCACATACCTTGACAATACATAAGAGTACAAATTATTCAAATTGTTATTCACAACAGTAACTGGCGCCAGCACCAATCCTGCCTTGGACATCTATGCCGGCCCTGGTCCATTCTCCGAGCCGGAGACGAGGTCGCTCTCGGCGTACATACGGACGATTTCCGATAGAATGGAGATGTATCTCTCATTCCATTCATTCGGTCAACTTCTGTTGATACCTTTCGGAAACACGACTGAACCGTTGGCGAATTATCACGATGCGGTAACTATTATTTCATGAATTATTTAACATTAAGAGCGATTGGCATATAATTGTATATGCGTATATATACATATGTATACATATATGGATAGAAAAACTGAGGCACATTTAATATTATAATCCTTACGATCTCTTTCATACAGTAGACAACGATGATTGTCTAACCGACAATCGTAGGAAATTACCGGGTGAGACCCGTTCCCAAATCTCTAACACCGTTTGGGGAAGAGCATTAAGGGCTATACAAACAACCCTCGTTGTAATTATTTGTTTTAAAATATTTTTATCACTTAATTACGTAACATTTAAACGATTTCGGTTTTATGGTACATTTAAATTTTTCGGTTTTATGGCTGCTGGAGAGATTTTCTTGACTCATAGCTAAACAACACTTTCGATAAAATCATCGTTCAAACAAGAACGCAATCAAAATCTCTTCATCCGTTTGGGAGCTACGATAACACAGAGATTATTTTTATAACTTACAAGATTAAAAAAATATAAGAATTAATTTTTTATATTTTTTACAATCAGAATAAAGACAGTAATTACCTTGCCATCTGGAAAATTAATAAATTAAAAAAAATCCTTTCAGAAGTGGAAGAATAAATACGTCAATTAATACCATTCCTTCAATATGTTCACAGATGAATATTGGCAGACGTGCGATGGGGGCCCTGTCAGTGAGATACGGTACTCAGTACGTTACAGGAAATATAGCCGAAGCTATATGTAAGATATGCTTTAATATGTTTTTTTTATCTACGCGTATGTTGAGATGAGTGGCAAGTTTTTTTTTTTTATTTTTACTTTATTCTCCCCATTCCTTCAATAACAACAGTATCTAATCAGAATTCTTTTTTTATGTTAATAGCCGACAAACGAGCACACGAGCCACCTGATGTTAAGTGGTCACCGTCGCCCATGGACATCAGCTAGACCAAAGGTATCACTGATGCGTTGTCGGCCAGGAAATGAAAAGAAGCTTAGAAAGAATGAAGCCAGTCTCAAGCCCCCAGCCGGAATACATCCGTGTTTGGTTCATTTGTACCAAATTAGAACATTTTCCGTTCAGTAGAATCGTAGTAAATAGACTGTAATAGTTACACAGCCAGACAGACAGTGCAAAGGTACCGTTTTTGGTCGTAGCTGTGAAACCTTAAACATAAAGTATCACGAAGAGAGAATTATCTGGCAATTCATTAATTAACTCAATCATTTAATTAATTTTCTTCAATTGACATCAATTCAAAAACATTTAAGTATTTTGTAAATATATTTACGCACTTAATTTTTAAGTTTAAGTAATAAATTAATTAAATCTATAAATAAATGAAGTTAATTAATAATTGAAATACCTGTTCCAGATATGGCTTCAGGAGGAAGTATTGATTGGGTGAAGGAACATCTCCAAATTCCTCTAGTCTATTGCTACGAATTACGTGATCGAGGCCAATATGGCTTCTTGCTTCCCGTTGAGCAGATACTTCCAACCAATCAGGAGACTATGGATTCCCTGTTGGAGCTCCTCCACCAGGCTAAGAGATTTGGATATCTTACGGGGTCATCACGTACTAGCGGTTTTAAGTCGAATTAATTATCCAAGTCAAATAAAGACTTGTAGGTTGAGGAAGAAATGTATTTTTTTTATTATTTATTTATCAAATACAGATCAAAAATAAAATTGTATTACTAAAATTATTATCTGTCGAATGCCTTTACTCATTAATTATCATACAAAAATAGGTACTCTCTCGGGTCTGTCTGTCTGTCTGACAGGGTCTGTCTGAACGCGATATTCTCACAATCTACTAAGCTGATTTTTAAGAGGCTCTTACTAATAGATAAAGTGATTCATAACTGAAGTTTAAGTGTGTTTAGATAACCATTAAATAATTGTAAAACACCTGATAAAACATTAGTGTCGGGTACGGTCACTATTGATGACTGAAATGTCACGTTTTTTGAGGCAAAATAAAGAAAGATATCTGTACTAAGCAGAGTGTGAAAATTATGTTTGTATATACCTAATGGGAAGGTAATCTCCAAAACTCTGGCACTTATTTGGTATAATCTTTTACTATTTAAAACGATCATTATTTCAGATGGAAATACCTATGTCCATAAAGAATACACCTTATAAAATTTACGTGTATATATGTGTCAAAAAGTGGCCATTGGTAATCACACAATCGGGATGATGAGCGCCATCTATTGGTGCTCGACAGATTCTACGACGTAGCTGACCGTGGGCGAATCAGGGTTCGTAGAATTTTTGGACAGGTGGTCAGTTTATGAGTACAGGTATAAATCGTCACATTCCATTATTATAAAAATATAATATGATTATTAGGTATTATAAAAATAGTCAATGTGATTGTAAATGTTTAAAATGGACATTACACTTTGTTTTGGTGATTGAACAGATTGCTTTTATTTTAACCAACATTTCTTATGCTACTACGTCTATAGACGATATAAGCGATGAATGAATCCTAATAAAGAGAATACCAACCCCAATCCGTCACATATATAATTTTTCAATCCGGATGAAGACGGCACAAGCCTGTAGTTATTAATAAATTAATACAATTAATATTGACTAATAAATTATCACTGTTTGTTAAATGTCATAGGTCCCTAATTAGGTTAGGAATGTTAATACCAATTTCAGCGGAACATTTTTAAGAAGGGATTGACTGAACTTAATCCACATCAATAAATAAATTAATACTGCTTTTTACTATTCATATCAACAATCTCTGACAAGACTTCAGTATGACCTTACGCCAAGTCAAACGAAGCAAGAACACCAGCGAAGCAAAAACTATCGTAGCATCTATTTAAATGATAAATTTGACTGACGTTTATTTTAATATTTGTATAAATTGAATAATAATGGACAATTGTAATTATGACATTTAATAATAATAAAATAATGTATTAGATATAATATATATATATATATATATTGACAAATTGTATTGCACGCCAATCGGCAGGATTTTACTGGCTAAAAATAATAATAATATGTAAGATCTTTATAAATTCAAAATCCAGCAATAAATGGATTTGAATTTGAATCTGTTTCTCGGAGTATTTAGGCATATTTTCAAATAGGATAGGTAACTAATGTATAATAAAGTAATTAAATTACTATTTTCTAACAAAGTACATTTTATGGTGTAAGTAGCCGACAAACGAGCAGACGAGCCACCTGATGTTAAGTGGTCACCGTCGCCCGTGGACATCAGCAAGACTAAAGATATCTCTGATGCGTTTTCGGCCAGGATATGAAAAGGAGGAGACAAAGAAAGTACTGACTCTCATACTCCCATCCGGGACACGACGAGTCGTTTGGCGGCTGACTCAAGCAGGAGGGTGGTAGCTAGCCAGGCGGGCTTCACGGAAAGATAATAAATATTAACGATTTAATAATAATACTGATAATATAATCCTTACGCGAAGCCCTACCGTATACATATGTACATACATAATATATATACGTGTAGTGATTTATAATTTCAAGTTTGTATATATATCAATTATTTCAAAGTGACTTGAAGCAAATTTACGCCTTAAAATGTTCTAACAGTTTTTCAATTTCCACGACTCACTGAAATGCTACTACAAATATGTTTAAGATTGAGAACTTTGCTTCCATTAAATATAAAATATATTGAGCACACAATAAACTAGATTATTAAGGTGAAATCGTTTGATTTATTACGTATATACACCCGCAGATTTTACTACTTGTGAAGCTAATACGAGTATTTTACTCATTAGGACATATTTCTGAAATTTCAGAAATGTAAAAGGAGCTTTTAATTACAATTTTCTATCACAGGGTAATGTATAAAAAGGTCGTTTCATAAAATAATTCCGGCTAAAATTTTGTTAGAACCAGATTTTACTAAAAGAGTCCTTTCTTATACACTATCAGATCGTATCTAAGATACATTAATGAAATGTCCATTTATACGTGAATAGAGTTCCTCTGCTTTTGCGATTAAAACTAGAAGAGCTCCTATTGACTGAGGCTATGGAGAAAACCATGTGAAGATTTAGCCTTCGGCCATTAGGCTATATGAGGGCGGTCAGACAAGAAACGGGTTTATGCAAGATGAAAGAAAAATATTTTTAAGTTTATAATGCAATTATTATCTAGAACTCGTAGTCTGTCGGCTTGAGTTAAACGAATACAACCGTTCATATTAAATGCAAGTGGTCGTGTGTGGATGACCGCAGTTGGCAAAATTTCATCGACTCTTCTGTTTCGGAGTGAATATTAAGCAGTGAGCTTCATATATAACTAGCAAGTTTCATATAAAACTAGCATCCCGCTTTGACTTCGTTGGGATTGAATAATTACACTAATTGATAGATCTGTATATATAAATCTGTATACATGACATATATACGAGTACACATGATACATAGCCTACATCTATACGGAATAGTCCATCTTTCAAATAGTAAAATATTTTTTTCAAATAGGTGCCGTGGTTTCGATAATTACCCTTCGTATATATTATACATAAACTCATAAAATTCTCTCTCTCTCTCTCACTCTTTTTAATATGTATTAGTTTAAATGTATTTGGTACTAGTGAGACGTACGAGTATAAGTGGCAAACTAATTTTACAGATAAGCAAGTATAAGACGAACGTGATGGTAGTTGACGCACGAGTAAACTGAAGCTCCCAGGCACATTCAGTCATAGAAACTGAACAACCTTATTTAACTGGGCTCCAGTATCTCTAAAACTATCGCTATCATATGTATTTATTCAATTTCCGGGTACAAACAATTATTATAAATATAAGTTAATTACACACTTTTGCTGTATTCATAGTTTATTCTAAATTTGTTGTAGCGAGTGATTAAATTCTTAGGAATGATTGTTTATTGATACTAGTGGTCGAAAT